>CM037851.1:183974009-184574009 GCA_021234595.1 Delia radicum | reverse complement strand
TTCGGACACGCTGATTTTAATGGCGTACTTTATTTTTCGATGTATGGTACTGTTTTTCTACAAAATATTTTTTCATTCAGATTTTTATAAACAAAAATTTTCAAATCCAATCAATCTGATTTCTTTCTGTTGAAATCTAAGTAAAGCACCAATAGTAATATTTATGGAACATATTGGATTCCCAAAGCATTAAATTAAACCCGCTTTTAAGAGTTATCTTAATTTTTTTTTACGATTTTCGAGAATTTAATAGCTAAATAATCAATCGACCCAATCAAATGTTCATCCAGGTGAAAGAGTCATTTAAGAAGAGGTATAGCAGTAAGAAAAAAGTTATTTTATCCAGACGTTTTTAATGCAAAACTCGCATTTAATGCAAAATAGCTTTCCGAGATGAACCCAGAGTCCAACTTTTAGTACGATATATGAATATAGTATGAATACCAAATATGTACCTCAAATAAAACTGCAGGGGTTGGCCTTTTATATCAACTGAATGGAGTAAGATTCATTGCATTTTAAACACGTTGTATATAAAAAACACTTTTTGTAGAAAAACTGTACATCAGAAAATAAAGTACGCCATTAAAATCAGCGTGCCCGAAATATTAAGAGTTGGTGGTAATAACCTTATTAATTTTTTTATATAAAAATTATATGAACGTTTTGGCAGAACTGTTTTTGTTATGATAAGAAATGTAATAATTTCAAATCGGAAAGAAAAACTTAATATAACGTTATCAAAATGTAATTGATATCCCCCAGGCATGTTACCACTGGGGCTTAATTTAGGAAATTTTTTAACAGCATTTAAAGTGGATGTGCAAATGTTACTAAAACCAATGAAAGTAATTAAATCGATTATATTGGCCGCCTATTATCGGCTTAAAAATTGATCAATAAATCTTGAGTTTGAAGGTTTCGAAGAAAATTGAAGTCTTAGTTTGATTTTTGAAAGATTAATCAATTAATATTTTAATAATAGCTGTATTTTGGCTCATACCTATCAACGTTAAGTATTTAAATCAAAATTACACTATACCGACTAAAGTTTTAAAATTGTTCATAATAAGTTTGTTATAATTTTTATTAAAAAATAAAAATTATGTTTTTTTCGACCTTTAATTGTGCAATGAAAATGAAAATTATTCAAGTTCGAGGCCATATTCTATATTTCTTCATTAGGATATTGTCCTAACAAATAATCTATAGAGTAATATATTTTTATAATATTTTAAATGTTTATAATATTAGCGGTATAATTGAAAGTATGCTAGTATAACTTTTTAGTAAATATCGCGAAGAAGCTATAACCGTTGACATTCCAATGTTGATAATTATCCAAGTTGAAAATTGACGCGCCCAAGAAAAGTTTTATTAAAGTGTTCGCCTAAAACAAATTTTGGTGTACTTTGAGTTTTTTTCAGAGTTAACGGTTATAGTTAAGTCGAAAATACAGCTAATAATAAAGCCAAATGGGTTTTGTTTTAAATTTCAGAACATGTAAAACTTGGAACATTTTATCCAAAAACCATAAGAAACTTTTTAAAATTACCATGTTATTGGATAGTTATACAAAAAGTGACAGTGATAAGCAAAATACAGTGACAGACAAAATAAGCGCACAGTTTTTTGTATAAAAACAACTCATTTATTGCGATAAAAAAATGAAAAATAATTAAACATTTTTAGCAAGATGAATTCGAGTTAAAATATCAATCAAATTTGTTTAGTCAGGCTTTAATTGGACATGAGTATTGGCTGAATTAGTTTTTTTATTTTCGTTGGTAGATAAAATGGACTTTTCCAAAAGCAAAAGGCTTTGTACGACAAAAGACATATATGAAGCATATTTAAATCAGAAAATTTACGTTCGATAAATCAGGAAATTTACGTTCGATGGCTTGATTTTCAACGATATCTTGCAAAATAAAATAAAAATTTAGAGAAAAGTCGTACTGCATTTGCATATACAAAGAAGAACAACTTTCTCAAAAAATGTATAGATGCTGAATTAAAGCCGAAAAGTACTTAATAGTTTTAAAACTACATAACCTTAATACTAAACTGGAATCGGGACAAGAGAAGAAAAACTTACTCTTATCTTGAGAAAATTTGGAGTTGGTGTTCAAATACCACTATTCAACAATTGTCAACTTTTTGCAGTACCTGTCTTTGAAATAGGTACTTATTTTTAATAGACAGTTGCAGTTGTAAAATATTCCAGCAAAAATAGAACAGAGAAGTAGTTCAAAAGAAACAACATTTTCATTACACACAAAGTAGCTACTACAACTGATTTTTCTGATCTAATGCTGGCCTTTTAGATCAGTTCCTAAACTTAGCATATAATGTCATCATATACAAGGTTTACTAGTAGAAATGTCACGAATGTTCGGTTACAATTCGGTATTTGACATAATCGAATGGAACCGGGAGTTTGTGTCTTTTAACAACTATTTTCATTAATCTAGATGTCGCTTTGAATTAGTGTTTTCTGACCTTTAAATTTGAAAAACAATGATTACAAAATATCAGACTTAACAATGGTTTTCTTTCTTTTCAGTTGAACGAAAAACTATTATTTCGCTTTGTTTTTAAAGCTAGAAAGCTGTTTAAAAGTTTTTTTTTAATTATAATATTTTAAGCACTCCTACTTTTTTGTTTTTATCATCATCCCTAATGTCTTTGAGTTCAGGTCTTTGTGTTCAGAACAAGTAAATTATGTGTTAAAACAATAAAAAAATTATAATGATGATGAAGTAATCCCTAAATGTCTTTGAGTTCAGGTAGACGAATGAAAGAGTATAAAAGAAGTTGTAGTTTCGTAAACCAAATCAGTCAAAGTTTAGACAGCGAAGAGTAAAATCGTGTGTGATAGAAACAAAAATATAAATATGGCAGATGCAAGTAATTTGGACGTTGCTCAAATGGTTGTACGCCGTAGTACACGTTACCAGCAAATGACTGCGGATGAAAGGCGTGCAGCTGATAGATTTGCTGATTTTATGGACGAAGACATGGATGAAGAAATTGATATTGCTGCAATTGATAATTATGAAGTTGAGGATGATGAAGATCGCACATACCAACCTGCTGAAGAGTCAGATGCCGAAACTGAAGGATACGTCGAGCTAAATGAAGATACTGATGACGACGATGATGAAGAGGAAGAAAATGATGGACAGGAAACGAATGAAAGTTACTATATTGGTAAAGATGGCACCCAATGGAGTAAAAAAGCACCACCAACATCACGCACTCGTAATCATAACGTGGTCGACTTCACAAGAAAGAAACCAGGACCAACAGGAAATATACACGACCCCTATACAATAATGCGTTCAATCATGACACAGGAAATAATACACTTAGTGCTACGTGAAACAAATCGTAAAGGCAGGAAGGTTACAGCTGCATGGAATTTGGCGAATCCCACGAAGAAAAAGGAGTGGAAGCCAGTGACAGAGTTTGACGCCTTTGTAGCTATTCTTTTGTATGCTGGACTCACAAGATGAAACCATGAACCAGCTATGGAATTATGGGGCGCGACGCGTTGCCCAATATACAAAGCTGCGTTGTCGTACGATCGCTTCATGTGTATAAAGCAATTTATTCGATCCGACAATGGAAATACTCGACAACAGCGACTCGACTCTAAGTAACGTAAGGAGTTTAACTTATTACCAGGTAACATGTTCCGTAATACCAACCTATTACCGAGTTTGTTCTGGGACATTCGAAAAGATTCGTTACATACAAAGACATCTTCTGTCCAATTCCGAATTATTATGCAAAATTTACGAGAAATGGGGGCCAATAATGTTAATATAAAACTCCCAATATTTTAAAAATTTCAAATGAGAAAAAATTAGTTTTTGCCTTATTTGGATTCGGCGTATATAAGTCTATTAAAAAAGAAATATTTTCAACACGGTTTTTTTTTTGGCGTTGAGTAGTCTTATTAACAAATGAGCACTTCTTCAAGAAAAGTCAAATTTTGTTCGTTTCATTAAAAACCTTACCAGGATATCTGAAGATTACAAACATGTAAATGGATGGGCTTAACTTATCAATACAAAAAAACTAGACAAACCGTCTTAAGACCTTAGTATTAGGTCTGTCTGCGTACACATATTTTGCATCATTTTGTGCAAAATGTTGCAAAATCTTGCAAAATGTTGTCTGCGTACTCCAAATCTCTTGCAGCGAGAGAGCCAAAAAGAGATTTTTTTGACAGTTGGAAATTAGAGAACATGCAAAATGTTGCTGGAGAAATTTCTTCTTGCAAGATTTTACAACTAGTTTGAACAGCTGTTTTTATTTACTGTTTGAATGAAATAATTTTTGTGAAATGAAAATGAACATATGGTATCAATCTCTTCTTTGGAAGATTCTCTAGCAGATTAATGCATCAATCATAATTGTGGGTGGGATTTAAGGGGTTAATTTTTAATTTCAAAATAGGCCTATTTTGCGAAAGTAACAATGTGTGGGATGGACATATCTAAGGAAGTAGGAATTAAATTAACTACTGACGTGTGCTTGTTTTGAAAAAACTTGCGTCAGTCTAATATACTAACTTGTGTCTGTTAAAATATTCAATAAAGATGTTTTCTTCTTTTCCTGCCCGCAAATGAGATTTAGTTAAAAATTTTTATTTTTAAAACAAGAGTTCCATTGCATCGACCAAAAACAATAAAATTTGGATAATTCGCACATAATAAACTTTTTTGACCACAATATTTATGAGTATTTTTTTATATCAAAGCTATTTATTAAAACCACTTCTTCAATACTTAATATATTTTACTCTTTTTGTTTTATAAAAATAAGAATTAATTGAATAAAACTAAGTGTGCTAATAAATTTGTCGGTCACTGCGCATTCACGGTAAATAAAACTAGGTTAGGTTAACCTAACCCTAAATAAAACTTACTGTGCTAATAATTTGTTCTGTCACTGTGCATTTACGGCATCGATTACTTAGTTTTAAGTCTATTCCATAATTATGATAAAAAACGGTAAAAACACAATGAAAATTTCTTTTTTAGTAAAAGAAAGTCAGAAAAAAAAATAACCCTAAGACCTGCGAACTTTTCTCGAGGTAACCTAACAAGCAAACTACACAGTGGTGAAGCCGCAGATTTTAGTGAATCCTGGATATGTTGTTGAGGACAAAAAATATGACAGGTACTTTTTAGGTGCGCATTAGTACGATGAGGGGTTTAAAGGGTGGTTAAAAGTTTAAATATTTTTTTTTTTTGAAAACATGCCTAAAATTTAGGAAATTTTAATAGTTCGTACAGTATTAAAGCACTCGAGAAAACAAAAATGTTGATGCCCATATTGCCTATGCTGTGGGCCCAGGCATTAGAGATGAGCGATCCGATGACTTTGTAGTAACACCGTTCTCAGAGAACGTGGTTTTCAAATCACTTTTCTTTTAAACAGTGAGCGTGATCACGGGTTTTCAATAAGAACATAAACAAATATGCGATTTGAAAGGTGGCGATTTTCTAAAATATGAAACATTTGCGATCGGCAACGTAAACCAGATATCTGCGCCGTGCCGGCTTAAGCCGAGCCGCCGTGAATTTTTGTTAGCCGAAGCAGCCAAACATTTTTCGTCTTAAGCCCGGCTTGAACAAAGCCGATTTTTAATGAGCCTCCGGCTTTTTGATAAGTCGCCAATGTAACTTTTTAATTTCTTAATGGATTTCTTTTATTTAAATTTTCTTAATATATTTTGAATTCACTTTTATTTGGATTTTTTTCTAATCCAGCGATTTCTAATAACTTGTATAAGGGGAATAACCATGCCAACTAAGAAAATGGATAAAATTCAAATATGAATTACTGCTAAGTAGGCATAATTTTTGTTTCCAAATGCATACCAATAAAATCTTATATTATACATAAGCATTATTGTGAATATTCAAAAGTAAAAAAAAAACATTAAAATTAAAAAAAAAAAACGGTTGAACAAAACAGTTTAAGAAAAAAATGTCTATGACATGCTTGGACGGTATCCTAAAAACGAAGTGTTAGTTACATCATTTCCTTAAGGAACAAGTACCACGCAGCACAATATATTCCATATTCAAACGATTTTAAAACAGAGTGGCATCAACTGGGATAAAAAAAAAATTGACGTCAAAAAAAATTGACCGCAGTTGAGCTTGGTAAATTGGCGGTTAATCAAATTGGAGCATTAAATCGTAAGTTAGCCATAAAATTTATCATTTCCAAGGAAACAATTCGCAAAAACTTACTCTAAATGAAAGAGAAACTCTACCAGAGGAAAACAGTATCCAAATATTGTAAAAAACAATTGGCAGCAACACCAACAAAACGCAGACAACTGAGAAAAAACTTCATGAAAAAAATTTTTCAAATAATTTTAGATGATGAAAATTACTTTTCTTTTGCTTGAAACAACGGAAGTATTAATTCTGGATTTTGTTCTGATGACTTGAAAAAAAACTCCCGACAAGGTAAAGTACCATCGGCCATTTCGGCAAAAGTTATATCCAACTTTACCTCCAGGATTCAAAAGCTATGGCTGCAAAAGCGGATGTTTACATTAATAGATGTTTACTAAAACTGGAAATAATTACATACATTACATATTATGCTAGCCAGATTTAGCAAGCTGTCATATACCAAAAAGACAATAGAATGGCTTAATGCAAAAAACATACCTTTTGTACCGATATACGCAAATCCTCCAAAAGTCCCAAAAGCACGTCCAATTGAGGACTTTTGAGGTCTTTTATGCCAAAAAGTGTATGAAAATGGCTGGGAAGCAAAATGCACAGAAAAAAATGTAAAGCAGTGTAAAAAAAATTGACGTGAATGTCGTCCACAGCATGATTTTAGGTATCAAGTATAAAATACACCAAATAGAAGATCGCGGTCCGTTGGCTCTTTCAAAAAAAAATAATTCTTTTTTTTAACTACAAGCGTTTTACAATTGTCCAACTACTAAATTGGCATAGGTTATGCTGGTGCATGGAATTTAGCTCTTCTTAGCTAAAACTAAAAGCCTAACTTTATAATAATGAAAATGCGAATAAGCAACCAAATGTTGAAAAAAATTATGGGAATTCATCCATTGAAACTTTTTATTAAATAAATGCATAAGAACTCCATTTAAGCAGTTTTTCATAACATTTTATGAACAATTTCGTTTTATTTATTAAAAATTTCAAATGCCTAATGAAAAAGTTTCATTAAAAATTATGATAAGATATTTTTAATTCACTTTGTGAAGAAAACTTCATTAGATTAATAAAAAATTTCATCGAAAATCGTCAAAGAAAATTCTGTGTGTTTGTGTTATTTTTTATTTGTATGCTAAACTTCTTGGTTTCAAGTGAATGCCACTATAATTTCTTTCTTCATTTGTAAAATATTGAATCAACATAATATTGAATATATCCCATATCGGCATTCAAACCATGGAAGCTTGTCGAGGTGTGTTATTAATATTTATTTATTGAAGTACTAAAAAAGAACGTTATAATTATTTAAAGTTTTAAACCATCGAACATATAGACTAAAGAAGAACCAAGGTACTCAACTCAACATCTGTTAATTTTTATATGCCAACAGGTTTTAAGAGAAACAGTTTTAAGAGGTTTTTTAATGCATATTTTTTCGTATAGTTATATGAATAAAATTTTGTGTTAGTTATACAAAAGCAGTCGCGGCTCCAGCGAAATGATTTGGAGAGGGAATTTTGAGTATTTTTTGATATTTTTTTTAATATTTTTTACATTTTTGTATTGAAAAATTTTATTTTGGGGGAGGAATTGTCCCATTTTCCCTCCCCCTGGATCCGCGCCTGTGCAAAACTTATGCAGAGAATACATCAAATAACACAAATTAACTTTAAAATTTAATTAAAATTGCTTAAAAGCACGAAAATTAATTAATTAAAAGTAACACTGTTACGAATACTTTGATTTTCTTCCTCGATAAATGTTGTTTTTTACCTTGAATTTTAAATTTATTATATGTTCCAACTTCAGGTTCATAAAAAGCATACATTTTTAGATTTAACATTATTTTTTAAAATTTATATGTTTTATAAACAAATAACAAGTAGTACTTAATTGGATTAAACTAAAATGTACTGATCTCTAAAACAGTTAAAATTTTTTAAATTAAAAACATATTAGATAAAATGATATCAAATTATACATAATTTGATCATATTTGACCTATTTTTCGGATCAAACTACATGAGATTAGAACCCATGATATACCATGAGCTTATGTCTGCCATTTTTCGGATCAGATGAGATGTGATGTTTAGTTATATGTGATACTATATATAATCATATATGGCTATTTGGGAACTTTATTCGTCGGGTATTATATATATAGAAAAAGTTCCATAACTCTGTCAATTTTCAAAACACTAACTTTAATAATATTGCTGTTTTAAAAGAAGATTCGAAAAAAACCTCGTAGATGTAGAAAAAGTTAAAAAGACCAGGTAATTTTCTTTTAAATACCGATTGAAAAATTATTGAGTTGCAAATGCTTAATTTGGTACATTTCGTTTGTATCCCACAAGTTTTACATTTTTATAGCAAAAAATATAAAAAAAAATTGGAAATTTCGGCCATGAGGATTCGATCTGAAATTTAGTCAGTTATTTTTTAAATTCGTTTAAGCTGTGTGATGTAGAGACAAATTTGCTCAAAAAAAAAAATCCAATTTTCCTCACTGTGCCAGGGTGGCCACTTACTTGAAATATTTAAAAAAAAAAAAACTTCGGAAAAAGTCGTGTTATAGCCGAATGGTTACAAAAATTAAAAAAGCCCAGATACACCCTGATAAAAATTAAATATGCATTATTATATGTTAATTTGAACTCCCATATAAATGTGGTAATCGAAAAAATGGAAAAAAATTTAGGACATGGACGGACATGTTTTATATACGAGTGTATGTGTTTTTCATTTGATAACCAATTTGAGTATAGTTTAATAACTTATCTTAGAAATATATTAAAAAATCGTCAAATAGGGTAATTGTTCAGCTTTTCTTAATACCTTAACTTGAGATTGCGCACCTTAAAATTATACGTGTCTAATATTTTTTTGTACTCTACAACATATCCAAGTTTCAATCAAATGTGCGGATTCACCATTCGTTAGTTTCCATGTAAGTTTATAGCTGAATGTCAAATTTATATGGAAATATCTGTGATTAAAGTTAAACTCTTGTTATTTTTAAGAAAATTTACTCACCCTAAGGCCGAGTTTTTTTGGGATGTAGATTATCTTTAAACTTAGATTAACGAAGTTTGCATGTGGAATACGGCTTCTGAAATGTGTTTTATTTGATTGTGTTATAATAAAGGCTAAAATTCTAAAGAATATGTACTGGTTCCTACAATTTTTTGTTAATAAACTTCGAAATGGCAGACAAAATTCGTTGTTGGTTTAACTAAACCGAGTTTAACTGACATCCCAAAAACTCGGCCTAAGTACCATTTAATCAAGGATAAATAAAAAAGAAATTAAAAATAGGATAACAACAATAAAAAGAAAAAAACAACAAGAAAAATAAAAATACCCTCTTTAGAAATATGCATCTATGCAAAACGCGAAATAATATTATTTACAACAAACCTAAGTAATTAAAATCCAAAATAAGTTCCCATTTCTGTTGTAGTAAATTTTGCACTTCACAGTTTCCAAGAAAAATAAGTTCTAAAGTGAATATCATTAGTAATATACAAAACTATCTTACATAACAGCAACATCACCAGAATATTGAAACAAGAAATCTACTTAAATTTACGACGCATTAAAAGTTTCTTTAGTATAGGCTACGTCTCCTCGCTAATAGAACCAGCACCGGCATCAGCAACGGCAACCGCAGTTAATGCAACAACATCGGAAGATGTATTATGAGAAGTTGATGGCGAACAAATAATGCTACTACTGCCACTGCCGCCGCCACTACTACCACCACTATTGGAATTGTTATTAGGAGAATTACCATTTGAGGGTGGTGGTGAAGAGGTGACAGTGGCTGCGGTTATTTGTTGCTTATTAACATTGTTGCCATTGCTAGATGCAATTTGAGTTAAATGTATACTACCAACAATTTGTTGTTGCTGTTTGTTTTTATGGTGTTGTTGCAATGTAGCGTTTAAGACAACAGCAGTCGGTTTTTGTTGCTGTTGTAAACTTACACAATTTGGACTAATGGGAGTTAATGGAAGATGTTGTTGTTGTTGATTATGATGATGTTGTTGTGATTGAGATGATTGAGATTGTGTTTGTTGTTGCTGCTGATGATGATGCTCAACTACCAATATCTGATTTTTATTTGTAGAAGCAATATGATTATTATTGTTATTATTAATATTGTTGTTATTGTTAGTAGTGTTGTTGGTGGAATTATTAATTGTATTGCCATTGTTGTTGTTGGAAATGGTTTGCAACGTTTTTTGCTGTTGTTGTTGCAAAATATGTGTTGCCGAAGATGTTAAACTATTCAGAGCATTCGTAAGCGTTTGTTGCTGTTGGTGATGATGTTGTTGTTGGGTAAACGTTAACGATTGTGTAGTTTTTGTAGGCGATGTTGCCGGTGTCAAAATACCTAAATTAACCAAATTTGGCAATGTTATCTTAGTAGGTGTTGTAGTTGTTGTTATTGCAACTGTTTGTTGCTTACTACTACTACTACTCACAACATATTGTTGCTGCTGCGGCTGCTGTTGTTCTACCACCATTGCATTGGTAGTAGTATTATTAGCAGCTGCAGCAACATTAGTGGCTAATTTTAAAATTTTACTAGCTGCTGCATTAGCAGCTAATAAATTAGTGGCAGCTGATGTTTTTGTAGCCGTCCCCAAAGTGGCTGTTAAATTATTAACACCACCAACATTGTTGTTGAGGTTGATACCACTATTATGATGGGTTTTTAAAGATACCAAATTAATGGTATTTCGTAATAAATTGTTGCTGTTACCTGTTGCACTATTTGTCGCTGCTGCTGTTGTTGCTGCTGAAGAACCTAAAGGTAAAGGTGATGGTGAAGTGGCGGCACCGCCTAACATTCCTCCCACTCCTACGGCAGAAACAACTTGTTGCTGGTTATGATTATTGGCAGTTGTAGTATATTGTTGCTGCTGGTGTTGAGGTTGTAAATTTAACGGATTGCCGCCATTAATAGCTTGAGCCAGACAAGCCGACCCCGCCGTACCAATTCCATTTGAACTGTTGCTATTTGAGAAATGTTGCAATAGATTGCTACTACCAACGCCACCGCTACCATGACAACTGCTGGCTCCACTGGACATATTACTAATGCTCGATGGGCTTAAAGAGCCCAAAGATTGTGAAGGTGAACTACTGCGTTGCATAAGCATATTACCGCCACTATTTGTGGTTAACACACTTCCTAGATTTTGTGATACTAACACATTTTCTGGCGATGAATTGTGTGCCACTAATGCATGACTTTTTAAGCCCTGGGTAGTTTTATAACTTTTACCACAATGGCATTTGTAGCCTTTACGCACTCTAAAAATAAGAATAGAATATAAAAAGATAAAAATGGAAGTATTTTATTTTCTTTTTACCATTTTTAATTGTAATTTAAAAATATCAATTTAAAGGTTAACAACATGGCTAATATTCTTTATTAAAACAAAATTATTTTTGGTAGATTTTTTAACTTATACACTCAAAAAAGTTTTACAGTAGAATGACAGTTAAAACTACTGTAATTTCAGTTAAAAAGGCGACAAAGGTAATTATCGTTACCATAACTGAAAATTTAGTTTGTTTTAACTGTGGAAAAACAACTAACAAATGTAGTAAAAACAACAGACAATTTTTTACCAAAAAAGTTTTGAAACTATAATAATTAGTAAAAACTACTGTTTTTCAACAGTTTTTTTTTTTTGGCTTTTAAAAATATTTTTTAATAAAGAAAGATTTTTTTTCTTTCATTTACAATAAAAATTTGTATTTCCTACAGCCTACTTAAAATGCAAAGCCAAAATTCGAAACGGTACTTCAGTTATGACGTTTTAATGCATTGGAAATATAATAAAATTTTATAATTATTATTTTCAAACTCTGAACATATCAATAAAAACAAATGAGAATTTTTCAAAACTCGTTATAATCTTCTATTTTTAAATAACTAAAAAAAAATTAACTGATTAATGCAAAATTATTGTTTTAGTAGTTGTTTACAAAAATACTAAAACAACAGTTTCAAACAACTATTAAAAAATACAGTAGTTTTCTGTAGTTGTTTTTTAAAATAACTGTCAAAATATTTGTTCATATTATTTCATAGAAAAACAACTGTATTTACAGTTAAAAACAACTACTACTGATTACTACGCAAACAAACTGTCATGTAGGAACTGTAAAACTTTTTTGAGTGTAAAAACACGCAATAGATCCGCTGGACATTTTTAGCCAAACTTTGCAGATATATAGAACAATGCTACATTAAGAAATTTTTGTAATTTGTTTTGTCCTAAACTTTGACAGAATATAAATCCTAGACGCTGGAAGATAGTTTAAACATTTTAATTTTATATGATTTTGTGAATAAATCTTTTTTTAAGTTATAGTTAGGTTAGACAGCAAAATTAATATACTTGATAAACGTTAATCCAACTTTTTAATCTTCCTCGAATACATATGCATTTTTTGACAGTTAAAAGTTTAACTTTACAGTTACAGTCAAGACGCAGTCGTAACATTTTTTGCGACAGCGTCTTAGCGCTAATTTTTACCTGATTTTATATGTATGGTTTTTAACTTTGCCAATCGAAGTTATATCAAAAAATATAAGTTTAGTATTATTTTAATAAAAACCATACATTAGTCATGTTTTGAATGAAAACGGAACAAATTTTGTAATAATTTAGACTGTGTATTTGAAAAACTCATCGCCCGATCGGTCAGATTTACAAATATAATATTCAATCGAAAGTTAATCTACTTAAAATGGGATTAACTGCTTAATCAAGCAATAAACAAATCGATTAAACTATTTTTTAATCTTAATCCAACTTTTTATCTGACAACTATTTCTAAACGACTCTGTATTCATACTACTAATTGTTTTAATATACAGCTATGTTTTGTATTTCGTTTTTGGGGGAAAATGAAAATATTCACTACTTTTGTCGATCTAAAATCATTTTCGAATAATGATTTTAATCGATTTCATTTTGTTTTAAATGATTTCATTTTGTTTCCAACGAAATTGAAGTGAAATTCTGTGTGATGCAATTCGAAGCTTGTGTTGTTTTGTGTGATTTCAAATCACTGTCAGTTGGCTGTGTAAAATTGTGGTGAGAAAAAAAATGCTCCAAACGAGGCAAATTTCAACAATTTCAATAAAAAATAACTCAAACAAATAAAATTAATGAAACATGTAAGTAAAAATTTAAATCAAAACTTAGTTTGAGAAGAATATTATCTCTTCATAAAATTTGATAGGGATAAACAAAAATAGTCTTCATATGTAAAATTTATAGAGGTGAACAACGAGTTAGCAAAAGGATTTTTTGAAGGTGATCGTGTTCCAAGACCATTGACTATTACACCGTCACCTAAAATCCAATAGGGCGTAACAAACAAAACTTCAAAATTTATGAACGAAAATAAAAAGACCACAACTGCAATTTTAAGAATTTCATGAACCAAAAAGCCGTGTAGTGTAGCGCAGTTTTTATTTTTTTGTAATGAATAATATTGTTTTTTGTTTCTCTATTCTGTCGAATTAAATTAATTTTTATCGCATGTTTTTAAATAGTTGTAATGTATTTACTTTTTAAAAATACTTTCAATAGATAAAAATACACAATTTGACTAAAAAATGTTTTAGTTTCTGCCGAAAGCAGTGTTTTTTTATGTTACATTTTAAGTCTATTTTGTACATAAATTTGTATATTGTAGTTGCGGCTTTTTGTTTTCAGAAAAATCGAAAAGTAGAAGACCGTAACTAATATTACTTAAAAAGAAATTCGTCTTTGTTTTTTAAGCTTGATTCTAAAATTTAAATCTAAAGCAGTAGTTTTTTATCTCTCCTGTAAAAAAAAATAAAAAGTTTAGTTAGTACAGCCTTTTGGATTTTAGGGGACGATATAAGTATTATTAATATATAAAAATGTTTATGTACAGAAGCTTGTTCAAATAATTCCAACGAGTTTAAAAAATCCCAAAGACATCTTCTATTTAAACTTTCTATTTTGTTTTTTTCTTTTTCAAAAAAAAAAAAAATAAATAAAAATTACCGATTACAAATATCAAAGCCCATAATTTTGGAAATGCTTAGAATAAACGGTTAAAATGTATGTTTGCTTTTCGTTTGATTTTTTTTTTCAAGTGTCAAATATAAAAAATTAGATTATCAGTGTAAAATAAAACGCTGTTGATTGATACAAAATTGAAATGAAATCGATGAGATAGATATGAGTTCCATTATACGCCATTACAGAAAAAATTATTCAAGATCTGACCATCATCGAAATATATATGGATATGCTAATGTTAATGATGTACTTAATTTTTTGATCAAACCGCCAAAGACATTTTTCTCGAAATCAGTACCATTGATCAAAAAATTAAGTACACCATTGAAATCAGCATTAAATAATTGATGGCCAGATCTTTATTAATGTTTACAAAGTAACAAGTTTTATCATTTCATTCGTTTTTTGTGACATTTGATTTGAAACTACTTCGGAATACAGAACGTAGCTGATAACTCCGGTTGGCAACGCTAAAAACATACATGCAAAGCCAGGTAAAAATTAACGTTAGCGCTGTCGGCAAAATTGTTGCCAACTTCAAGCAGAGAAATACAATTTCATATGATTTTATTAAAATAACAATAAAAAATATACAAGATTATGGTTTATTTTATATTTTTAAATAATTTTTTGAAAAAAGTCCCATCAAAAAAGGTCAAAAATTTATTAATTCAAATATATTTTTGGCAACTCTGGATAGTAATTTTCCACAATTGTGGAATTGTAGTTTAGATATTGAATTATTTTAAGATTTATAAGCCACTTAATTATCTTTATTCAGTAAAACAATATAGCCGTTTAAAAGTACTGAGTCAAAAAAGGAACACTGTGTAAATAATGAGTTTAAAAGTTAAACAAATTTAAGAATTTAAATAATTTGTAGATTTTTAACAATCATATATGATTGTTCAAGAAGTTTATGTACGACACTCTTTTTTGTTTTTCGTGTATACAAACAAAACGAACATTTTTGAAAATGTGTATGCAAAAAGGCAAATTTTTTCTAACTAAATTTTTTATAAAATGTTTGCCATAAAACTTTGAAAAACGTTTTTGTATAATTGTTAGAAATAGTGTGGGTTACAATTGTGGTGAATTTCCTTATAACTTATAAATTTTCCTATCCTGATGTGTATTTTTTTGTTTTTAAATTACAATTTTAAAATGGTGTGATATTTTACTTACTTTCCATCTTTTTTATGACCGTTTTTTGAATGATATTTAATGCCATTTACATTCTTATATCGTTTTTTACATCCCGGAACAGGACATGCAAATGGTTTTTCATTGCCTGGTGTGCCATTGCTGCCAGATCCGGAATGCCTTTTAATGTCCCCCAAGACAACAATACAGACAAAAATTACATAAAAAATAATTACAAATATAATTTTTTTAAATATATTAGCTTTAGCATTTAACAAAAAAGATGGCAGAGAGCCAATCCCACCTGCTGCCATAGCGCATTATAAACTCGGAACTAAATTCTTCGGTTGTCCAGGAATCATTGCTATCTTCTGATTCAGAAACAACCATTTCATCTTCATCCATTTCGCTGCCTAAAAACAATTAAAGATCAAAAATAGAACAATATAATTAGTTTAAGCTGTATATACACTTATGGACAAAAATTCATCAAATTGAAAGTAAAAAATAAAACACAAAAGTCTTTGGATAATATTAGAAAATTAAAAATATTATTTGCAGAATATAGTACATCGTTTTTTCAACCAAACTTGTTGTTTCAATAATATTGTTAAGTAGCGGTATTGATGCATCGTTGTTGGTAAAACCGATACCAATAAAACTACCGAAACAAACAAAAAATAAAGGTTGGATACAGTTTCAGTTTTAAAATAACGGTATTGGTTTATTATGCGAAAACCAAAACCGATATTAACATTTTAAAGCAATTATACTGCAAGGGTTAATTAATTGCCACCATAACTTGTTAAGCTTCTTATTTCTCCGGTTTAAATTTGGGTCCGAAAAATAGCAAAGGAAAAACTTTAAAATATGGAGGTAATTAGCCTTTATAGTATCCTTGTTCTGAAATGTTCATATCGGTTTTGATGAAACCGATTCGAAGTAATGCTAACGCGGTTCCTGATAGGTGGATGGAGTTGAATGTGGGTTTTTTATGGAAGATTTACACCTTCGTTAAAAAAAGACACACAGACAGACAGACGGACATCGCTAAATCGTCTTAAAATGTAATAAAGATCAAGAATATATGAAGGGCTTATTGTAAAAACTTGATAAGGCACATTTATTAATGGATTTTCGATATTTTCTAGACATCCATCGATTTATATTTAATAGAACTCTAAACGCGTTGGGGGATCTAGGGTAACAATTTATGTCGATAGTCAGGCAGCGCTCAGAGCACTGACAAACTACACGGTGCGCTCGCACCTGGTCGCACGATGTAGGTGTGCTCTGAGGAAGCTCATGGAGGCATTCACAGTGAGGCTGTGTTGGGTACCCGGACACTGCAAGGTGGCAATGAGTTGGCGGACGAACTTGCGAGGGAGGGTTCGAATCTGGACTTGGCGGTAAGGGACGGGGGGTAAAGCCCCCACTATGTTACTACTTTGAGGTTATACGGAAGGGATTCCGCGAAACCTTTAACCAATCATGGAGGGACGGAATGGATTGCAGGGTGTCTAGGGCGTTATGGCCCGCATTGGACGCTGGGGCAACCAAGGTTCTTTTGGGACTGGACAGGGAAGGTCTCAGGACCCTTACGGGGTTCCTCACCGGTCATTGTTCTGTCAGGGCTTTCGCAAACAGACTTGGGTGTGTCACTGGATGCAATCCAGTAGATTTGCTGAGATTTGTCAGAGAGATAGGACGGCTGTTTCTAGCAAGGGAACGATAGGAGCCTGTTCTGGGGAGTATATATCCTTTCTATCTTTCTCTATCTTTCTTTATATCTATCTTTCAATCTATCTTGCTGTCTATTTCTATTCTTTCTTTTTCACTGAAGGGATTCACAATGGACCGTATTGGTATCCGAGTGGAGATGTGCCCTTGGGCACATAACCCTTCCTAACCTACTTAAACACTTATTGCAAGTACATAGAGTATAAACGTCCTTAAAGTCAAATTTTTTTGCATATTTTTAACCTTTAAAAGGACAAAAACTAAAAATTAAATGGGGCTTATTAAGTTTTTACAATAAGCCTTTCATATATACATTATGGGGTCTTAGACCTCGATTAATGGGGTCTTAGACCTCGATTAATCGACCACAATTTTTCGAGTTATTCGTTAATCGAAATTGACTATTTTAAATTACTCAAACAAATATTATCGATTAATCGAGTAACGGTTAAAATTGTTTACTATTACCCAGCAAAAATAAATCGAAGTAGTTCAAAAAAAAAAAAAACAACATTTTCATCACATACAAGTAGCGACTACTGCCAATTTTCTGATCTAATGCTGGTCTTTTATATCAGTTCCAAAACCTTACATATAACGTCATGATATACAACGTTAATTGGCGAGAAATTTCAATTATTTTTATAAAAATATATATTTGAAGAAAACTCAATATTTATAACAATTTTTTTAATGTCGTACAACTCCTTGCTAATTTATTTGTATACTCAAACATGCTTTTAGCGAGTGGGCTAAGTACATTACCTCATCGGTAAAGGCTTTTCAAATTAAGTAACACAGTAATTTTTAAACATTGTTGTTTGTTATGTTTCTTGAAGACTTTATACGATATTAAAAGTAGAAATTAACGAATGGTCCCTGGAGAATGTGTCATTTATCAATTATTAGATTTGAATCAGTATATTGCATTATCTTTCCAGTACCTTTAAATAATAAAAAACAATGAAAACTAATTTTAGCATATTTGTATATATGTACATACCATATGAACCTCCAAGTTTTTGATAAAAATTACAATTTGGTTCTTGGGTTCATTTAATTCATTCTTTTCAATCACTTCGAGCCACATTTTCTGCAAGTCGTTGCTGTTACTTCTTGGAAAACATTCTTCGTGTAGGTAACAATATTTTGTTAATTTAAATTCAACATGGTAACAAATTTTTATACACAATTTCTACGTGCTTTTAATTTCAAATTGTGATGCTTTTAGTAGAAATAAGCAACAAATATCTTGATAATTTCTTGTTAATTATTTTGAAATATTTTTAAAGCTATGGAGCAGTTTTAAAGGGTGCATAATTCATAACATTTAAAGCACTTCTTTAGATCCATATTTTCACTTATTAAAAATATGTGACTTACCACCATCACATTCCTAACACTAATTAAGAACAACAAATTAAGTTGTATGCAAAAAAACATCAAAAAATACAATCTTTCATGACCTTACACATTAGGCCGGGTCGATTTGTATGGAGGCAAAAAAATCGCTCAACGTTCAAGGAAAATCGTATTCTAGGGATCAAAATAAGAAACTTTGCCGAAGGAACCATACCTCTAAAACGAATTCTGATGTCCCGACTTTTGACCCGTAGGGTCAAATTTTGATAAATTCCACTTTGTCCCATTTAGAGTGCCCCAATCGAGCCCAAATGTATGACCGACCCCTACTAACTTTGGAGGGTCGACCCACCCATGCCAGTGGCACACCCCATGGAACCCCCTGGGGGGTTCCCCATACAAACATTTCAAAAAATCACCATTTTTGGCACTTTACATGAAAAAATCAGCGATATGGCTGTTTTTTTTTTTTTGAGGCTATTTTTCTCTTTAGAAATTTATTTAGTCAGAACATATGTAAATGAAAAATTAATTTAACTTAGTAATTGAAAAAATAGAAAGAATATTAACGTTGTTTTTACAACCCTTTTTGTGGACTTTTTATGGCACCTTCTTAAGAAATGCGCGTTTTTTTTGCGACCATTTTAACAATTAAGGTATCACTGTGATGCACCGTAACCCTTTTAAAAAATTAAGGTATCACTGTGACACAATTGCAGGTAGTAAAATTGCACAGCTGCATATCGTAAACTTACTTCTGTGGGTTTTTTATGGCACCTACTTAAGAAATGAACGTTGTTTTTACAACCCTTTTTGTGGGTTTTTTAAAGAACTTTTTATATTCGGCAAGGTAGAATAACGGACTAAAAAATAGTATACGTTTTCGACTGTCAAAGAAAGTAAACTTGTTGGTACTATTTTAAAAATCCATTTATCATCCTATTACAAATCGGCCGCGATTTTGATAATTTTTTTTTTATGATTGAGCATGGGACGATAAAGGCATTCATACTAACAAATTCGCCGTTTTGCTTTCAGATAACCAAAATACAATAAAGAGAATTTAAAAATCAGTTACCGATTTTTTTCACAAGTTTTTAAAATACAGCTAAAATACAGCTGTTCAAACAAGAAGATCCCCTTAATCTTTTCAATACCGACTTTTTGTTTGTGGGTATTTTTTTATTTTGACTTAAGATTCTTGTTAGGGGTCCTTAGATTATCCATCATAAAATGGGTCCAAAAATGGTTTGTATGACTTTGTTTTGGTCATAAGATGAAGCTACGTGCCAAATTTGGAGATTATAGCTTTGCTAGTTCAGGAGATACTGAATTTTTATTTTAATGCAAAATAAAGTTCATAAAGAAAAAAACAAAAAAGGTGAAAAAATGGGGAAATGGGCATTTTTGCGATTTTTAAGGCACCGGATGCAACTTTGCTTCAGACACAAAAGAGATATTCCGTACAGTATACCGAGATATAACCGTGTTAAAATATAGAAAAAGTGCTAAAAATCCACCTTGAGCCAAAAAATTCGTATGGTCATTAAATTATTAATGTAGCCAACAAAACGAATGAAGTTTTTATTTTTGGGGCTACTTTCACGTGCAATTCCCAGAATTGTTGAATGTGTTGAAAAATGTTGTACTGTGTTATGTAATATTCCTCTACGCAGTAATCACTGGTTAATGCCAAAAATCATATTTTGAATTAATTTTCATGGCGCTTATCAAAAAATAGAATATAACAGTAATTTTGATTAAAAATTAACAAAAAAAAAACGTAAAAAAATTAAAATCGCTCAATTTTTCAACTCCTTCCACATTTTTGTACGTAAAATGACTCTAGAGGGCGCAACATATTATGGATCATAAAAAAGGATTTAAAAAATTCTGTCCTCACGTTGTTATCATTTCGACGTCATGACAGTACTGTATGAGTGGAAATTGGATGTGTTGCCAACACTATACTACCCTCGCTGACGCTTTGCCAACACCATGTAGTTGGTATTTTTCTGACTGAGCAGTATATTGTCCGCAGCTGTTTTAATGCACAAGAATTTATATTTTTTTAAAGCCTGCATAATCCCAAAGATTTTATAGAAATGTATACTATAATACAGAACGGAGGCAGAATTTGTTTAAGTGTTCAAAGAGTAATGAAAAATAACTTCTTGTGAATGCGTTTAAATATATGGGCTTATGACAAACATTTTAAAATCGTTTGAAACTGATATTATTTTTCAATAACTTTCGCAATTTTTATATTTTAGAAAAGAGGATTATATGTTTGGATTAACAACCCAAGAAACATTTGTACGGACGATCCGACACGTAAGGATCATGTATCCGGCTTTTACAGCACGAAAACTAGACGTAAAACACGTATCCGTCAAAGCTTGTACGTATACGGAACAATAACGAATCTCATAATCGGATTTTGGAAAACAATTAGTTTTGAGTTCATTTTGGAATATCCGTTTCCGTACCGTTAAATACGGACTGTATAAATTCTTCTTGGTTTAATTTAATAGTTTTTAATGTTGTCAAAATAAATTATTTAATTTAAAATAAAAGTATAATTTTGAAGCAACTTTTCTTCGTATCGGAAGCCAGTGCAAAAACAATTCATGCTTTTTGTTTAAGAAATTCTTCCTGGGATCATACAGAAAATATACCACCATACACAGAGAGACTTGGTTAGTATCGCGTTTTTATTCAACTTAATAAATGGCTATGTTAGTTCAGATTTCCTGGTTAACAGTATACATTTTAATGTTCCTCAACGATGTACTCGAAACTACATTCCTTTGTATCTACAAGTTTTTCATTCCAATTATGCAAATGCTGTTCCCTTTAGAAGAATATGTAATCAGTTTAATGAAATGTAAGCTTTTATTGATTTTTCTGTTGATGTTAATGTAATTAATCGTTATATAATTTTGTTTCTAAATACGGAGTATTAAAATCTGTTGTCATTATTGTTAATTGATTATATATTTAATATGGCTGTATATTATTAGTCTGCAAGGATAAACACCCATAGACTTATAAATAAATAAAATAAAAAAATTGGAAAAACTCTGTTATATAGCGGCAATTAAACACTCAAGTGACAAAATTAGAAATTAGAGTAGTGTGAGTGAGTGAGTGACCGACTGACTCAACATCACCCAGCCTACACCACAGGACCTAGGAACTTGAAGTTTGGTATATAGGTTCCTCCTGGGAAGGAGCCTCCACTAAGACAGGATTTTGCGATTTTCCACCGCAGAGGTCCAAAAAGTGGAGTCTTTTTATTTTGTAAGTAACGGTATTTTTCTAAAAATAACGGTTTTAAAAAAGTAACGTTTTTTTTTAAAGTAATGGTTTTAAAAAAAAAGTAATGGGTTTTTAAAAAAGCAACTGTTTTTTCAATAAAAAAAATAAACGGTTTTTATTTTAAAAAAGTAACGGTTTGTTAAAAAAAAAGTAAAGTAAAGTTTTTTCAAAAAAAAGTAGTTTTTTTCAAAAAGTAACGGGGGTTTTTATAGCTATATGTTTTAAAAAAATAACGAGTTTAAAACAAAAAGTTTTTTTCAAAAAAAGAACCCTTTTTAAAAAAAAGTAACGGTAATTTTCATCTGTCTATCTATAAAGGGTGATTTAGTCACTACAAGCCGAATTTCACCAGTGTATTCCTTGGCTCATTTCATGAAAATATGCAGCGGTTGAAAATTTTCGGATTGGTGCTCGGAGGGTAGTAGGGTAAAATTGCTAACTTCTAAACCAGTGGTCGGATTTTTTTGTTTTTCAAATTTTTTTTTCAAATTTTATTTTCAAAATTTATTTAATATTTTCGATATGCCCTCCTTTAGATTTTATTATTCGGTTGAAAAGCAGCGAAGTGGAAATCTGCACGCTAGTGGAAATCTATCAAATGTCGTCTACTCAGATGAGAAAAATTGAATAAATTGAACAATAGTTTACAAACAAAATGATCAGGTCTGGTTAAAGGAGAGATCGTCCCATAATTTGGAACAATGATTGACCACTCGAACCCAGCAACACCTCACGTTATGGTTTGGGCAGCAGTAACTGCCGATTGGCGCTAACTGCTCATGTTCTTAGAGAATGGCGTTAAAGTGAATACAACAGTGTATCGTGAATCGGTCTTAGAAGTAGCATTAAAGCCAAGGGCATACAACCATTTCGAAAATAGACCATATACCTTTCAACAGGACTCAGCACATTCACACAAAACTCGCGTGAATCGAGATTGGTTAAAACACAATGGTCCACACTTTTTTTCGGCAAACCAATGACCTTTAATCGGCGGATGCCGATTTGTTGGGTTTCTTTCTTTGGGGTATTTTGGACTCAAAGGTCCTCACAATAAAATACGTAAGTGTTGAAGCTTTTAAGAGAACTCTTCAATGTGAATGTAACAAAATACTACAACGCATACGTGCAGCGAGCAACTCGTTTTTCAACAGCATAGACCGGATAATAAGGGCTAAAAGTGGGCATATCGAAAAAATTAAATCAATTTTGAAAATTTGTTTAATTTGTAGCAATACTTAGTTTTTTTTTTATAAAAATCTTACAATTACTTGAAAAGTTATATCCATTTACATTAGTAACACTTCAATTGCCGCACCCTGTACATTTAAACAAAAATAATTTAAACTCTTTTTTATTTTACATACTTGCTGAAGCCATTCCTTTGATCCTTTAAAAATATATTCTGAAATAAATTAACATTTAGATGCTCTTGGTCTCAAAATGACCCTAAGTTGAAAAGTATTAGCACAACACATAAAATTTTAAAAAACTTTCAATTAAGGGTCATTTTGACACCAAGAGCCTCTAAATGTTAATTCATTTCAGAATATTTTTTTAATGGATTAAGGGAATGGCTTTGGCCAGGTATCTAAAATAAAAAAAGTTTAAATATTTTTGTTCAAATATCCTTTAATCGCAGTGCGACACAGCACATTACAATTTGGTCAACATTTTTAGCACAGCAGCTTCACACATTGTGTCATAATAAGGGCAGACAGAACTAAGCTATAGCTTGTTTTTTATTTTAAAGGATAGCACAATTTTGATTGAACTCAAATACTGATCTTGACATTATGAACATTTTTAACGATATTATTTAGAGCTTTTCTTAGCTTATTTTTTATATTTGCTTATTTTAGCTTATTTTGTAAATATAAGCATATTTTACGCTTATTTATTTAACAATTAAGCTTATTTTTGCTACTTTATATTATTGTAAAAGAGGGCTTTTTTGCATTTTTTTAATTGAAAGCTGAAAATTTAATGTTAAAAGTGATAGAGGGGACAACAAATTGGTTTATCAAAATATTGTGTTAAAACTAATTTGGATTTTAAAGCTAAATAAAAACTACATTTCTATTACTTTGTTTGGCTGGCGAAGTTCCAAGGAACAAATTATATAAATTTTTTTTTATATATATAATTTGTAGTGTAAGACCGAGTACTCGGCTTCGGCCAAAAAGTGAAGTTCGGCCAAGTTCGGTGTTCGGCCAAATTTTGGCCGAATTTGGCCGAACTACCGAACTTTTTATGATTATTTATACAAAGCACAAATAAATAACAACTGTGGTTATATTTACTTCTCAGAATTTACAAAAAAAACTACATAAAAAATACAACGTTGAATATTATAGAATACCAAAAAAAAAAAAACGATATTTAAATATCAATATGTGTGAAAAAATTTCAAAAAGCCAAAAGAGTTTAAAAAACATTTCCAGAAATATACCTACAAGACTTACAAGCAAATAATCAAGTTTAATGCGATATAATTTAAATAAACGTATACTTTTATATTTTGCAATTAATTTCGAGTAGTAAGTAATCCTAAAAAGAGATTAACAGGTTCATCAATTTCTGATAGACATGATGCAGTACCAGACTTAGAAGTAGCAGAACCAAATGAAAATTTTATTGAAAAAAAATAAAATGTTTATTACGGAGCCTTTAAGTCCCAGAAATATAAATATATTTGAGTATTGGAATTCAAGTCCATTTACAAATATAAAAGCTGTAGCAATAAAATATTTATCAGCCCCACCAACTAGTGTAGCTAGCGAACAGCTTTTTAGCGATACCGGGCAGCTGTATTATGATAGACGAAGCAATTCACATGGTGTGAATGCGGAAAAATTGCTTTTCTGTCATTGTAATATCAAACTTTTTAATTTTAAATATTAAATATTAAAGTTTAAGTTTTTTTTTTCTATATCAACTTAAAAATCGATCAACTATTTTTCTTTGACTATAAAATATAGTACAAATATTTTATTCTTTTTTTGTACTTAAAATAGTACAACTATTTTCCAAATATGATTTTTTAATAAAATATACCTATGAATTTTTATTTTTGTTTATGTTTAATAACTTTTTGGTTTAAATTTATTGATCTAAAAAGACCATTTATATTTTTTTTTATTAAAACAAAAAGTTCGGCTTCGGCTTCGGTTTCGGCCGAACATTGATATTATGGCCGAAGTTCGGCCTCGGCTTCGGCTTCGGCCGAAAAAAATGAGTTCGGTCGGACACTAATAATTTGTTTAAAAATTATGAAATTTCGCTGCTTATTTTTAATTTTAACGGCTTATTTTACTGTTTCTGGAGCTGTTTTTTGAGATATCAAAAAATACTATTTCAAATCACGTTTCTTAAAATGCAATAGTAGTAAGCAAAGCTTTGACGGTTTTTGCAAATTGAAATAAATAAGTCTGGGGTCATTTTGAGCCTCGGGTCCTCAGGTCGGTTACTACGATTGAAATTGTTTTGGTATAACTGAATATTGAGTTTCACAACAAAGTTCGTTGAGTACAACTAAATTGTAGTTGCAACACACAAAACATTAAGAAACCAAATTTCAATATGATTGTACTAATCGAATTTATTAGCTGTTACCATACACTTTTCAATCCGTTGTGACTTTTTTTAAAATTAGGTTTTTCTATTTAAAACTTAGAAAATTCTAAATGAAATTGGGATTTCCTATTTTAAATTAAGAACATTCAAAAAAAAAAATTGAGAAAATTCCATTTGGGATTTTTCATTTGAAATTGCGAAATTTTCAAATGAAATTGATGTTTTTCATTTGAAATTGGGAAAACTCAAAATGAATTTTCGTTGATTCAAAAACATATAAACAATCATAACATTAAACATAAAAACTCGTTTTTAACGAATGTTGAAAATTGCTAATGTTGAATTTCTTGGTGAACATGACCGATTCTCTATATGTAATTTTATTTACTCTATGGTTAAAGCTAGTGAAGGAAAAATAATGCAACCCATTGATGAATTATCTGGTGAGGTTTTTGAACATCTTTAATTGAGATTGGGAACTGTGTTGTTGTCGTTGAACGTACTCAGAGAGAAGATATTGCCAAATTAAGCTGTGAATTATCTACAACGAGATCCAAATTTAAAAATTTACAAAAAAAAAACCGTATCATTAACTTAATTACAACTGGCATTAAGGAGAATGAAAGTGAAAGCATTGAAACTCTTTTCTCTAGTATATGTAAATGTATAAAACTGAGACCACATCAAATAAAATAGCTTTTTGTTTAAATCGAAAAACAATAGCGGTTTTCATCAATTTTTAGTTTAATCGACCTTTTTCTAATAATATTTAAATATTGTATTAGATTATTCTAATTTGGGCTTTCAAGGTCATATATTTTCCTAAATGTAAATAAAAGATTAATTTATTTCATTTTCTCATTCAACGTTTCTCTGGGATTTTTCCAGCTTGTTCAGGGATAATATTTATTAAATAATCTTTCGTCAGTCTTTACATTTAAACTTTAAAAACATATAATTTGCTTTTATACGCCACGAGATAAAACATCAAAATAAATTAAAAATTAAAAAAGGTAAAAATAATTAAGTAAAAATTAAATATCACAGTAAAATCTATAAACTAAGTATCACAGTTGGAGTAAGGAACTAAACGCGGTTTTCATTCTTGGTGTTATGTAAAATGATTTTTAGTGCAAAATGTAAAATGCTTTTGTTTTAAACTGGGGTTTTCGATATTTTTATTAATTTTTATGGTTTTCAAACAGTTAATACAAAATAAATTTTGTTGACGGCGGAACAGTCAGCTGTTTTTTGCTGATAAATTTATCACGCGTGTTTACTAGTTTTTTGTGTGGTATTTCTCAATTTTATAATTTCAAAATGTTGACAAAAAATTGATGCTTAAAACACACTTTTATTTTGTTTATATTTTGTTATTTTCTATTAAAATTTAATGTACTTTTATTATATCTTGCTTATTTTATCGTTAAAATTTGAAATAAATAAATATTTTATTAAATTATTATTCAAAAACATGATAAAAAATAATTTAAACTTTTAAATTTCTGCAATATATTTTATTTGTTCGGTGCGAGTTTATGAACTGCTACAATCACCACATGACAGAAACCAGCTGTTTCGTTCAATTGCCGGTTTTTTTAAAACAAACAAAAGGTCTTTAAACATGACTGATATCGATGGTAGTAATACATTTAGACATTCATGAACATTTATGTTCATGAATGTCTGACAAATGACAACAGGGAATTAATGTTTTATTGTTCCGAATTAAAACGTCAGAGTAAATTAACATCCTCCTCTTCTATTCGTGGTAAAGTTTTTATCAGAATCCAGAGGAATCAATAGTATATACGTGTAACCGATAAAGCGAGTGTGAATGCATTGATAGCACCTTCAATATAATATGTTTTGCATCCGTAATCATAACTTTGTTCATGCTTTAATGTTTTTATGTTTTCTATTTACTTTTTTAAACAAAATGTTATCATGATTTAATGTTTTTATATTCTTTTTTTAACAAAATATAATTATTTTTTTTAAATGTTATGAATTTTAATTTTTTCTGCCTTTTCTTCAACAAACACGGTATCATGTCATAATTTTTTTAAAATTTATAGATATCAATCAATACGAGTAGTACTACTGACAATTTAAAAACAATTCTAGGGATTGTGAGTAAGAATCATAAGGGTTTCCAACTGTGTCATATGAATTCACGTAGTCTTGAAAACTATATGAATTATATATTGTATGAATGTTCTATAGATGTACGTTGTGTAACCGAAACCTGGTTTCACCGGATATCGATGATAATTTTCAATATCAATTGCAAAATTTTCAACATTTCAAATGAAAACATTAATATATTTAAAGTTTTCTTGATTTCAACTGATGTGTTCAATAAATACCTCAAACTCGTTTGTGGGTAGAAAACTATAATAAATTAAATGTTTATCAACGGTTTTACCACATTAACAAGTAAATGTTTTTAAAATTTAAAGAAACATTAAAATAATATTTAGACCATCCTATTATATTAAATTAGACAAAGTAACGTATAATTTAATAAAATTAGATGAGGACAAAATTCGAACAAAACTGTATCAAATCACTTCTAATTGTGTCTAATTTGATCAGATATGATATAATTAGATGTAATTTTCTATAATTAATGATAGAGTAATTTTTCATATGAAATTTTATATAATTAATTATAGGGTCATACTAAATTAAATCATATTATATAAAGCTCCATATTAGTTTTTTTTAATCGGGAAATGAATTTATACATAACATCAATTAAGTTTTGCTAGATTATACGAACTTATAAAAAATTTTATTAAATTAATGTATATTAAAAAAATACCGTAAAAACTGTTTAGATATAAACTGATACAATTAGATAAAAAAAAAAACTGATGAAATCTAATACAATTCTATTGGGCCATAATTCGGATTTTATTATTTCAAACATTTATCTAAATGCACTAGATTAGATCGAAGCCCATACATATACAATAGATACAATTATATGGGCCCATATTTCTGATGCAATTTTATAAGATTGTATGGATTTTTCTTTAAATGTTAATGCTGTTAAACGTGAAATAATACTATATTTAAATATTTAATTATGTTTTTTGTAGTTATATAATTTTGTAAATAATTTTTAATTAAAATTTTTTATATTCTGTATGGATTTAACCCAGACTAAATAAATAATAAAAAAAAATATGACTACATAAAGCTCCACATCAATTTTTTAAGCGAACTATTAAAAAAAACTAATATGGAGCTTTATATAAGTTTATCTAATTTAATATGACCTCATAATTAATTAAATAAAATTTCATCCGAAAAATGGTCCGATTAATTTGTATCAAATTACATCTAATTGTATCATATCTGATTAAATTCGATATAATTAGATGTAATTTGACACCGTTTTGTCCGCATTTTGTCCTCATCTAATTTCATTAAATTATACGTTACTTTATCTAAATTAATAAAATAGGATGGTTTATATACATTAGGATGTCCTTTAAAATAACGATTTTTCGATTTTCGTTCATTACACCCCCAGGTTTTATTGCAAATGGTTCCAAATGATTTTTAATTTTAATCTTCAATAATCTTGACAATGTAAAATAACTGTAAGTTTAAACTGTGATAATAATATTAGGGCTAAATTTATTAATGATTACAAATTGATTAATAATTAATTAAAAAATTTATAATAATTAAAATTTAATTAATTAAACTTTTTTGTATTTTGTTGCCAGAATTTTACGAAAATAAATAAAAGACTCCTGAAGAAGTTGGAATAAAACCAACGAAACGTCGAGTTGAAAAATAGATAAAAATAATGTGTTTTATTTAAATCTATATAAAAAAACTTATTGACCAAAAACAGCCCAAGGCAACCCCTTATTAATCTCGAAAGAAATCGATATTTTTGGAAAACGTTAACCCGTGCTGCAAGACTGCCGAAAATGGCCCATTTTGGAAAAAAGTGTATTATTATTATTATAATTTCCCAAAATTTGAAATTTCGAAAAAATTTACTTTTTATTTCATTTATTCATTTAATATTCTCAAAAGTAATCAGATATGGAATTCTGACTTCATCGGCTATCATTAACCCACTTTAGCCAAGAAGTAAAAATGAGCCACAAATTTGATAAAAATGAAGAAACTCATTTTTTTTAAATTAATTTTAAAGATATAATATTTTACTTTTAAATTTAAAAAAATTAAAACCAAAAGTTTATTTTTCGATCTTTTATTAGTTAAACATGTTTTATTTTTGATTTAAATTAGTTCAATTCTTCCAATTGTGTTTTTTACTTCTCATCAAGTAAATAAAACAATACGGGTAAAGTTGATCTTTTTCCTTCAAAAATTATAATTTGGGTAAACCTTTTTCCCCTTTTACATCGGCCCTCTAGAGATTTTCGGTGACGCGAAATGAAACATATAAGGACCTGTCAGTCGATAAAGTCTGCATTAAATTAGCGGATGAAGACATTTTTAATTAATAAATAAACATTTCACTGTTTTTTGTTTAACAAAAAACAAATAATCTCGAACTTGAATAATCTTGCTCACATCATAATTTTACAGATTTTTTAAAATGCCTGATTTGCAGATGTATATTGCTATTTTTATAATATAATAGTAGTTGCTATTAAAGAAAAAAAATAAATTGAAAAATGATAATTCGAGTTTGTTTTTGGAGCTACTCCTTATGAAAAATAGCTATATTTTACGAAAATAGCTTATTTTTATCAAAGTTTGCATAATTTTCGGAAAAATGTCGCTTAAATTTATTAAGACAATAATTATCTTTATTGTTATTTAAAAAGTCTTTAACCCTTAGCGGCCTGGTGACAAAAAATACCCATGAAACTTAATTTTAATTATGATTATAAAATTGTAAACCTTTTAAATTGATAAAACAAAATCGTAACTGGATAAAAATAATTATGATATGTAACTTGATACATATAGGGTTAAATTTTACAGTTTTGGCCAAAAAATACATACTAGGAAATTTACAGAATACACGTTTAAAAATTTTCGGAAAAATATCACTTTCATTTGATAAGACTATAATTATATTTACTTTTATTCAAAAAAATATTTAACCCTTATTTGTCGGGGGACAAAAAAGACTCATGCAATTAATTTAAATTATGACTTCAAGGTTATAAAGCCTTTAAATAGATCACCAAATTTTTTTTTCCACTTGATAAAAATTATTTTGTGTAACTTGATCCATATAGGGTTAATGTTTTCTCTTTTCAATAAAAAAAATACTAACTAGGAAATGTACAGAATAACATCTTTTAGCTTTTTTAAATTCGGATATGCAATAGATAGTACACAACTAACGAACAAGCGCAATTCTTAATAGTCCAAATCTTATTTTAAGGGCTATTTTTGACCAAACGTGTTTAACCCTCAAAAACATGTTATTCTCTTAATTTCCTAGTGGGTCTTTTTGGTGAAAAGTGAAAGTATTAATCCAATATGGACCCAGTTAAAAAAATAAAAATTTTTATCAAGTGGAAAAAAAATTTTGTTTACTCATTTAAAAGCTTGAAGTCATAATTTAAATTAAGTTTCATGGGTTCTTTTTGTCCCCCGGACAATAAGGGTCAGACTTTAAATGAAGCAATATTTTTTTTATATAAAAGATCTAAATTTTTGGGTATGGAACAATATATCTTTACATGTGTATAACTATGAATGAATAGGTCAAGATATCGTTTTATTAAAAATAAAATAAATTTGTTTAATACTACACTATATTTTAATTTTGATTTGTGTCATATCTAATTATACATGTATTAGTACATAATTAGATTAACCATATATAATTGTATATGTCATATACGATTGGTCGATGTGAAATAAGATGTAATTATATGTGGCATGGTACACTCAAAAAAAACTTTTACAGTTACTATTTATTATTTCATTGAAAACAACTATTTTGGTATTTACAAAACAAATGAAGAAAACTACTGTATTTTGGAACAGTTGTTTGAATCAGTTATTTAAGTATTGGGTATACAAGTTAATAATGTCGGTATGGACAACATATGGCATAACTATCACATATGTCATTATAATTCAGTATTCGATAAATGCCAAAGTGTAAGCACACATTTTTTTCAATCGCTATAATAATGTCGAGTTGTGTGCCTTAAAAAGATGTGTTGCGAGGAAGTCTGATAACCTTCTTTCATTTGAAGAAAACGGATGCTGAAAGTTATCGATTGTTGGTAGAAGCTTACGGTCAACATGCACCAACTCAAAAAACTTGAGAACGATGGTTTGCGCGATTCAAATGTGTCGAACAGAATACAAAGAGAGGCCTGGTCAGCCAAAAAAGTTTGAAGATGAGGAATTGGAAGCTTTACTCCACGAAGATTGTTGTCAAACGCAAGAAGAACTTGCATTATCATTGGGAGTCACACAAAAAGTCATTTCACTACGTTTAAAAGCATTGGGATTCATCTAAAAGCAAGGAAATTGGGTCGAAAGGCGATTTTGCATGTCGGAAATGCTGCTTGAACGCTACAAAAAGAAGTAATTTTTGCATCGTATTGTTACTGGTGATGAAAAATTGATACATTACGATAACCCCAAGCGCAAAGTCATATGTAAAGCCCGGCCAACCAGCCAAATCAACGCCGAAGCCGAATATCAATGGCGGCAAGGTAATGCTCTGTATTTGGTTTGACCAGATGGGTGTTTTGTATTATGAGCTGTTGAAAGCGGGTCAGACGATTACAGAGGACCTGTACCGAACATAATTGATTCGTTTGAAGAGAGCAATCAACGAAAATCTAAAAAATTTTCGACCAGACACGAGGACATAATCTTCCATCATGACAACGCTCGGCCACTTGTTGCAAGACCGGTGTAATACTATTTGGAAAACAGTGGATGGGAAGTTTTGGATCACCCGCCTTATATCCCAGACCTTGCTTCTTCTGACTACCATTTGTTTCGATCGATGCAGAACGCCCATACTGGAATACGCTTCACTTCAGAACATGGTATCAGAAATTGGCTTGATTCATTCGGAGCTACCAGAAAGATGAGAAAAAGTAGTAGCTAACGATGGACAATACTTTGAATAATGAACAATTCATTTTGTTATAATAATAAATGCATTTTTCAAGCAAAAAAAATCGACATTATTAACTTGTATACCCAATATTTTAATAAACAACTACCAAACCAGTAATTTTGCAGCAATCAGTTAATTTTTGTTAGTTATTTAAAAATAGAAGATTATATCTAGTTTTGAAAAATCCTCATTTTGTTTATATTTATTCAGAGTTTGCAACAAATATGTTCAGAGTTTGCAACAAATAATTAGAAAATTTTATTATATTTCCAGTGTATTAAAACGCTATAACTGGAGTTACGTGGAATTTTGACTATGAATTTTAAGTAGGATGTAGGAAATACAAATTTATATTGTAAGTGACAGAAAAAGATTTTTCTTTATTAAAAAATATTTTTAAAATCCCGAAAAAATAACTGTTGAAAAACAGTAAATTTTACTAATATTTACAGTTGTTTCAAAATTAATGTAGTAAAAAATTGTCAGTTGTTTTTACTATATTGTTAGTTGTGTTTTTAGGTTAGGTCGAAAAGAGAATTCGGAGAAGGGAAATACTTCCCTAAACCGACTCAAGTCCCTGAGGACTTACACTTAAGCCAGAATGTCGGCTTGTTGTGCGCTCTAAACAATCGGTTCTATGTCCTATGTTTCCTTACTATCCCAGGAATTCCGTCGCATTGACGAAACTCCTCAACTTCTTCCATCCTATGCCCCTAAGATCCCCCAATGTGGATATTGGGTCACTGGATAGTATTTCGACCCGGATCCCGGCAAATGCCGGGCATTCACAGAGAAAGTGTTCCAAGGTCTCCTCGTCTTCCCCACAGGCCCTGCACACTTCCGAGTCCGCCCTACCAATACGGTGGAGATGGGCCCTAAGTGTCGAGTGTCCCGAGAGGATTTCCATCAAAAGACTCAGCTCCTTCCTATTGAGATTCAGAATTTCCCTTGTCTTGTCCTTGTCCGGGTTGCCCCAGAGAATATTTGTAGTCCTGCCAACACCCGCATTTTCCCAGATGGTCCTATGCATGGTGTCAGCCCATTCCACCAGCTCCGCCTTGAGAGCTCGAAAAGGTTTAGCGTTCTCCAAAGTGACTAATTACAGGGAAGATCCTCCCATAGCCAAATCATTAGCCACTTCGTTCCCCGCTATACCACAGTGTCCCGGCACCCATATAATCACAATGCGTCCCCGTGAAGAGAAATCGTTAATTTCCCTTTTACACCTGAGTATCGTCATTGATCCCACAGAGTCCGTAGATAAAGCCCAGATAGCCGCTTGGCTATCCGTGAAAATCACAATATCACCGGTCAAGCCCATAATATTCACCTGCTTAATGCACTCCGTAATCGTGGTGACCTCCGCCTGTAGTACAGTGTTATGGTCAGGAAGACGGAAGCATTTGCGTACATTGAAGTCAGCGTTACAGAAGCCCATACCCGTTTTCCCATCCAGTTTTGATCCATCCGTGTAAAAGTAGATCCCCGGTTGGTTCCTCAAGAAGGTCCCATTTAACCATGGTTGCCTGTCCGGGATTAACGTGTCACAGAGCGTCGTGACAGACCTCTGTTGTGTTGTGTTTACTGCATTTGTTAGTTGTTTTTCAACAATTAAAAACAACTACATTTTTAATTATTTTAGCGGTAATTAAATTTGTTGCCTTTTTAACTGAAATTGCAGTTGTCAGTCCATTCTACGGTAAAACTTTTTTGAGTGTATTAAAAAAATTAGAGGAAAAAATTTTATATATAAACATTAGGGTATTCAATCGGTTAACCGTTACTCGATTAATCGATGAAATGATGTCGAACAATTGTTCGAGTAATTCGAAGTGGCCAATTTCGAGTAAAGAATAACTCGAACAATTTTGGTCGATTAATCGAGTAACTCGAGTAATTTAAAAATGTGAACTATTTTATATTTTTTTAATATTTTGTATAAAATAATGTGACTGTTATAGTGAATATTTAAATGTTAAGTGTATTTTTATATTAAGTGAGCACTGTTAAAGAAATTATATTACGAAAAACGAAGAACTTAATGCGAAAAACTCCGATATCGAAGAAACTTGGATATTTTTTAAAGAAACAAGTTCTAAGACTGGGGTGTTTAAGATTATTGGTGCGGATTTGAGGGTTAAAAGTGGGATCAAACATTATTTTTTTTTTTTTAATTTAGTTGACATTTGATCTAAAGAAACTACATAAAAATATTGTATTTTCAAAAAGGAATTTTTAAATGTCATTTACTAAAAACTTTTTGTTGGTCCCTTTTATGTCGTTGTAACAAGCCAATTTTAGAAGCCCTATATGGAAATTCATAGCGGTCCTACGCAAAATTTCCACATATTAAAATTTACATATAGAAGTAATGAAGTTTTCATTAATATGATGAAAATCTTCTTAAATATTCATATAAGTTGTTTCAAACCTTCTTTATAATTTTTTTAGAAAAATTACATATCTCAAAATCCCAAAATGATAGGACAAAATTGACTATTTTTTCGATTAGTACTAACACACTAATATAACAAAACTGTGTCAAGTCTGAGTGAAATTACAAAACGGATCACCTTACAAATATTTTTATAAAACAGTTTAATACATATTTATGAACCAGTTATATTGAAAGAAAATTAATGAAGATTTCAACATATTTATAAAGAATTTCATTGATATAATAACGCTTTTGCTTTGAGTGTACTGAGACAAAACTGTCGCAATAATAAATGATCTTAGCAAATGTTTTTCTCTTATAGATATACTTTTTACTAAAATTTTTAATTAATTTGTTAATTTTTATATATATGTTATATTAGTACTAATAAAATATAAAAACTTACAAAAATGTGAGTTTTTGGAAAATAAAATTAAAGTATTGTAATATACTTGTTATTTGAATACTTTATTCTTGATATTGTTTTGTAAAGAAAATCTAGTTTCTATGTTTTATAATGTTTGTCAAAGAAAAAAAAGAAAGAATAAATTAGTTTTGAAAAAAGCAAATTACAATTCAGGTGTGGGGTTAAGAAAAAAAAATGGATTTACGGCCAACAAGACAAAGAATTATTAATACTTTGGTGGATGCAGGAATATCATTTCCTGAATCAGCTACAATGAGTCAATTAAGAAGCCTTTATGAAGCCATAAATCCAAATGAAATTGGTGTATCAATCACCGACCTGAACGAAAATGATTCTGGTGTAATCTCTTCCGATGCTGTTAATTCTTCTGCTGCTGTTACTTCCGGTTCAATATCTTCCGGTGCAATTACTTCTGCTGGTATTACTTCCGTTGCGTCTTCCGATATAATTACTGTTACAACGTCTTCAAATATGTTTCCTTCCGTTACAACATTTCCCGTTTTGTCAACCATTTCCGTTGATTCTATAGAAAGACCATTGATTGCTTTCGATTCTTCCGGTGCAATCTCAGCTACATCAAATGTCACATCAAGATCTAACATACAAACTACATTTGCTTCATCTGATCTGTCAAGTGGTGGTACTACATTTTCCAATTCTCAACCAATTTACTCTACAGCTAATTTACAATACCCATCAAGTCAAGAATCTCAAGAATTAGAAAATCAAATTAAAATTCTAAGAATGCGCTGTGAAATGATGAATCTTCAAAAACAGCTTTTAGAATTGGAAGGAAATGTTAATGTTAATAAAAGATGTAAAATTAATTATGAAGAATTGGATAAAATGGTTCCCAAATTTAGTGGTAATGACAATCAAGATATTTGCAAATGGTTTTCCCAATTCGAGGGATATGCTTTGAATTTTACTGATCAAGAACGATTGATGTGTCTGAAATGGTTGTTACAGGGTACAGCACGCGAGTATATGGAAATTTCATCTTCTTTACAATACAACGATTTAAAAGTATCTTTACTTCAGATTTTCAAAAGAACAATTACTCGAGAAGAAGTTTACCATAAGTTACGTTCGCGCGTACTAAAGCCATCGGAATCGTGTATCAATTACATAATATCAATGCAAACTATTGCATCTCAAGCTGATATCGGGGGTCAAGAATTAGTTGATATTATAATTGATGGTATGCAAGACAGTTCAAATAATGTTTCTTTGCTATATGGATCAACTACTGTAAATGAATTAATTCGGTGCATAGACAGGTATGAAAAACGTCGTATTAAGAATAATCCTGATGTCAAAATCGGAAAAAACAATCCAAGGAGAGATGTTCGGTGTTTTAATTGCTCGCAGTTTGGCCATGTTAAAAGTGCATGTCCAATACCAATACGTCCACCGGGCTCTTGTTTTATTTGTCATCAGATGGGACATTTCCATAAGGATTGTCCAAAACGTCAACGTGTTGCTGCATCAGTTTTTCCCGAAACAGTAGATGTTAATGATATTGTAGATCCTATTCAAACGGTGAGTGTGGCATTTTATCTTTCTTCTGGGAAAAAATATACTAATTATCTGAATATTTCGTGTTTAATTGATTCTGGTAGCCCGATAAATATCATTTCGAAGTCAGCGGTTCCCAAAAACATCGCATTTTCTGAAAGATTAGCACCGACTGGTTATGTTGGTATTGGAAATCATGATATGAAAATGCATGGTGTCATTTCATGTCTAATTAAATTTCAAAATGTTATTAATTCTGTAAAATTAATTGTTGTTCCGGATAATGATATCCAAATTCCAATGATATTGGGTAGAGATTTTATGACCAAATTTAATATAAAATTAGTTTGTACAAATAATTCAGATAAATCTAACTTATGTATATTTGATTCTACAAGATCGATAAATAAAAAAGCTGAAATTTCTTTGGTGTCTAGAAACATTAATGAAAATTGTGAAAACGCGTTGAACGAAATAGTTAAACCTTCTCTATGTGACGTTAATTTAAATCCACTATTGAGCAAAGTGCAGGTACACGATTTAGAGAAGGTAATTAGGAATTTTTACACAGAACCAACAGCTATTATCCGAAAACCTCACAACTACACAATGAAAATTCGGTTGTCAGACGACACTCCTATTCATTGTTCTCCCCGCAGATTATCTGTACGAGATCGTCAGGAAATTCAGAAGATAATCGATGATTTGTTAAGTAGAGGTATTATAAGGCCAAGTAATTCTCCATATGCATCTGCTATTGTCCTGACTAGGAAAAAGTCAGGTGAAACTCGGATGTGTGTGGATTATAGGGCCTTAAACAAGAAGACAATTAGGGGTAATTTTCCACTTCCATTGATTGAGGATTGTATTGAATATATGGCGGGTAAAAAATGGTTTACAATAATGGATTTGAAAGACGGATTTTTTCATTTAAAAATGGATAAAGATTCCATACCATACACTTCATTTGTAACTCCTCAAGGACAATACGAATATTTGAAAATGCCTTTCGGATTAAAAAATGCGCCAGCAAATTTCCAACGATTTGTAAACACAATATTTCGTGATTTAATTGATTCTCATAAAATTGTTGTTTATATAGATGACATTTTAATAGCTTCAAAAGATTTCGAATCCCACCTGGCAATATTGACTGAGGTACTTGCACGTGCATATGAAAAAGGATTAGAATTTAAACTAAGTAAATGTAAGTTTGGTTATCAATCTCTGGAATATTTGGGATATTCTGTTAGTTCTTTAGGTATTCAACCAACAGATAGCCATATAAGTTCAATAAAAAATTTGACAATTCCAAAAAACCAAAGAGAATTACAAACTTGTATTGGTCTATTTTCGTATTTTCGACGGTTCGTACCATCTTTTTCTACCATAGCAAGACCGTTGTTAGAATTATTACGAAAGGAAAGGAAATATGATTTTTCTGATGATTGTCTGAATGCTTTCAATGAACTTAAACAGCGGTTAATAAAAAGTCCAATACTTGCAATATATGATCCGAAAAAAGAAACAGAATTACATTGTGATGCAAGTACTCATGGATTTGGAGCTATTCTAATGCAACGTCAAGATGATAAAAAATTTCATCCTGTTATGTTTTTTTCAAAATCTACAACTCCAGCTGAGTCGCGTTATCACAGCTTTGAATTGGAAACTTTAGCTATCATCTATGCATTGCGTCGGTTTCGAGTGTATTTGGAAGGCATTCAATTTACAATTATAACAGATTGCAATTCCCTTACAATGACATTGAACAAAAGACAAGTTAATCCTCGAATTGCTCGATGGGCTTTGGAATTGGAAAACTACAATTATACTATTCAACATCGAAGTGGTGTATCTATGGGTCACGTGGATGCTCTAAGTAGATGTGTGACCGAAAATAATGTATATCCTATTATTTCAAAATGCAATGTAGTAGGGGCTGTAAACTCTAATGAGCTGGATGTGCAGATACAACAAACCCAAAGTCGAGACGAAAATATAGGAAATTTATTACGTAAACTTGAAAATGAAGAAATTGATAACTATGAATTAGTAGATGGACTTGTATTTCGTAAAACTGAGTCAAATCGATTATTGTTATATGTACCTAAGGAAATGGAAGAAAATATAATTAGAATGATTCATGAAAAGATCGGACATCTTGGTGTAGAGAAATGTTATGAAAAGATACGAAATAATTATTGGTTTCCAAACATGAAAGATAAAATAATTTCGTATATAAAAAATTGCATAAAATGTATTATATATTCAGCACCGGCTCGAGTAAATGAACAAAATTTACATAGCATACCAAAGAAACCAATACCGTTTGACACAATACATATTGACCACTTTGGACCATTACCTTCATTAAAATCAAAACGAAAATACATATTAGTAGTTATAGATGCTTTTACGAAATTTGTGAAATTATACCCAGTTAATTCCACTAGTACAAAAGAAATTTGTTGTGCATTTGACAAATATTTTAGTTATTATAGTCGACCCAGACGTATAATTTCAGATAGGGGTTCTTGTTTTACATCCAATGAATTTTCGGAATTTCTTTTAAAAAATAATATTGATCATATCAAAGTGGCAGTTGCATCACCTCAGGCAAATGGTCAAGTTGAACGTGTAAATCGTATTATAAAGGCAGTTTTAAGTAAACTAACTGATCCCATTGATCACTCTGACTGGTCATTAAAATTGTCTCATGTTGAGTTCGCTTTAAATAACACTAAACACAGTTCAACCAAAGATACACCAAGTCAGCTACTTTTTGGTATACACCAGCGTGGAGTGATACTAGATGAACTAACAGAATATTTAGATGAAAAAGTTAATAATGAAAGTAATCGTGACTTGATGTCAAGAAGATTAAAAGCACTTAACTCAATTCAACGTTCACAGAATTATAATGAGTCATATTTTAAAAAACATCACGTTCCCGCAAAAAATTACGGTGTTGGTGAATACGTTGTGGTTTTGAACATTGATAATACTGTTGGTAAAAATAAAAAATTTTGTGAAAAATATCGTGGTCCCTATATTATAGAGAAGGTTTTAGCAAATGATCGTTATGTTATAAAGGACATAGAAAATTGTCAGTTAACGCAAATTCCATATAAAAGTGTAGTAGAAGCAAAAAAGCTTCGGAAATGGTTGACTCCAAATTAATATTAGCTTAAAATCTTGCCACATCATCTAATAATGTTGAATTAAATTGTATTTTTTTTTTTTTTTTTGAGTTTGATTGTGGTCAATCAATTTGTCAGGTTGGCCGAACTGTAATATACTTGTTATTTGAATACTTTATTCTTGATATTGTTTTGTAAAGAAAATCTAGTTTCTATGTTTTATAATGTTTGTCAAAGAAAAAAAAGAAAGAATAAATTAGTTTTGAAAAAAGCAAATTACAGTATTAAAATTGTTCGAGTTACTCGAGTTATTCGAGCAATTTTAAAATCTTACTCGCCTACTCGAGTAAATTAAAAACCTCAAAATCGAGTTACTCGATTACTCGAACAAAAGCAAACCCGAGTAAATTGAATACCCTAATAAACATACATAAACATATCTATTTGCATATAATAGCACGCAATAACATATATATCTCTATAAAATATTGCATGATATGTAAACGTTTTTACTCGGGTTCTCATAAAAACTCCTGTATCACATTTAAATATGGTAATAATATAACAGCACAATGAATGTGTGCTGTTATTTCGCTTCCAAAAACAAAAACAAAATGTTTGCATTTCAGTCAAATGGTCATAATTTTGGAATGGGCTTCGTTTAGGGCATTTTGGAAAGGTAAGAGGTTCTTATGTCTTTTTTTCCATTTTTTTTAAAAGCTCTGTATCTAGGCGATTTCACTTTTTTTAATTTTTTTTTTATTGATTCTGAAAGGTCTCTTAAAGACCTTTCCACCAAGCCCAAAATCCGACCAATGGTTCAGAAGTTAGCAATTTTACCCTACTACCCTCCGACCACCAATCCGGGAATGGTCTTAGTGTACATATTTTCATGAAATGTGCCAAGGAATACGCTGGTGAAATTCGGCGGGTCGTGACAGAATCACCCTGTATACCTAGACATTGCAACATACAAAATAATATATATTTAGATAGTATATCATATTTAAAAAAACAATTTAATTTTAGATAAATGCAGTCACACTAGACAATTTGTCAATCATATTTTGGATATAATTATGTATTACATCTATACACTAGTACAATTGGATATCTCATTTAGTGTATAATTTTATATGAGGGCTTTTAACAAAAGTACTTAAGTCGTAGAAAATTTACCCAAGTTTTTGTTTTTTGAATACTCATATTGATTCCTTTCTGGTTCCTAAATGTCTACACCTTATACACAAAAGATGTAGGAATCCTAAAAACAAGAACTAGTTTCATTTATAGCATTAATGGGTCGATTATGGATAGCAACCGAACTTCAGTTGCGTTGCCAGTTGCCAAATACATATTACGTATGGCAAATGGCAACTGACGCTGGCAACTTCAGTTGTCAAATAGTGATTATATTGGCAACCGAAAAGTTCTGGTTGCTGTAGAATTTTAAGCAACAAAAAAGGCGGGAACATTAAAAATTAAGTATATTTTATTGTTAAATTATTTGTAATATAGATAAAAATAATATTTTATATATATTTTACATCATATATTTTATATAATAAATATTTTAAATAATTTTAATTGTACCTGTAGATTTTAAAATGATGAAAATTTTTTTCAATGTAAAAAGCTAAATTAAGTTTTAACGTGTTCCGTGTTTGTTATTCAATGTTGCAAGTTACTAAATTCGATAAAATCTTAGTTTTTTCAAACTTTATTTCTCAAACAACTTATTTTTTATGTAATTTCAAGAGAATTTTATGAATAAAACAAAATTTCCATATAAGAGCAATTTGCTACAATTTATAAAGTCTTAAACTTTTTGCAAATGATCTGAAAGGATTAATAACGTTGAAACAAAACCCGTATTTGGCGGTTATTATTTCTGCAAATATTTCGGATGTGGGCGTTGTGGTGTAATGGTTAGATGGTCCCGGGTTCGATTCCCGGTGACGACAACATCAATTTAGAAAAATAATATGTATGAGTTTTCTATCACTTATATGTATCGCTGCGCCGACCTTCGGTGTTCCCATAGCACTTAACCCCATCGAAGTAAAATAATGAATCAGGGCTATGAAACAAAAAGCTTCAGAAAATTCGCCAACTCTACATCAGGTGGCGAGCAACAACTGTTCTAAGACTTATCTACTCACGCATGTTGCCATTTTTGAAGCCCTTCATCTTTCACCACCTTTCATCTCTCCACTATCCCCTTTCCAAAGAAAGCAACACATTAATTAATAGGAAGAATTTCATGAGTGTTGCTTTTCTTTTAAAAAAAAAAAAATATTATCAAATTAGAACTAAACTGATGCAAACTTATATAATTATATGTGGCCCATTTCTCGGATAAAACTGTATTAAAACTCATCAAATTACGTATGATTACATAAAGGACCATATTAATTTTTTTAATCGGGTTGTACAAATAAATAAGATTAAATCACTTCATTTTGATGCAGTTTCCAGATGCAGCTCCAATATAAAATTATATCTGCCTTTTATAATAGATATAATTTTATATAATTATGCAAAATTAGATATTATTTTATCCACCAATTTCAGTATGTAAGTATGTACATATAATTTAATATGGCAACATATCAATTTTCGAATTGGTCAAATGAAAAGTTGTTGTACTGTATTCTTAAACTAATATTGCAAATTTTCTTCCGCAATTTTTTGTCTTTTTTAAACTTTAAATTTATAACATGCAAGAGAGCCTCTTTTTGTCCGTAAGAGTATATCTGATAACAAATTGTTAATTTCTAATTTGAAATTAATTTAAATTATATTGATAGATTTTGACAATGGCTCACCGGTAGGCGTATTACTGCGATTTGATGAAGACATGCTATAGCTGTGATGTTTGATGGCCAGCTTTCGTTTGAGTTCAACGCCAGCAGCATTTGCGGTAATAAAAGGACTTTCCTTCCGTGCATCATCCGAAATAAAACGTAATACATAACTCAACGGTAAACAAGCTGGCTGTGCCTGCTCTTTTTGTTCCACCACTTTTGGGTCATAGTCTAAAAAGAAATTAAAAATAAAAGAAACTGAATTACTTTGCAATGTTAAAGTTTAAAATTAAACTACATAAAGTGAACGAAATTCCTTTGGGTTAGCAATATTATTGAATTTTACAATAAAAACCGAATAGTTAGAGAAAATCTAAAAACGAGAAAATCTTTTTCGATTTGTTATTATTATTGATAATTTAACTTTATTTTTTAAACGATCAATATTTCTGATATAAATTAAACAAACAATCTAATATTTTTGCGAAATTCAATTGGGTGCGCTTGTATTAGTTTAATTCTTTTTGCTAGTATGCCTGATTTATAAGACGTTTTACTAACTTTTATACTACCTTTTTTTTGAGCGCATCAGAAGTTCAACAATGTGCTCTTTAAACACAAAAATCCGTTTTTCAAAAATCGATAAACACACATTTTAGATACTAGATTACCGAACATATACGAGGGCGGATCAATAAGTCCGTGACTTTTCGAACTTCCCTAGTAGTTATATGAAATGCAACACTGCTCCCATCAAGTACCACCTGTTAATAGACTACTGCCAAATTGTGTGCAAGTTCCGTCATTTACTTTGCGTTTAACAGCTGTTCAAAACATACAACCTTGTGGATTTTTTTATAAATGGAAAAAAGTGAATTTCGTGCGCTCATTAAACATTTTTTTTTTGCGAAAAAAAAAACCGTCAATCAAACCAAGGAAAAGCTTGATAAATACTATGGGGACTCTGCACCATCGATTTCAATGGTAAAAAAGTGGTTTACTGACTATCGTTGTGGTCGCTCAAGTACAAATGAAGCTGAACGTTCTGGACGGCCAATTGAGGTCAATACACCCGTAAATGTCAAAAAAATCCACGAAATGGTGTTGGCCGATCGAAGAGTAAAAGTGCGTGAGATTCTTGATGCCATAGGCATTTCATATGGCAGTGTGGTTTCGATCTTAAATGATCAGTTGGGTTTAAAAAAGCTGTCTGCAAGATGGGTGCCGCGTTTGCTCTCAATTAGATTAGATTAGATCAGAAGGCACTATGCACCGCGACCAATGTAGGTCTTTTGTGCTGCCTAAGGTTACCTACAGATTCAAGCTACCTATAAAGCCAATTATCCTATTAGGCAAAATCTTCGCGATGTCGGAAGGCGAAATGAAGCGATCACCTTGAAACCTAAGTCTCCTATCACAAAGCCTGGGACATTCGCAGAGAACATGCTCCGAGGTCTCAGACACCATCTCGCAAAACCTACACAAATCCGTGTCCGATTGACCCTTCTTGTGCAGATGGTATCTGAGATTACAGTGTCCAGTTAAGTACGACACCAGGGTCCTCAAACCCCCCCCCCCCCCCTTTCAAGCGACAAGAGTCGTCTCGACCCCCTACTGGAAAAAGAGATCAATCTTTTAGCCTGGCGCTGACCAGGAGAGTTTTGCCAGTAACCAGAGAATTCAGACTCTCTCCATGCCCTGAGCCTTTCCCTAACATACCCCGCAGGTATTCCACAGAATGGTTCAGGACCAATAAAGGGCTTTCGGGCCCCGTGGTTGGCAAGACAATCTGCCCTCTCGTTGCCCTCATGCCCCTCATGACCAGGAATCCACCCCAAGGTTAGAGAGTTGCCTCTACCGAGCCTATTGAGAGTCTGAATGCATTCCATGACCAACCCGGACGACACCTTATAGGCCATTAAGGCCCTCAGTGCAGCCTGACTGTCAGAAAGAATGTATATGCGAGATCTGCGAGTTCCCCTTCGCAGGCATTCCAATATACAGACACAAATGGCCCAAATCTCCGCCTGAAAAATGGATGGATATTTACCCATAGGTAAGGCACGCTGGAAGCCTGTTCCGAAGACGCCCGCACCCGTGTTCCCATTCGACTGCTTAGAGCCATCAGTGAACCACACCTGAGAACCATCTTCCGGTTCCCAGGATTGATTGGTCCACATGTCTCTGTCAAACAATAACACATCAAAATATCTATCAAAGATCCACTCCGGTGACACTTTGTCCGCAACCTTAGAAATTGGGTCATCTATTAGGATTCGCGCGATCCTCATGTGACCCCTTAGGTCGCCTCCCCTCATGCCACCGAATTCACTAAGTCTAGAGGAACCCATACTGGCAACCTCCATTACAGAAATATGCAATGGCGGGATCCCCAGCATAACCCCCAAGGCATCCGTCGGGCAAGTTCCGCTGGCCCCTGTAATGCCAACACACGCAAGACGGTAGATTCTCTTAAGAGCATCCCTTGCCTTACTCTGTTCAACTTTTGGCCACCATGCAAGGGCAGCATAGGTGATCATCGGTTTAACAATAGTATTGAACGACCAGTAGACCATTTGTGGCCTTAGGCCCCATGTTCTCCCGAAAAGCCTCTGGCAGGCATAATATGCCCTGGTGGCCTTCTTGGAGACGTGGTCAAGATGCTCGTTCCAGGTGAGGGAGCTATCAAGAGTCACTCCAAGATACTTAACACTGCTAGAGAAGCCAACCGTTACGCCCTCAACGACCGGCATAGACAGGTTAAGTTTTCTCCTTCTCTCAATTGACCATAAACGTAATCGAATGACAACTTCAAAGAATTCTTTGGAGTTGTTTAACCGCAATTCGAATGAGATTTTGCTGCGTTTTGTAACTGTGGATGAAACATGGATCCATTACAACACTCCGGACAAAGCAGCAGTCTAAACAATGGGTTGCTCTTAGTGAACCGGCTCCGAAGAAGGCCAAGGTAAGTTTGTCGGCCAATAAGGTGATGGCAACAGTTTTTTGGGATGCACGCGGGATAATCCAATCGATTACCTTCAAAAGGGAAAAACAATAAACGGCGAATATTATGCCAACTTATTGGACCGATTTAACGAGGATTTAAAAAAAAAAAACGGCCCCATATGGGGTTCTTTTTCATCAAGATAATGCACGGGTGCACACGTGTGAAATTCGCAAAACATTTCAGAAAGAAAAAGTCGATTTGGTTTTAAACCGCGAAATAGATTGTTACTGTTTTCCAATTTTTACATCACCTCACAATTTTGAGAAAACCACGATTTAAAACGTGAAAATTGCGTTTTTAACCATTTTGGAAGTTGTATACACAATACATCTTAACTACTTACGCATTTTTATTACGATGGTAAATATATTGAACTTGATTCTCTACAATGAGTTAACATACGTTTCAAATTTGTTTATTATAAAAGGTAAAAATTGCTTTTGAAAAATACTCCATCAAAAAAATGACCAAATATTTACATTTTTAAGTGGCCTAGCCATGCATCCGACCAGCTTTAGTATATTTTAGGGTCACGATATAAACTTTAACTTTCCTTACTTTAATGTCGGCGAAAACGTTAAAATTATTAGACCAACATCGTTTAAATTGCATTTCAAATATAATCTAGCTTTAAAATTGTACGAAATTATAATTCTTATTTCTCAATTTCATATAAAAATGTATTTATATTTTTTTGTAGAAGGCATTTAATAAATGTATCTTTTAGCTATTTTAACAATTTGTTTTAGAAAATTTCATTGCCGGATCTTCAAGAGTAAAGTATATTCTAATTACTTATCATTAATTTTAATCCTTAGAAATCGTCAATCGCATAATAAAAGGCTTTAAAAATAGCTAAAATGGCTATATAATGTTAAAAAATAAATACCGCTCAAGCGTCTGCATTTGTAAGCGATGGCACGATCAGAAGCGCGTAGCGCACCCTAGTTGTAATACTTCTTGGTGGAATAAGAGTATGTTTCAATTTTATTTGTATTTTCGTAGATTATCTAAGTAGCTTTTTTAAATACATAATTTTAATCTTCTTTTGGGTTTTCGAACCACTATGTGTAAATTCCTTAACGTAAGATTGCGTACAAAAAAAAATGCTTCAATCCAGTTTTTTACTCATACTACGTTTCCACTGAACGTGTTTTGAAATAAAACATGTTTTGTAAATGTTTTCCCATACTTTTTTCACCAAAACTCGTGTTTATAATTATTTGACCTATGCTGATAAACGGTTAGGGCATTATTCGAAAAATAACTAAAATGGATAAACCGGTTATTGGGGTCGATTAATTTTTTTTCTTAAATATCAAAGTTGACTGCATTGGTTTATAAAGTGTTTGTTGAGTTTGATTCAAAGATTCTAGCGATAATTTTATGGCATTTGCCATTAAATTCTAAATTTTACAATTATTTTTAAAAAACTTAATTTTTTTGTAAAACAAAAAGATATTTTTGCAATTATTATTTTGCTGTTTACTATTATTTTGCTATTTTTGATATTATATTCTATCGACAATATGTAAATTCCAAAAATTTTTACTACTCCTGCATGCATCCACCACACACAGCCTTTTCTTATGTAGTATTCCAGAATTTGATGATATGACAAATAAAAAGTGGCGACTATATTTTAATTAATGTTAAAATATGTGATACTTAAAATAGCGACGGTATGTATCTTGCAGTGAGACTAGTATTTATTTACCAAAGCTTAAAAATGTCTGGTAGCTAATTTAATAAGAATATCCCAGAGTTATATTATTGATATCTTATTTTACAAAAATCTAGTTTAATTGTAAATTTTAAAATATAAAGTATGAACACAGATGAATGAGACATTGTTCTTAAATATTAGTTTTAAGAAATTTTTCATTTTACCATGGCAGACTAAACAATTAAGTGGAACATGGTTACGTTATTGAAGATTTTCAACTGCCCATAACCTTTTCAAAAAATTTTTTTTTCTGAAAACACGGGTAAAATATTTTTTAATGTTTAATACGTCTGGCAAATTTAAAGTAAATCGGAAGAGGTGTTGTAAAAAAGGTGTTCGGTCTGACATGGAATGACTCATATGTGGGCTACATGTGTAAAATAGCAAAAAAAAAATTGTCAGAACTCAATTTGTTTACCGTTTACTACGTTTTTACCTCTTCTGAATACTTTGGTTTCTGGTTTTATACCCATGCTCAAGCGAGGCATTTAAATAATAAATAAATAAATTAATAAAAACAATAAAACATAGATTTTATTCTCAAATCTGGATAAAATTTTCAAATTCAAAATATTGTGGCACTTTTGGCTACAATATAAAAAAGCTTCCAGTGTTGTTTAATAGAGTAATCCGTTATCACTTTTGTTTAAGGAGACTTAATCGTACACATATGGCGCAGTATGTTTCTAGATTCTTATGTTGTTCATTTTCGAACTATCGAACTACAAGGACTATACTTTATTTTTATAAGATTAATCATAATGATGACCTTATGTATTTGAATTCATTTTTTTCTTTTAAGATTAAGATTAACCTCACTTTTAGAATGTTCATTTCATGTTCGGGTTGTTCATATTTCTGTAATTTTCGCATCTGAAAAAGTTTCGCAAAAACCATGTAAAATACAAAGCTTGCTATCTGGGGTGTGATGAAAATCGAAAACGAAAACGATCGGTTTTTTAATCTAGAATATTTAGTTATTTCAAAATAAAATTGGATTCGATTTTTTATACATCGGTTTCTATCGCTCAAAACGTTTAACTTATAAACTTAAAAAAAAAAATTATAATATGAATCGCAAAATATTTTGCATTGAAAATCCGATCGTTTTCGTTTTCGATATTCATCACATGCCTGTATGATTTACATTGGGTGAGTCACATACAATAGTTCTAAGCATTCGCATTATTTCTCTTTCTAATTACGTATTTTATAAAAATATAAAGTTTTAAAAGTAATAAGTTTTGAAAGATTTAGCACTAAAAATTTAGTCAATTTATCTCTCTTACCTCACCCTGTAGAAAGCAGAGTGACCATATATTGATTGATGCGAAAACTTCTCGCATTCGATACAGAAACGGGGTGCAGAGCTCAAGTCCTTTGAATTATCCTTCTACACTTTTCAACGCAAAATTTTGATCTATACTCATGATAATGAGTTATAATATTTTTGACATTTTAATTGAAAGTGTAATTGTAATTAAATATCTATTCTTTGGTTCACAGTGTCTTATTTATACTGCTTTTCTCTTTTTTCTTTTTATTTCTAATGTTTTTACTATTTTATAATATTTTTTTTCTTTTTTAATAGCCATTTTGGCTCTTTTATTTAATTGAAGAATAATAAATAAAAAAAAATAAAAATTAATTAAAATTTTTAGCGAAATTTACAAAAGGTAAACTAATACTACGTTTTCACTGAACGTGTTTTGAAACAAAATATGTTTTGTACATGTGTTTCCATACTTTTTTCACCAAAACTAGTGGTTAATAGGTTAGGGTATTATTCGAAATGTATTTCGGTTAATAGGGTAGATTAATCGACAAAATTCGCATTTAATCGATTAATCGTTTAAAATGTTTTTTTTTTTCTTAAATAATAAGTAAAGTTGAAGTATTTGTTGAGTTTGATTCAAAGCTTCTAGCGATGTTTTAATGAAACATGCCTTAAAATATTGGGGTTTTATTTTGGACTCTAAGGGCTCTCTAAAAACAAAATGCTATTGGCATTTGTCACTAAATGCCAATATTCCAATTATTTTTAAAAAACTTAATTTTTTTTGGAAAACAAAAAGATATTTTTAAATCTTTTTTAGAATTTTTGCCAAACGTTCTCTAATATATAGTTGGAACAGAAATTTAGTACATAAAAAAATTTAAAATGTACATTTTTTAGATGCTTGTAAAAATTAAATTTCGGAACATTTTCTTTTAAAGCAATGAAATTTTTAAACTTTTAACCCTGCAGTACTATCGTATATTCAACTTACGTCTTTACTATCGTTGGGTGTAATCCACCCATACTTATCAATTATGCAAATAATATATTTTTTTTTTTTTAATAATGAACACCAAAAATACAGAAAAAAAATTTTATTTTTTAAGTTTGGCAATTCATTTATTTTAAATAATATTTTGTTAATGTACATCTCTCTTGAAGAAAACAAAAATTCAGCCTTATGGGTGGATTCCACCCAGACGATAGTACTACAGTGTTAAGTTCATACTAATATAAATACAAGAAATTGGATTCCTACAGAATTTATTTGTAAATAAATTGATTGATAGTTGTGTGGGTGTCATCGATTAAAAACAAATTCAACAAATTAAAATCAACTAAATACATAGAAATATTGGTTAACATTAATTTGAGTTTTTAAAAGAATTAAAACAGAATAAAAAAATTTCTATCTAGTTTTCCAAAGCCGATGTTATCGAGAGGATAGGTTCGCTTTCATATAATTTTTTTTTATATAGCGTTTCTTTTTTCTAAGCCTTTGTTTAAATTTTATTAGCCAAAGTTAAGAAAATTGACAAGTTTTGGGTAAAAATCCATATAAAAAAATGTAACCGGTTATTTGACCTATTTTAATAATTATTTGAGTTTAAAATTATTTGTTTCGACATTAACCGAAATAGCGGCGATAAGTCAAGTACTTTTTTTTAGCATCTAAACTTCTTTTTGTACTTTTTTTTTAAACATTTAATCGGAAAATTTATTTTATTTTATTACAACAAATTTGTTAGGAGTATGAAAAAGCAAATGCGTAACAATGTCTCATGTCTCAATTGCCAACTTTAACGATTTGTCTTCATTTTTACGATTTAAGTAAAATATAATAAAATGGCGATTTTACAAAATGGATTGTATGAAAATTAGAATTTTTAAAAATTTGATATTTTTATCCAATTTAAAATTTTTTTCTATTTCATTCACTGACAAAATGTTATCAAGTTTCGTTTCATTTAAAACATCAAGAAAAATGATTTGCCAAATTTAAAAACTTAATACAATTTGTTAGGATGTAACAATGTTATTGATAAATTTAATATAAAAATATTTATTTTTGACTTCATCATCGACTGCAAATGGGCGGCTATCATTGTTAGAGTTGATTTTCGACAAAAAGACAATAAATAAAGTTATTTCATAAGAGATTTCGTTCGATGTCTTTGCTTTAAAATATAATCAAACAATTGCTTGATACAATGCAGACTAAAAATTAAATATATTTATATTTATTGTAGACATATATGTCTACACAAAAAAAAACTAAAATTGAGTTTCAATTAAAATATTTGTTAGAAGTTTAATTGAATATTTGTTAGAAGTTTAATTGAGCAAATTGTAGTAATAATTAAAATAATTTGTAACTATTTAATTGATATTATTTTCAATTATAGTTTTATTCATATCTATTGAAAATTTAATTGAATATTGTTTTTTATTTTAAACAAATTTTTACTATTAAAACATTTATTAAAATTAAAAAAAAAAAAAAATGTCGAAAAATTGGGGAAAATACTACGTAAATTAAAAACAAATCGCGTTACTTACAAATTTTTTAAAAAAATCACCAAAATTGTAAAAAAAAAAAACGCGAAAACTAAAAATAAATCGAAAACATTTGAAAAACGCCAAATTTGAAAAAAGCTGCCAAAATTAAAAAAAAAGATTTTTCAAAAAATCTCTACAATTAAAACAAAATTACTAAAATTGAAAAAAAATCGACAAAATTAAAAATAAGCGAATTTTCTACTTCAACGAGTTTTTAATTTGGCGATTTTTTAAAATTTTTGCATTTTTTTTCAACTGGAAATTTTGTTTAAACCAAAATAATTTTCCATTAAAAAGTTAATACATATTATTAAACATTTAATTGAAAGTGAGTTTGAAATCGAATAAAAGTTTAATTGAATTTTTTGACAATAATTTTTTCTGTGTATTTTGACAGAATCTTTTAAAACCGAGATACCAATACGGAGATAATACTACGGCCCAAACTTAAATTTACGTGTGCCATAGTGTGTCATTTCTAAAGTTAATACTTTACTTACAGTGCAATCTTTTTATTTTAATTTGATTCCCTACGCACGCATCTGGTAACATAGTTTTGAGTATTTTTTACGATATATATTACAATATCTCAAAATCCATTAAAGCGACTCGTGTTCAGCTCACAGAGATTATTTTTTTTTAAATTTTTCAAAATCCTCAAACTTTGCTCGATATACATCATGTGTTAACCTGGTCAAATTTGACTCAAATTTTCACAATTTTAAACTAAATGTAAACAAATTTCTATCGGCGCTCCTTGATATGCGACATTTTGAAATAAAGCATCTAAACTAGTCTTTGTGTTATAACGATGTAGTTTTTTTCTGAAATTTTAAAGGGGTTTTATTTAAAAAAATTAATAAAGAAAAATGAAGGATAAAGAATGCTTGAATATCATCTGAAATCGTCCAAAATATAACGAATTTTCAATTTTTCTTTAAAAATTCTATAAAAAATATTACACTTTTTTAAACTTTTTCTTTTTTGCGAAAGGCAATTTAAAACCTTTATGAAAAATTTTTCCATTTTCGGATTAAAGCACATACTTTAATAGCAAAAATAAGAAGTGTAGTTTAGCAACATAACTCCTATTTTTATGATTTTTTGTTACCCCAAATAGTAACTTTTGAGTGACGCCATATGCGGCTGGGAAGGGCATTAAAGTAAGAATAGTTTTTTTCAATTAGCTGAAAAAGCACATGTACGATTACAACAATATGTATATCATATGAAAGCTCTTTAAAATATATTTTTAATGAGGAGCATAAATTAACGAACTACTTCCCAGTTTTGGTTTTTTTTATTTGAGTTTTTTTGTAAAAGTTTCTTTTTTAAAAAAACGTCTATATAAGTACAAAAAATATATAAAAAGTGATAACCACATTTACAAGCTTTCATTAAATGTTAAATATGACTCCATATCTCTTGAAATAAATAAATTAATAAATTTTAAACAATGTGGATTTTTTGCGAGTTTTGATTATAGTTTATGTGTGAAGTTATCAATAAGTTAGAGGCTTTGCTGACAGTATTGACAACTTTTTAAGACCACAGTTTTTTTTTTAATTTGCTTACTATAGAAACGAACTCAAGTTGACCATAAACCAGTTTTCTAATAATTGGATTTCGTGCTACATTTCTTCACCGAAAATTTTGGGTGTTTAGTCCAATATTTTGTTCGTACTTTTGCGAAAATATCTGTCAAACTACATATAAAAATATAAGCTTTTCGAATCAATTAAACAGACAAATAAACCAATAAATACTGTTTTCAATAGGTTTTATTGAAGTTTTACGGCTTTTTGAACAAAGGAATTGTCTTTGAAACGAAATTGGTTAAAAAGTACCCAAAGCACTAACGATAAATTACAAAACCACCAATAGTAATTTTATACAGTGGTTTGAATTGAAATAGGGACACTAGCATGCAACAACTTTTAAAGCTAAAATTAACACATAAATCTTAGGGAAGTTATAGTTTAAACTTAGTTGTTTTAATTTGGAAAAACAACATTAAAAAAATTATATAAAAATCTCTTATTCGAGTGTGAATTAAAATAGGGACAACAAGCTAATTGTACAAAATAATTAAAATTTCTAACATTTTTTGTTGGTAATATAATATTGCTCATTGTATTGAATAGATACATTTATTTCTGTATCATAATTAAGTCAAGTTTGGAACAACCTAGAGTCAAAAATGTCTGGAATAAGAAAAATAGCAAAAAAAAAGCATTTTTTTGTGCCAAGCTGTTTTGTTGGATTTGTTTATCTATTCAAAGAAAAACAAAAGAAGGCATGACCTCTTTTAAATGCTTAGAAAGCTGGCTTTCTTTCGAAAATCGAAAATTTTTTAGAAATTTTTAAGATCATGCCTAGTTTAGTTTTGTTTATTGGGATTTTACAATTCATATCCCGAATTTCTGTTAATTGTACTTAAAAGTAGAAATGTTAAATTAAATAACAACGTTAATAGTTTTATTCCACGATTTTTAATTGTAATAGCTGATTATACATACATATTAGTACTTTGATACAATAATCGTTGATCCAAGCAACTGGATAATAAATGATACAATTATAATGCAAACAATCAAATACCTCGCATTTACTATTTTTTATAAGCACATAAATGAGACATTTAAATATTCAATGCGTTTAAATTTAATTTTTACATCACCACTATTTTTTGTTTGTTTCAGACTTTTTTAAGAATTTAGTACATATAACAACATGAGTGTACTTATTTTCAACGTCTAAAAAATGAAAACTGGAAAAGGTAAAATATAAACATTGATGGCGCCAGGTCGTATAACATTTATACTTTTAAGTACAATTAAAATTTGCGATATTGGTTGCAAAATCTCAATAAATGAAGTTAAACTAGGGATGATCGTAAAAATATTTAAAAAATTCAGATATTTGAAAGTAAGACCGCTTTATAAGTATGTATTCAAAAGTTTTCATGACTTTTTATCTTTATCTTAGAATTGATTAATAACTCCAACAAAATAGCTTGGCACAAAAAATTACAAAAAATTATTTTTATTTCGCAATTTGTTGCGATTTTCCATATCCTAGATTTTTGATCCTAGCTTCCAAACTTCGAACAATTATGATACAGACATAAATATATCTATTAAATGCAATGACCAATATTATATTTCCAACAAAAAAAAAATGCTAGAAATTTTAATTATTTTGTACAATTTGCTTAATGTCCATATTTCAATTCACACTCGAATTAGAGATTTTATATTTTTTTAATGTTGTTTTTCTAAATTACAACAACAAGCTATAAACTATAATGTAAAATGGAAAGTTGTTGTTGTACAATAATCTTAAAATAATATTGAGTTTTCCTCCAAGTTTTATGTGTTTATTTTTACTTCAAATCTGTTGCAAGCCAGTGTCCCTATTTTAATTCACACCACTGTATGTTTTGGAACCATGAGTAAAATGTTGGTGTATTGTGTCATTAAAAAGCACCATAAATAGTACCAAAAGCACCAACTTGTCATCTGTTTGCTGAGCAAAGTTTTTCTGCGTAACCCGCCTTCGGAGTTTTCTCCTCTTCGGAGTTTTTCTCTCGCTGAGGAAAGTTTTTCTGTGTAACAGGCTTTTTCTATTTAAATTTTTTATGGATACAAAAATCTATGACTTTTCTGAACACAGTTGTCATGCGTAACCGGCCTTTGTCCGGGCTTGAGGTTTTATCCTCTAGAATTTCCAAAGCCTGGCTTCGCGGACGAAATTTTTTTGTGTATGAAGCTTTTTTCTATGCAAATTTTTTATGGAAAACCAAATCCGAGGTTTTGTTGGGCAAAGTTTTCATACGTAACCGGTCATCGGCCAGGCTTAGAAGTTTTATCCTCTAGTATGTCCAAAGCCCGGTTTTTCTGTGTACGAAGCTTTTTTCTATGCAAATTGTTTATAAATAACCAAATCCGTGGTTTTACTGAGCAAAGTTTTTCTGTGTAACCGGCTTAGGGGTTTTCTCCTCTAGCATGTCCAAAGCCCGGCTTCGATGAGGAAAGTTTTTCTGTGTAACAAGCTTTTCGTGTGGCCGATCTTCGGCCGGGCGTTTCTCCTATGTTATAGGCAGTTTAGTGGATTCGCCGAGTAGTTTTTCCGTGTAACCGGAATATGTACGGGCTCGCTCAGGGGTTTTCTTCTATGTGATAGGCAGTTTAGTGGTTTCGAGAGTTAAGTTTTTCCGTGTATACGTATGCGTGAGTGCAATAATGAAAAAATAGTTAATAATAAGTGTGTTCGATTACTTTCCCAGTAAAGTCCAGTAAAAATTACTCAGTAACAAAATTACAGAGAGTAAGACAAATTTACAAAAAAGTAAACGAACGGAAAAATATATAAAACAGCTGTTTTTAAATACCAAATATTAAAAAAAATCAAGTGGTAGTTATGGAAAAGATAAAAGTTAATTGAAATTGTCGACCAGAAATAATTTAGAATGTTTTTGAATTTCTTCCATAGTTAATTCTTTAATATTTTGCACTTTGAATCCATAGACAATTAAAATTTAATTTAATATTTTTTTTGTTTACTAAAAATACAAGCATATTTTTTCAATCATATGTTTTTTTCTTCTTACAAATTCTTACTGGCAAAAATTTATCCAGTAAGAACTTGTAAGTTTTTTCTCAACAACCTGTCACTTTACTCTCTCTTCTTACTATTTTTTACTGAGTATTTGTGTAAACGAACACCTTCCAGTAAAAACTTTTACAAATTTTCAAAAAATTTTGTGATATCGAACACACTTAATTGTAACCAAATATCACAAAAAATCAACATTGTCAAAATTTAACCTTTAATATTTTTTTTATTTCAAGAGATATGCTGTCGTATTATACCTTCAATGAAAGCTTGTGGAATTGGCTATCAATTTTTATAAATTTTTTGTACAGTTATAAAGGCGATTTTTTTTAATAAGGAGACATTACTTCCAGAAAACTAGAGTAAAAAATAATAATTTGAATTGGGCTACAATGGGTTAATTTAAGGGGACATATTGCACCTCATTGGAAAGATATTTCAAAGAGCTTTCATATAACCTACATATTGTTATGATCGAAGTTGTACATTTTGAGACTATTGAAAAAACTTTTAAAACTTTAATGACCTGTTCATCCGCAAGTGGCGTCGTCGAGAAAAAATTTTTTTTTTTGAAATAAGATCAAAAAGTACTATTCGTTGTAAACGCTTTGAAGTGATGAGTTATGTTGCTAAACTACATTTAAACCAAATATTTAAAACTCTGATAACTTTTTTAACTGAATTTAATTATATTTGAAAATATTGATGAAAATGTTGCGTGTCATAGTTTTGACAGCCCTGACCTAGAGCTACACAATTTTTTGTTTAACTGGTGGCAGCCCTACCAAAGAGAGAACAAGTGTTCGTTTATCGATTTTTCTAAACACAGCTGACGCTTATGTATGAAATTCACACACACACAGAGTTAAAAATATACTGCGGTTATGAGGGAGTCAGAGACGAAATACGAATGTAGAATAAAAAAAGAAATTATTGGAACAGAAGCCATAAGCTAACTTAATATAAACATTTCTATTTTGTGGTATGAAATGCAGCTAACAGCCCCGTAAAACTAAATACAAATAATCAATATTTACGAAACCATTTGGTTCCCCACCAAATGAATTAAGACAATATTACACAAAACACACACACATGTAACAGTCAGTCATTTTATACGAGTATTCTCATCTCCGCCATACGTACAAAAAATTAAAACTAGTATTGTTTATATAAAAAAAAATTAAAAGCTTACGTTGGACATTGTACGGGTTTCATTAGATGTCAATCCCGCTAGCCTTATTTTAATTCGTTTAATAACAATAAATACAACACACGTACTATGAAAATATATACAATGAAATCAAGTCGACTGCACAATATTTAATTAACAAATCACGCGACAATATACCACCGCACCACTTAAACAGGCCAATCCATCTGTCCATCACACTTTCAACATTTATATGAATGGGGGAGACCCAAAAACACTTTGTTGTAAACATATTGTTATTATAAACAAAACTGAGTTTTCAATAAATTTTTTCGAACAAATTGCAAACACAAACATTTACAAATAACAATTAACTTACCAATATGTGTGTCCTCGATGTGTTGTATTAAATCACCTAAACTTGGAAATGTGATTCCGCAGCCATTAAATTTACAAATATTCAGCAAAAAGACGGCCATGTCCCTTCTAAAGCAGACTGCGGAATCGCCGACAATTGCTGCGTTATTTGCTCTTCTACCACACAAAACGTCGTATGTTGGTCGGTATATCTGCTCGCGACTTGTGCTTTCTATAGTTGTTTCTATCTTTCTATTATTAAACTCACTGTTGTGCTCTCACTCTGGCTGCTATGTTTATGCAGTGGTGAATTTAATTGTAACTTTATGAATGTGTGTGTCTATTGGGGTTTGTTGACGTTGTATTAAATACTATATGCTTGTCTCTTTTTAGCGCTTGGCGCAGTTAGAATTCAATTAAAATACTGTTGGTTACGTTGCTTATTCTAATTTGGGTCTTACACTATTTTTGTTTGTTCTTTTATTTTCTGCTTTCGCCGCTAGTACTCTACTAGTTAGGGTACCCCATACACTTTGCAGTATGGCACCACTATTTTGTTTTGTTGTGAAGAGATATAAAAATTGCACAATGTGGCCAACACACTATACAATAAGAATCAAAACACAATAAAAAACAAAACTTTTTTGGTTTCTTTCAATATATTGTACAACCTTCCAATACGACATACAAACTGGTAATATTTTCACAATAGCAAAAGTTGCACAAGAATATTGCGTAGTGTATGGGTAGTGGTGGTTAGCGATAGCCAAAATTTTAATATTTGTGCTAAAACATAAAATAGCACTAATTCTGAGTTTAAACCGAGAATTTAATCTACCCGACGAAAAAAGTTTATATATAGTCATATATATCTTGATATAATTATATATGTGGCCATATGTAACGATATATATTTACATCTCATACACATGCAAACACTTAAAAAGTACCTTCATTGCATTTATTAAGTATTTGTTTCTTTTATTATTTTAATTGTTTCTTTTTTTATTTTATTTGTTTCTTTTTTTTTGTTATTTAAATTGTTTCTTTTTTTATTACTTTAATTGTTTTTTTTTTTCATTTTATAAAAAAGTTTTTGCTTATATGTCATTCACAATAGTTGTGGAACGTATGTGTTGTATAACGTATTTAACTAACGTATTTATGTTTTATTAGACCATTTGATGTTTTAGAAATGGTGTGAAGATAAATACATTAGTTATATAAAGGGTGTGAAGATAAATACGTTATACAACATATACGTTCCACAACTATTGTGAATGGCAGAAATAAAAAGCAAACTTTTGTTCTAAAATGAAGAAAAAACAATTAAAACATAAAAAACAATTTAAACAAAAAAAAAACAACTTAAATAAAAAAAAACATTAAAAAAATAATTAAAATAAAAAAACAATTAAAGTAATAAAAAAAAACAATTAAAAAATAAAAAAAAAACAAAATAAAAAAAAAACAAATTTACTCTAAAAAATAACTATTAGTAAACAATTGTAATAAAGGTACTTTTTAAGTGTTTGAAATTTAACATACGGGCAGGTCTTTTCAATTAAAGTTTTGGGACATTTGGAAACCACATGAATGAACAAGTATTTATTTCCCAAACTCACTCTAGATTTCTACTTGTGAATTTAAAAAAAAAAATTAATCTTGAAATATCATATACTTACACGGTGTTTTCAATTTAATTTTTGCGATATTTCGGAGACATGATATAATGGTGGTACCGCCTGGCTGTGCACAAGTACAAGTGAGTAGACTCCAAGGATACATTAATCTTTCCCAGATTCACTCTAGATATCGACTTGTAGATTTTTAAATAAAATTTAAATTTTGAAATTTCTATACGGTCATGGTGTTTTTAATTGAATTTTTAAGACATTTCGGAAAGACATGAATGGGGATACTGCCCGGCTGTGAACAAGTACAAGGGAGTAGATTCCAACGATACATTAATCTTTCCCAGATTCATTATACCTATATTTTACTCTAAATTTCGTCCCACAAACATTTCATATTATTTTACATTAATACAAACCCATAATTTCTTTGAATTTTGAACAATTATAAACTGAAAACATATACAACATATAAAACATATAAACATATATAAATAAATATATCGAAAAAAAAAATTTTACAAATAAAATTAACGAATTTTTCAATTTTTCAAATAGTTTTAAGTTTTAAAGACTGTGGGAAACTGTAAAAAGTTATAATAAAGAAATTTTTTTTATTGAACCAAATATTTTAAGTTGAATTTTTCAAAAAACATTTATTCGGTACGATTTAAAACTTTTAAATTATAATTAATGCACAATTTTGTTCTTCTTAATTAATGTAAAATTAAAAGTGTTATCGTAATTTAATTTTAAAATAAATAGTTTAAAAACTACAATTTTATTTGAACTTTGCTCACTTTTAAAATGCAAATCTCACCTTCATATATATTATATTTAATAAAAGTACAAATTGAACCATTTATACAAAATTGTACCTTATTGTATTCAATTTTATGCAGTATATTATCTGATGATATCTGATCAAAATTCGGATTCAATTGTATATCATTTGAATCCACGTAGATACAATTGTATTCACAATTTTTAGGATTAAATTGTATCAGATCATATTATGTTTCCACTTACGTGTTTTGGTGAAAAAAATGTATGGGAAGCATGTACAAAACATGTTTTATTTCAAAACACGTCCAGTGGAAAAGTAGTATGTTATTGGACCCTATTTAGATATGAAACCATATTATTTTTATTACTCGGGTATAAACAACAATATAAAGTGTGGACGGTACCCCCATTCATGTCTTAAAGAAACGTCTTAAAAATTTAATTAAAAACAGCATGTCCGTATACGCAATTTCAAAATTTAGAATCCACAAGTGAAAATCTAGTGAATCTGGGAAATATTAATTTATCTATGTCCCAAAACTTTAATTGAAAATACCATGTTCATATGTTAAATTTCAAACATTTAAAAAGTACTTTTATTCCAATTGTTTACTAATAGTTATTTTTTAAGAGTAAATTTGTATTATTTTAGAAAAAAACTTTGCTTCTTATTTCTGTCATTCACAATAGTTGTGGAACGTACGTGCAATACGATGAAGAACGTATTTATCTTCACACCCTTGAAAAACAATAAAAACGCATTCCCCATTTTTGTACTTAAAATAGCTCTAGAGCGCTACGTACCATGGATCATATCATTTTAGAAACCCTGAGAAAATTTCCCTTCATTTAAGTACGCACACATATGTTTTTACTAAGATAGAAACCATTTTCTTTTAATTCCAGAGGGGTCATATTTTTTGAAAGTGCAATTTTGCCCATAATTGCCAATTACCTTTTCATCTCCAATTTGCAAATCTGAATTACATTCAAAATTTCATAAAAAAAACTAGCTGTTTGAATTAAATTATGCACTTTTCGAGTCAATTACACTTGGGATTTCTTCTCTTTAAATGGTTTGTTTTAAATTCACTCAAAATTATTTCAAACAGCTTGTCTAATATGCTCCACAGCACAGACATTTGTTCTTTTTCGTATTTTGTGAATCAAAATAAACATTAACGCACTCACTAAGTTACAAAAAAGTAATTATTTTTCAAAATAGTTGGACGGATTTTTTTTATTAAATTGCTCCAATCAATGCTAGTTGCTTTTAGTTTGTTCCATACACATAAATAACAGTTGCTAAGGTGGTGAGAAATAATAATACAAGTTGTTGTTAGTGTTGAATTAACTTGCTTCGTTTGTAACACACACACCCTTCTGTTTGTTGGCGCGTTCGTATCTCACCGACGAAGAAATACAAGAAAAATAGCAATAATCAACGATATCCCCCTCTCAGTTTTGCGGGTGTGTGTATCGTATCCACACACATATACTGACGATGTTATGCAATTTTTTATTTGGGGGCGATACTCGATATTAACACACAAACTTTCAACTTTTCAGTTAAATTGCTCCAAGTTTGGCACAAATTAACTAAATCTGAATGATTGGTAGGATTTTAAGCAAATTGTTACAGCATTTTGTAAATTTTTATATTATTTTAAGGGCGTTTTAATGTTTTTTTTTCAATTAGAACATGTTCGAACCGTGCGTTGCTAAGACGAAGACACCTCACGACGCGACCTCTTTTGCTGACGCTGCGATTCGAATGCGCAATGAAAAGCAAAAACAACCAGGGTTGTCGATATGTTCGTTTTACGTCACACGTGGCGATTTTAAAACTCATTTGCCGATTACATATATTGATGTAGGTAGTCTTACTAGAACAACAACTACAACAAACTACAAAAACAACAGGTTTTTGACATTTCAAAAAACTCAAGATACAGTCTTTGTACTGTCAAAACCATGTAAGAAATGTCAAAACCAGGTAAGACAGCTGGGCTACTAAAACTACCTTATAAATATATCTTGGCGACTGACGATTTTCGACGTAATTTTAAGTGGCAATGTACACGAGGCAATTTTTGCATGCAATGTCGCGTGCAATTATTGTTTATTGGCAAACGGGGTAGAGAAGCAAGCGGGGGTAGCAAAAATTGCACGGTTTTCGTTTTTCAAGATATTTTTTGGCATTTCTTTTTGCTATCGTACGTATTCTTGTTAATTTGTTTTATTCGTATTCGGCTTCTAAAGTGTTGTGTATCGAAAATATTTCGTAAAATAAAAAATAAATAATGTGGAATAAAGAACTAGTGGAACTTTTACTTATAAAGTACCAGGAAAATGAGAATCTTTATAATGTCAAAGATCCTCTTTATTTGGACCGGGTAAAACGTTCCAATTCTTTATTCAATATTACCGAAGAATTGAAAAATATAAATAAAGATATCACTCTTGAGGCGGTAAAAAAAACCATTCTTTGAGGAGAAATTAAATTTCATCGAATGAACAATTAAAGAAGATTGGCAAAATAAACTTTAAAAGAGAATTCAAAAATTGCCTGTAATTAATTTCTTCGTGTAAATTGCCTCTAAGCTTCATTTACATTTACCATCGGAATCGAGTTTAAACTAGATTTCGATCATATGGTAGTGTATAAAATGATACACGAACTAGATTTCTAAATCTAAACTGGATGACTAAACTCTAGTTTACGAGCATAACTCAAATTAGTTTAAAATTTTCACGATCAATAGAACTTTTAATGCTCAGATCAAAAACATAGTATAGTAGCGCCGCTCTAAAAAAAAAAAATAAGAAAATTGAGTGGTGGTATTAAGAACGAATGTTTGTATTGGTGTCTGTCACTAAACCCTGGACATTACGTACCGGAAGCAGCCATCCTTGTCCGACTAGCTCACGGACGACAGGGGGGGTATGACCCGCTACTTCCGGTCGAGGGCCGAACAATAAAATTTATACAAAAAACTACATAAAACTAAACTCTAAAAAAAACAACTCAAAATCAACAACAAAATTAACCGCAAAATATCACTAAAAAATTTAAATTACTTTATGTCCCTAAACAAAAACTATATTTTCTAACAAAACGGACTGAAAAAAAAAAAATTACAATAAACTGAACTACAATACAAAAACGTAATTTTTTTCACCACTTTACTTCGCAGTGTTACGTTTTAAGGTGGTATAAAACTACTACAAATTGTTTAACTGTTACAAATCAATTTAAAGTTATTAATAAAATGAATAAACGGACGTCTTTACTCAACGGAAAACAGAAAATTAAGAGAAGACTTGATATAAATATGAATACGTGTTTTCCACCCTAAACGTTAATATATACACAGATAATTTAATTCCATTATTCTGATGGCGTTCTCGAACATATTATATCCAATTTAATATCAAATGTGGACACCGTGTTATGATTACATTTGTAATCATTTCAACCGTAATTTTTAGTCACTACTACTAGTTTTTGATTGTAGAATAAATGTGGTATAAGAATTTTCTGAGTGTACTAGTTTGTTTCCACTTAGGTGTTTTGAGCAAAACATGTGTTTTGGTGAAAAAAAGTATGGAAAACATGTACAAAACATGTTTTATTGCAAAACACGTTCAATGGAAATGTAGCTTAAATGTTATATAAACTAGATTTCGAAATCTAATTCGTGTATCATTTTATACACTAGTTTAAACTAGACTTCGATGGTGAATGTAAATGCAGCTTTAAACTGGCTGCATTCACATTACAAGAGAAAACCATTGTAATGTGGGATTCACACTATTGTGTTTGGAGTTAAACATGTTAAAACGAGATGTTTCGCAGTATATTTTTAATAATAATAATGTTATCATCTAAGTGTGAATGCAAGTTTGAAGCAGAAGAAGACGTCAACAAAAAACACGAAAAATTTAATACTTAAATAAAATAAACTAGATTAAAGTGAAACCCAGTTAAAGCTGCGTTTACATTAGCTTTGAAATCTAGTTTTAACTAGATTCGAAATCTAGTTCGTGATCATTTTATACACTACAATATTGTGATATGGTTGTGTAGAAGGATGCATTTACATTTACCTTCGAAATCCAGTTTAATAGCGAATTTTTATTAGGCTTCAAATCCACTTAAAATGGGATTTTGATTGATTTCGACCGAAATCTAATAAAAATTTGGGATTTTAAAAATATTTTCCATACAAAATTAAATCCCAATTTAGTTGACATTTCAGCGAAATCTAATCGAAATCCAACTATTTATGCAGAAATACAAAATACAGCACTGTGCTTTCCCCCTATTTACAGAAATTAGTGTTTTTTGCAGAAAATTATGTAAACATTAATCAGCTGCTTATGAGATAAAATACAATGAAAAAATGCATTTTTATATATTTGAAAAACTAAAAAATAACAAATTAAAATTATTTTTTTCATTGAAAGAACCATTACAAGCTGAATACGGCAATTATTGTTTGTTTTTGACCAAGAAAAACAGTGGAAAATCGTTGAATGGCGCCGGCAAGACCTCTTACAAACCATTAAATATTTTGCGATAAACTGGATGATCACGCAAAAAATAAACTAGTGTAAGAATATCGAGGTTAAGTTTGTATTTTTTTTTTTTTTTAATATAAAGTTGATAAAAATTATATAAGTCAAGCATAAATTACATATATCATTTCTTTTGTATAATTACAAAGTTCCCTTTGTTGATGATAAGTACTAATGTACTTTAAAATATTTTACTTTGTTCGTTCTCCAATTTATACAGTTTTGTAGCTTACCTGAGTTTTTTTTTTTGTAACCTTCTAAAGAATAATATTAAAACTATCAAAGCATCAGTTAAGCAAGATTCCAAATGAGTTACTTGACAGACATACAAAAGAAAATTATAAAACTTGACTGTGAACTGCTTACCAAAAACAAAAAGTAAAACATAAAAATTACATTATTTAATTATTACGTCTGCTCCATTCCTATGGTTGGTTTTGTGTTGTGTTAAGTTAATTAAATATTAAAACAATTATTAAGTATTTTATTTTTTTATACAAATATCATAAATAAACACAAATTGTTAAAAAAAAAACTAAATAATAAGCTTATAATTGTAAATGCATCAAAAAATATAACATATAATATAAAATAAAAATTTATAAAATGAACAAAACTAAATTGGTCGAGTTAACAAAGTATATACAAAGTAATTTTACAAACAAACAACACAATGTTTCTAAAGTATAAATGTTCGTAGTTTTATTTTACAACTTTTTGCCGAATATATATTCTATATAATAAACTTAGATAACTTACTTGATTTTACACTTTTTATTTTTTGCGTGCATATAAAAACACTTTCATTAGCAAAACTAACATTGTATATTTCATAATGTACATAAATTTTTTGTCCAGCAATTGATTAATATGTATTTTGAAATTTTTTTAGTTTTGGTTACTTTTTAAGGTTAGTTTGTTTACAAAAAAAATTGTAGTAAACAATTCTGATTTCGAATTGAATTCCAAACTGAAATCAACTGAACATTTTTATAATAGCTATGTTCGACGTACGTTATCACGGGTACCCAATTTTACCACAAAGAGTTTTTATTGTCAAATTTGTGTATAAATTGTTGTTGTTTCGGCTAAATTGGGTTCCCGCGTCAACCCGCGAAACGACGCCGAACAGACCTAATGAAAATTCGCTATGAACTAGATTTCGATCATATGGTACCCATACACTTTGCAATATTATTGCCAGTATTATTGTCATTTCGCCCTACGCAAGGCAATAAGATGTACAATACTTTTGCTCAAAATATGGCATCACTCTTTTGTTCTGATGTGGAGATATATAAAAATTGAACAATGTGGCCAACACACTATAAAATATTTTTCACATTTATTGGTTGCGCAATAAGAGTAAAACCTTTTTGATTTTTTCCATTATATTGTACAACCTTCCAATATGACACCAGTGTTGCCAGTAGATTTTTTTAAAAATACCTACACTAAGCAATAAACATCCCCTTTCTCCCTATATTCTCGGATTTTTTTCCATACAAAAATCCCTGCGAAATGTTTTATATTTTTATAAACTAAATATGCGTTGAAAATTGTGTCAATTTAATTTGTTGCAATTCTCATACTTTTGACGACAATTCCAATTATTTTCAAAACTTTTTAAAAATTAATATCAAAACTATACTATTGGAAAATTGTTCAAAAATTATTTGAAAATAGAAATTTGATAAATTTTCCAAAATATTTTTTAGAATAGATTGTTTGTCATTATTTGCAGAACAAAAATTATACCATCTATCAAAAAATTTTATTTAATACCAGATGTATTAAATAAAATTCGTCGAAATTCGTTTTTATTTGGCTTTTTTTATATATCACAGCAACAATTGTATTGATTTTCATCAATGAAATTTAATATTGGCTTGTCATAGGTAGGAAGATGTTCATACAATGCTGCAAAACAATTCTAAGGGATAGGAATATGCCTAAAATACAGTTCGTTTACATAAAGATGTAGACATAGCTGTTTTAGAGAAGATTTGCATTATTTAAAAAAAGTACCTACATATTGACAAATTTAAAATATATGCCCCTTTTCCCCTACGCCGTTATTGTTAAAAAAAAAAACCTACATGTAGGGACTTTCCCCTACTTCTTGCAACACTATTTGACACACACACTGGTATTATTTAGTACTTTAAAATAAAATAAAATAAAATGGCATTTTTTATTAGGAGTTCGACCAATTTCGGCGTTCGGCCAAATTTCGGCCGAAACTGAGTGCATTTTATGATTAAATTCCTTAATTTTGAGTACAAATACAAGAGTTTTTATTAAATTCGTTATATATTTTAGTAAAAATAAAAAAAGTTCAAAGAAACCTATTTTTTTCAAAAAAAGGCAATTGAAATAATTTTACTAATTATTTCATATTGTCGAAAAAAATTCCAAATTAGTTTTTTTTTTTTGAGTTTTACTCATGTTTAAATATTTTTAGTTTTGTTTTAAACAAATTTCGTTGTCAAAGTTAACCAAAATTTACGTTTTATTCCATTTAAAAAAAACTGGGCGAATATTATCGAAGTGCTTAGTAATTACAGAACTACATAAGTTCCAAGTTAGTTTTACAAAGTTCTAGTAAATTTTTAAAAATTGTTGTAAAATATATACACACCTATTACAAGAAATTTGTAACCTAACTTAAAACTTATGTAGTTGTATACTTACTTAGCACTTCGTTAATATTCCCCTAAATTTTTGCTGCGTGCGGTGACCATAAATAGAAATATAGTGCTTCCAAGAAGTCATCCGCAATAAAAAAAAAACACAGCAAAATTAACATTGTTTCTCACATATTTTTTTATTTTGTTTACATAATATTGGGTTGTCATGTAATGTAGACGAGATTGATTTGTAATTGGGTTTAACTCGATATTAAACCAGATTTCGTGGAATATAAATTCAATACAACTTTTTTTTAGTAATTTCATACGCATTCGAAAATATTTGACCGAAAGCTGCGTAATTTTTTTGCTGGTGGCAGCACTGCATTTACCGGAAAATTGCTGTCAAAATTCCAATACACCACAGCCAAAAAATTCCAATACAGACATTGTGATTAGCAGCAAGATATATTGATATAGGTAGTCTTACTAGAACAACAACTACAACAAACAACTACAAACAATACAAAAACAACAGGGTTTTGACATTTCAAAATACTCAAGATACAGTCTTTGTTCTGTCAAAACTATGTAAGAAATGTCAAAACCAGGTAAGAGGAAGATAAACAGCTGGGCTACTAAAACTACCTTTTAAATATATCTTGATTAGCAGTTTGAACGTATTCGTCTCATTTCTATTTGGCCACTGTTGTCAGGGTTCGTTCGAAGTGAGTACACGCAAAAATTCAAGATGCCGTATTAAATAAAATGTACAGAAGAAAAAGTTCTATGTAACCACATTGGTGTTAAATAATCACTAGTCAAGAAAAAAAAGAAAATTAGTGGAAGTGGTTTAAGATATTCTACACAACTTTTATTTATTAAATAAGTAAAATTTGATGTGATTGTTAGTTATAAATAGTGTTAAATTTAATTATTTTTTCTTTTGAAGAAATTGAAGGTTTCATGATTTTACTAAAGTGTTGAGAGTTGATTTTTCACAAAAGTCAGTGGTGTGTTGGATGATAGCAAAAAAGGTGGTGAAGACGGCCATCTTGTATGGTAGATTTGCAAAGTGAAATAGCAATACTTTCATTAACTAAACGAAAGTGACAACTATCTTTAGACACGACGTTCAGAAGTTGTCAGTTGGAATCAAGTTCGGCGGTTTGCAGCAGCTCCACACACCATTGCTTGGAAAAAATAAATGTTAGAATTCAATTTTAAGAAAATATTGCAAATTGTTTTAAGTAAAAGTGTTTAATTCTTCAAATAATAAATTAATTCAAATTTATACAAATTGTTTAAAGATTAAAAAATAATTTATGAAACTTTTACTGTTAGTTAAGGCATAACTTGGGTTACGTAATTAATTGGGCAATATATAGTTTTGCACCAGAACAAAATACTAAAGTTTATAATAAGAACTAGATAATCTTTTTTTATTTTTAATACAAAAATTACATTTTTTTTACTTTTTTAATTAAATCTTAATTTTTAAACATTTTATAGTTTTACTAAAACTCGTTTTCTTTTTATTCCAGAGCCTACGTGCGCTAGCTTCAATTCTTTGTTGATCTTCAAAGTAACTTAAAAAAACAAATCAAATATGTTCGTATCAACAGTATCCCGTATTGCCCCCGTTGCCAGGACCGCTGTAAGTATTTAATATATTTTAAATAAAAATGAATTCCTTTTTGTTACATAAGTTCCATAGAATCGATTTTTTTTCTATACATTAGCGGCTCAATTTTTTCAATTCTTTTTTCCTATACATTCTTCGTTTTCTCTTTGCATATTCTGTTCTCATTTCCATAAAAAGCGGTGAATTTCCAATGACCGCGCTCTTTTTTTTTTTTAGAGAATGGTTGTATTTGTCAAAATGTAGAAAAAATATAAAAAACGTTACATAAGTTAAATTTAAGGTTATGTAGATTATTTTCTGATTTCAGTAAAAAGAGAGTAGAAAAAAATGCCCTTTAGGAAAATTTTAAAGAAATTGTCAATTTTGTAATTAAAATAATTACCCAAATAATTTGTTTGTCGCCTGCCTGTTCAAACAAAATGTAAAAGTTCGAGGTGGGGTTTTAAGTATTAAGTAATATCCGCGTGACAAGAAATTGCAAAAGAAAAAAAACATGTTTTCTTTTAAATTCATATTTTGTATAACATTTTAACATAAAAATATAATAAAAAATTATGTTATATTAAAATTTAATTTATATACAATTTTGATTGTATTTGTAGAATACATCAACATTTTTGCTTTTAAGTTTAAAATTTTAATTGAAAAGTTGAAAACTACATAATCTCATTACAAAACCACCCACACCCAACGTTCTTAAAAATATAAAATCGATAATAAACATCACAAATATAAACTATTTTTGTTTCTAATTTTCAATACCTTTCAAATATTTAAAAGAATTATCAGTGCAGCAGATTCTGAAAATTTCTAGTTTTTTAATAAAAAATGTGTATGAAATTTAAAAGTAAATGCGAGTACGTTTTTTTGTTGTTGTAATATAAATGCAGTATTAACAAATTGTTTTATAAATGATCAACAATTCTTTATTGTGATCACATTTTTGTTAATTTCTTAATAATTTGCTTTATTTTTTTTTTAATACTACTGTAAACAAATCATTTACAATGATGTTAAATATATATTTTTTTTTAAATACAAATTTTCATTGTCAAAACTTATTACATAACTCCCCTTTTTCGTCTTCTCAATTTTAACATGCTAATTTGTTGATTTTCTTTAAATTTAAGGTTAAATTATACTTTTTCAAACTATTAAATAATCAAGTAAATTGTTATCAAATTTGTCATAAAGCCAATGACCAAATATTATTGTATGTAATTACTTTATAATAATAAAAATTAAACAAAATGTGAGCAAAGAGAGCACGTTTTAACTCATTTATTTTATAAACATATTTAAATTTTCAAATAAATAAACATTTTGTAAGATGGAACTTTCAAACGTGTGATGACATAAAAATTATGAATTGAAAAAATTAAAAATTAAAAATTTTTTTTTTTTTTTTTTTTTTTTTTTTTTTTTTTTTAAATTAATTGAAAAAATTTAAAATTTTCATCTCTTAAACTAATTATTTCTATGCAAAAAAGGTTTCCATATCAATAATAATAATGTTGTATCTATCCAAATTTAATCTAATTTTGTATTCTGGTCATGAAAAACATTTTTTTTAAAAAGTTTTGTTGAGTTTTTGGTTTTGTAAAAATAAACTTTAAACGTTTGATAAAAAAGGGGTTTTTTTGTTCAAAATTGGATAATGTTTGTGTACATCTAAAATATATTTCGTGGCAAAAATTTTATATTAGCAAACAAATTTTTAAAATAACCCACTATTTTTCATCAAAATATTGGAAACTTATAAAATTACCCCATTAATTATAGACTTATTATGAAGGACTTATGGCATAACATATGCGGAAGAGTTATTAGAAAGGCGTTCTATCGATTACAACAATACTGTGTCGAAATATCTTATATAATTCTACTTTATGATTACTTAGTACACAGATAATTTTCTTGGACGAGTTTTAATGAAATTTTTCACAAAACTAATGAAGTTTTTTTTACACAACGCATGAAAAAGTTCTAAAACTTTATGAAAAAGGTTTATAAATTTTATGAAACTATTTTTGATGATGCTTTTACATTAGGAGTATAAAATTTGTAATAAATAAAATAAAATTTTTAATAAATAAAATAAAATTTTTAATAAATAAAGTAAAATTTTTAATAAAATCTTATGAAAAACTGCATTCATTTAATAAAAAATTTCAATGAAGTAATTCCAGTGACAGTTCACAGACCTAATGCAAAAATGAATTGAAAATTATCTAAGTGTACTGTTAGGCCATGTCAAGGTCTTGTAATATTATCGACTTTAAAATTCCGTACACAGCTTCCCAGGTAGAAAATGACAATTGTACAAAAAAAAAAAGTACTGGCAAATCACTGTCAATATTTGCAAAATTCACAACATTTTTAGTGTGTAAAAAATACTTATGAATACTTTTTAAAATTTATGAATATGAACTAAAACTACATGTTTTTTTTTTAATTTACAGCTCCTTAACGGCTCTAAGCAATACTTGCGACCATTGAGCAGCGCAGTCATCAGCCAAAGCCAAACTTTGGCCGTTCAGAACACAACCCCAGTTGCTTTACTGCCACAAATCAGGTCATTCCAGACCTCCCCAGTCACTCGTGACATTGATTCAGCTGCCAAATTCATTGGTGCTGGTGCTGCAACAGTCGGTGTAGCTGGTTCCGGTTAGTATTGGAAGAAATATAACAAATTTTAAGTGTCATAAAATAACAAAGAAAATTTCACTTTTGTCTTTTATGAATTTCTTAAAAATTTTTCCCAAAGTCAGTTGCAATCTAGCATCTGGGGCTTACAGACGAGTATTTGATTACTCTATTATTTGCCTCGGGAAGGTCTGAGATTTGGTCAAAGTTCAGAAAAAAACATGTTGTTTGTCATGTTGAACTTAAACTAATAAATTTTCTAGCAGGAAACTTGTATGATTAAGAGGCAAAGGGACAAGAAATTCTGTATATTTTGTTTTTTAACATTAAATGCATTGAAATCTTTTGTGACCAGCAATTTTAGTGCGATGTGCTTGCTGTTTGATAACAAATTTTAATATATTTGTTTGAAAATAGAACTCAATTCAGACTAATCTGTGACTGACTTGATTTAAAATTAAAGAAATTCTCTTATTCAAAAAAAGGATTTGAAAAAGTGCAGTAGTTTTCTTTGTTAACTAAAATGTTTTGATCTATTTTTTATAAACACTTTTTTTCTTTTCTTTTATTCTATTTTTTTTTTTGCGCTATCATCATTTTTTGAACTTCCAATACAACAGGTGCCGGTATCGGAACAGTATTCGGTTCCCTCATTATTGGTTATGCCAGAAATCCATCATTGAAACAACAATTGTTCTCCTACGCTATCTTGGGTTTCGCCCTTTCTGAAGCTATGGGTCTTTTCTGTCTTATGATGGCTTTCTTGCTCCTTTTCGCTTTCTAAATTGTGTATTTGTGTCATTAGAAGACGTAAAATCTTAAAACAACAACAAACATAATAATTAAAATAACATCTGTACTACAACAACAACCACAGCTCCATCATCTTTATTGTTTTTAAAAAACATCCAAGAGTTATAATAAAATAAAAACAAAAAGCAACACTTTTATTTAAGTTAAAAACGGAAATAAAACAAAAAATCTATGATAAAAATTAGAAAAAAAAATTATTGAAGAATTTTATGCAATTAAACTAAACGGATATAATACTAAAAATACCAAGCATGAACAATTATTTGTCGATAATGAAAGAATTCAGCCGCCGCAAATTTTGCATTTTTCTGTTTTTCTCTATGTGTGTTTGTGTGAAATCCAAATGATATTTTTTTGTTTTTCTTTCACAATGTGGATACTGCTCCAAGAAGACGTGGAACATTGCTAAAGTTTTTATAAATTATTAACTTTTGTCTTTTTTGTTTTATTTATTTGAATTTATAATAAATTCGTTAAGATTAATTAAATAGTTAAACTCATTTTGGAGACCCTTAAGATCTTTAATTTATATGTTGTAGTGTTGAATAGAGTATTATTCAGCCTTTAGCGTGCTCTCATTTCCATATTGTTAAAAGGCTGCATTAAATACATCTATTTTGTTTAAATGTAAAAACATTGAAATTTTTAAAAATCTTAAGAGAATCTTTATTTGTGTTCCTTTGTTTTGTTAAGCCCTTAATTTTTTGTAACTACAAACAAAATACTAGCCAAAAACTACTATAGGATGCTCTTGAAGACATCATGTTTTTAATTAAAAAAAAACTTAAAATATGAATGATCCAACATGAATAATATAGAACATGTAATTGATGTACAAATAAAAATAATTATGTGTGAAAATGTCGAAAAAGAATAAAAACTGCAAGGATTTCATGAATACAACAATTCACAGATTTTTTATTTAAAGAGTTACATTTCGTACGTAGTGCCTTGTGTTATTTTAATATTTTTTATTGTACCATTGAGCGCACCGCTCTATAACAGATATTAAATTCGGATTTCTTTTAAAGCGGTATTTTAAAAAATGTCAATAAAATATCTTAAAAGGATAATATAAATCAGTTTTTGCGCTCTTCTGAAAAAGACACAGCACTACTTGCGGCAAGCTGACGATGTGTCGTTGTTGGAGAATTGAAAAAGATTAAAGTCAGAACTTTGAAGATTCATTCAATTTGGGAATTCAATTCAATTCCAGGAATGAATTCTTTAACAAGAAAATGCTAAGAATGAATTCCAAGAACTGAAATTTAGAGAATGAATTCAATGACTAAAATATTAAGCATTAAAATTCAGTTAATTCAACTTTTGGTCAGGGAATTCATTCCATATTCGTTCAATTCCCTCAGTGAATTAACTTTTTTTGTTTTAATTCCCTAAGGATTTTTGGGATGGTAACTGATTCAATGCTGATATCGGTAAGGGTAACGCTATTTTCGTTTATTTCGGTAACGGTATTTTACATGTAACGATATTTTAGTTATTTCTGTAACGGGTTTTTAGCGTTAACGGTATTTTATTTATATGTATCTGTAACGGTATTTTATTTATATGTATCTGCAACGGTATTTTAATTATTTCGGTAACGTTATTTAAGGATAACGGGGTTTCAGTTATTTCGGTAACGTTTTTTTTTTTAGTTATTCAGTTAATTTTAATGCACGTCTAGCTAGTTTATGAGCAAACTTTGGGAAAAAATATCTCAAATTCCAGCGATTATTTTTCTGATTTTGCAAGATAATTTCAGTAACGGTATTCTAAGGATAACGCTGTTTAAATTATGTCGGTAACGGTATTTTACGGATAACGATATTTCATTTATTTCTGTAAGACTGTTTTAGAGATAACGATAGTCAGTTAGTTTAAAAGAGTTTTGAATCGATAACGGTATTGCCTGCCATCCCTGCTTTTTTGTTTAATTCCCTGTATTTAAGCTTTCCACTCAATTCGCAAAAAATTAACTTTTCACGTGTGAGTAGGTTGTTAGAGGCAATTTACACGAAGAAATTAATTGCAGGCAATTTTTGAATTCTCTTTTAAAGTTGCTTCTAAAAATCATGAACATTTACACGAGGAGTTTTTGCATGCAATTTTTTTGACGTTTATTTTGCCAATTTTCTTTAATTGTTCATTCGTTGAAATTTAATTTATTCGTAATAATTTAAAATAAAATTCGTAATAATAATTTAAAATAAAATCCGTAATAATTTAAAATAAAAAAGGTGTACTTTATAAGTAAAAGTTCCACTAGTTCTTTATTCCACATTATTTATTTTTTATTTTACGAAATATTTTCGATACACAACACTTTAGAAGCCGAATACGAATAAAACAAATTAACAAGAATACGAACGATAGCAAAAAGAAATGTCAAAAAATATCTTGAAAAACGAAAACCGTGCAATTTTTGCTACCCCGCTTGCTTCTCTACCCCGTTTGCCTACAAACAATAATTGCACGCAACATTGCATGCAAAAATTGCCTCGTGTAAATTGCCTCTTAGAATAAAATGTTATTTATGCACTTGAAACTTTGTTCTGGTGAACTTTTTTTGGTTATTCCTGGTTAAATTAGGGATGGTTGGAAAACAAAAATTGCCATTAAAGGAACTGCATGATATTTATATACAAAAATACTTTTTGTATCAAACATCGGGTATAGGTTTTTAAATGTATTATTTATGCAGTTGTTCCACTAATTTTATTTTCTTCAATAACAAATTTTAAAATGTTTGAAGTTTTTTCTTTGCAAAGCCATTGCCGTTATTTTGAAAATATTGACTATAAAATATTAAAATACAGATACGGATTTATTGTGTTTAATTAACAAGCTGGGTCATCGTTACTTATGTTTTTTATTAAGTCCTGATGCAGTTCCTTCAGGGAATTAAAAAGGTGAAGTCCTTGGGGTTTAGTCCTTAGGGAATTAAAAGTTAAGTCTCAGGGAATTAAACCAAAAAGTTAAGTCCTTAGGGAATTAAATAAAGTCCCTAAAGGACAAATGAAAATAAAAGCATTCCCTGACCAAAAGTTGAATTAACTAGATTTGAATGACTTCCCAACTGAATGAATGAAATTATTCTCTTAAGGGAATTTAAAAAACGGGAATGAATTCCTTCAAGACAAATCGAATGGAAAAAGGTAATTCAATTCCTTAAAGTTAGGCAGGGCATTTATTTCAAATAATGGGAATTAGGAAATGAATTCTTCAAAGCTCTGATTAAAGCTAACGACCAAATGAAATAAATGCCTAACAAAAATAGGTAGACTAATACCAAATTATGCAATTTTAAAAAAAGAGTGAATATTCGGCATTTTCTATGTTCGACTTTTATAACATGTTTAAGTGAAAACAAAATAGAGTTGGCCCCAATCGTTAATTTTTGTGACTTAAATTAAGTCGGTGAACGAGTGCGTTCAATCGATATTTTTTGATTTGAGCTGTGACGTAACTGCACTCACTGTTTTATTAATAGACAAAAAGTATGAGAACATTTTTAAAAAAAAAAAGAGATTACACCGATTATCGTTATCGTGTAAATTTTCGCGAGACTAAATCAGCCATATCAAAGTGATGTACAACATTTTATTTGTCCGTTTTTAAAAACTTTTTATTTTGGTAAATTTGTAGCAACTCAATTTTTAAAACTTTGTCGCTTTTAATTGTTTAATTTTTACACTAAAAATTAAATAAGATTAATATGGCGTTCACGACTAATAGCAAAACGCGCGCGTTTTGCCGAAAAGTATTAGGTATCTTTATACTATTACCAAATATCATTATATGGCATTCAGACTACATTACAAAGCATGTGTTTTGCCAAAACGAGATATTCTTTGAACTGGTTTTGGCAAAACTCATGTTTAGCATGGATGCAAATGGATTTCAGGTTACAATTTTTTTTAATATCTAAAAATAACCGTTTTTATAAGAAAAATGTTTTCTGGGCAGGCTGTGGGATGGAATTAAAAAGTCCGAAGATGAAATATATGTCCAAAGAATGGTATTAAGCTGGACAACACATTTACAATGCGTGCAAATGGATTCCAGGTCTCAATTTTTTTAATCTTTAAAAATATACAATTTAATAAAAAAAAATGTTTTCTGGGCAGGCTGTGGGATGGAATTAAAAAGTCCGAAGATGAAATATATGTCCAAAGAATGGTATTAAGCTGGACAACACATTTACAACGCGTGCAAATGGATTCCAGGTCTCAATTTTTTTAATCTTTAAAAATATACAATTTAATAAAAAAAAAAATGTTTTCTGGGCAGGCTGTGGGATGGAATTAAAAAGTCCGAAGATGAAATATATGTCCAAAGAATGGTATTAAGCTGGACAACACATTTACAATGCGTGCCAATGGATTCCAGGTCTCAATTTTTTTAATCTTTAAAAATATACAATTTAATAAAAAAAAAATGTTTTCTGGGCAGGCTGTGGGATGGGATTAAAAAGTCCGAAGATGAAATATATGTCCAAAGAATGGTATTAAACTGGACAACACATTTACAATGCGTCCAAATAGATTCCAGGTCACAATTTTTTTAATCTTAAAAAATATACAATTTAATAAAAAAAAATTTTTTCTGGGCAGGCCGTGGGATGGAATCTAAAAGTCCGAAGATGAAATATACTTTCAAAAATGGTATTAAACTGGACAAAATGGATTTCAGGTCACAATTTTTCGGAATCTTTCATATAAAATAATAAATGTTACGAATTTGTAACTTGCTATCTGTACGCACGTCAAAATATTTCCAACAGGGAAATTTTATCGCTTGTAGTTTTAACTTTGATTGTGTTTCTGCTTTATTGTTTTGATTATCCACGTTTTAATAAATATCTTTGAGATTTTAAGAATTTTTATATTTATAGAATATTTTTTGAATGGATTTCGCTCTAAAAATTCTCGGTAAATATGGCTGGAAGGAAGGGGAGGGATTAGGTAAAAACAGTAATGGCATAGTTAAGCCCTTAAAGGCCACATTAAAATTTGATAATGCTGGCTTTGGTTCTGACCTGGCGGCAGCAGATTTCAATAACCATTGGTGGGAACGAGTATTCAATGAAGCCGCCAGTAGTGTAGACGTAAAACAAGAAGGTGCAACGATCAAAATGGATTTAAAAAACGGCGAAGATGGTGTAGAAATATCCACCAGAGGATACTCAATGAAAAAGTTAAAAAAGGCTAAACGCCAAAGAGAGGACACCGCAAATGGCTATCATAATTTCTTACAAGCAGCTACCTTAACTAACCTGGGAGGTGAAATTGAAAATCCCAATAAAATAGATGCTAGTGATATCGAGGTTACTAATATTAAGGTATTAACAGATGAGGAATTGTTTAAGGCCTGCGGAGGAAGAACAGCACACAAGGGAGCACGACATGGCTTAAAGTTAAGTGGAAAATTGTCAAGAATAGAGCAACAGGAACAAGAGTTAGTGGAGAAAATTTTAGCAAAACGTAACAACTTTGAGGAAGCTAAAAAGAGATCCCCGGAAAAATCCCAGGACCCTATAAAAAAAAAAAAAGAAACCAAAAAGTTCTGTAAAATTAGATGAAGCTGTGATTTTCCAAGAATGTGAAAATGAATTAAAGCAAAATATTGAAATTAAAAGGAAGAATAAGAGAAAACATACGAAGGAAGACAATCTTGAACAAAATACCGATAGCCAGGAAATTTCGGAATATATAATTAAAAATAATAAAAAGAAACACACACCTGAACTAGAAACTGAACCCTCTACAGAACAATCTGCTACTGATGTTGTAACTAAAAAGAAGAAAAAGAAAAATAAAGAAGCTTTAACTTCCGAGGAAACTGAATTAAAAGAAGATTCAGTAGTTGAAATTGTCTATAAATGTGAAAATGAATTAAAGCAAAATATTGAAATTAAAAGGAAGAATAAGAGAAAACATATAAAGGAAGACAATCTTGAACAAAATACCGATAGCCAGGAAATTTTGGAATATATAATTCAAAATAATAAAAAGAAACACACACCTGAACTAGAAACTGAACCTTCTACAGAACAATGTGCTACTGATGTTGTAACTAAAAAGAAGAAAAAGAAAAATAAAGAAACTTTAACTTCCGAGGAAACTGTATTAAAAGAAGATTCAGAAGTTGAAATTGTCTACAAAAAGAAAAAAAGCAAAAAGAAATCCAGAGATCAAGAGTAGCAAAAATATTAGTTTTAAGGTTTAGCAAAATAAAAAATTTTGAACCATAACAAATTTGACGAAAATTGTTTTTTGTATGAAACATATTAGTATTGTATGGTATTACGTCTGTTCGACGAAGAATTAGTTAGAGATTCTCTGTTTTTAAAATATTTTTAAATTTTAACACAGTGTTGTTACCCGTAGATCGTATTAAAACTTGAAAAATAAATTGCCCGAATTTTAAAAAATTTGCGAAATTCTTGACGTTATAGCACTCAAACGAATCGTAATATTGAGCTGATTGTAGGAAAAATACATAACAAATTTATCGAAGGTACTTATAGGTCGCTACCACAAACTTCTCAAAAATATGTTACCATATTGTTGAATTTTTGGACAAAATAGGGCTAATGCCCGTAATTTCAAGCAATAGATACCTACCGGTGCTTAGATATCTACCGTATACACGAACAAAATCGGGTAGGTATCTAAGCACCGGTAGGTAAATATTGCTTGAAATTACGGGCATAATAATTTTAAATATTTATAAAGTTTCCGTAAACCACATAATTTAGTTAGAAACAAAGAAAAAATATGTTTATTGCTGGGATGGATTTAAAACCTTAAATACTCTTACCGAAAATAGTTACCTTTATCCGTAAAATCCCGTTGGTACTAAAATACCAATATCATTAAAATATCGAAATAACTAAAATGCCGTTATCGCTAAATTACCGTTACCGAAATAATTGAAATAGCATTATCCTCAAAATACCGTTGCCGATATAATCAGACTCAATCAGAATCGCTGTAAATAGATATATTTTCTCAAAGTTTGATCATAAATTAGAATGTCACCGAAATAACTCAAAACCCGTTATACCTAAAATAACATAACCGAAGTAGCTAAAATAACGTTACCGAAATAAGTAAAATGCCGTTAACGTTAAAAACTGTTACCGAAATAATTGAAAACTAATCAGTATCTAAATTCTGATCAATATCTACATTTTAGTGAATAGATTGATGTTGTTTCGTCTAGGGTAACTTTGGGGCTCAGAAATCTTTGCCAGTAAAGGTGAAACTTACTTTGCTGATGTCGCATTTTATTTACTGCCTTGAGATTGATTCTGGTACTTTTGGCTATAATATAGTGCGTCTTGAGCTAATTATAAAGAGAATTGGGTGGTTTGTATATGGGATTAAATACCGTGATCATGTACGTATCTACCCAGTTACGAATTTTCCGAGTAATGAGAATTGTAAGCCAAAGAGTGACACAGAGTTTGCTTTAACTTACTTTGTATTGTACAATGTACAATACGTATGTACACAGTCAGAGAGAAAGTAAGTTGAATGTGGTATAGAATTGTGTGTAACACACTTTCTCATTGTACAAAGTATCCTAGGCGTAGACGCTGTTGCTTACTGCCAATAGAAAACAAGAAGAAGAACAAGAAAAACTTCGAAAGTGTTTATAGTTTTGAGGTAAAAAGCACGCGTTGTTTTACAAAATTAATTTTTTATTAATTATTACTAAAAAAAAGTATAAAGATGTTGGAAGGATTTAGTAAGCGTCATTTACGACGTTTGGCAGCTCGGGAAAGAAAAGAAATGACTTTGTCTAGTGATTTTATTGATAGAGAAGTCGAGGAAACCAATAAAAGTGTTGAAGTATTAAATATTGGAGCAACATCGTCTACGGACAATTTTGAAGGCACAGATATTGAAATGCCTTTAATAAGAGAAACTCAAAAGCCTGCATTGAAGGATGTATTGGCCGACTGGTATCTATAATTTCGACCCTCAACAAGTGCTACACGCGCTCTATTAAAAGGATTACATGAGCAAAATCTTGATGTTCCACTATGTGAAAACACGTTAGTGAAAACCAAGGTACAACTTAACACAAGAACGGTAGCTCCGGGCACCTACATTCACATTGGAATTAAAAAATTTATAGATGACAACAGCCTGCTTTTAAAGAATTACAAGGAATTGGTGCTTAATGTCGGCATTGATGGATTTCTACTTTTTAAGAGTTCTTCAGTGTCACTATGTACTGTATAAAAATGTTTAAGTTTTATTATATTAATTCATAAAACAATAAAAATAATAAGTGAAGTACCAAAAATACTTTTTTTTAATTTATATTAAATAGTATGGTACTTGTTTTAATCTGTTAAATGCCTCTTATAACTCTTAAACTCTTACATTTCAAAATTTTTATATCAAAATTTTGAAATTTAAAGAGTTTATGAGATATAAGAGGGATTTAATAGCTTGAACGAGTACCTGTAAAAAAGTGGGTATATCTAACATTTTCCTTAGGGTGTATTTAATGTACACTTCCATATACTCAGTATATGAACAGATACTTTATGTTAACTACAGCACCGTATACTAAGTATGTGAAAAAATACAAAACCAAACACAAAGTACATGGAATTGTATGAAGAACGGATACTTTCTCGTATACTTTGTGGGTTGGTGGTAATCAATGAAAAAGCGGCCATGTTATTCTAAAAGTAAGCCTAAAACGTATATAGAGTTCCGAGGACTCTGTACACACAAAGTATGCTATACGTATTTAAGTACGTAGAACAAACGTTCGTTACTGGGTAGTTTAGTTATTAACTTTCTAGGTTGCTCCTTAACACAGTATAAAGAACTTCGTAATTTATTGTTCTTTTATAAAGTCATTAGATCTGGTGTACCGAATTACTGAATTCATATTTTCTAGATCTGAGAGAAACCCCTAGATTGTTGTACCATTTATAAACTATAAAATATTTGAACGGTCGTTACTTATTAGAACTGCTAGAAGCTGGAATTTTTGCCTTTAAATTTACGTACTTTCACATTATCGTATAATGTTTTTAGAAACAGACTTTTATTACATATTCAGGACACTGCGCTTTTAAATTGTTTTAGTGTCCTGCTTTCTCTGATACGGACTTTTCACTTTTTCTTATTGATGTTGAAACAGCTGAACCATATCCAAAAATAAAGTGTAAAATTTAATTTTTTTTCTTTATAGTTATTGCTATCCTGTTCTGAGAATATTTTAGTATTTTATACATATGTATATACTGTTAATTGAATTTAATCCAATCAATTTGTAAATATATTTTAGTAGTATACTAGCAGTACGTCTTTTGGCTTAACCCTCTAACTGGCAAACGATGTTTTGCAACGAAATCCATACCATGTGCTCCACTCGAAAATCAAATAATCGTGTATGTGCCAGAAAACGAAACCGCATAAGTAAAACGAGTTTACAAGATTAGGTGTGCCAGATTCCGATATCGCAATTTTTTTGCTCGTTTTAAATTGAGCAGTTGTACCTTGTCAAAAGTAAATAGAATGTGGATTTTTTCTTAGAAATGTTTGTTAAATAATAAAAACGTTTTCAAAAAATTTTGCGTTTTGAAAACGACGCGAAAGCGAGCACATAGACAAATAAGTTCTACAACAAAATTGTTTATCGTTGCCTAATTTAGGCGATATGAGCCAAAATATTTTAGGGTGCATTTTGAAAACTAAACTAAGCATATAAAAGAGAAGTTTTGGGCAAAAAATATTTATCTTACCAAGATATAACCACGCTCGAAAAACTATTTTTTTCTGCTCCTATTAGATATTGGGATTTTCGCTTTTTGGAAAAAGCAAAATTAGGCGAAAAAGTATCTAAACTTCAATTTATATTGTCAATTAGTTTATAAGTTAAGACGATGTCCTTTAGAGGAATCCTGATAAAATCTTGCGAGTCCTTGGACTAAAGTAAGGACTTATTATTGAAGATAAAGCTTCAATCTTACTTATATTTATTATAAACAGTTTATAGTCAACTTAAATTGTTTTTTTAGATTTTTGAAAACTATATTTTTTTAAAAATAATTAGTTTTTGAAATTTTACGAAATTTTAAAGCTTTCTCGATTCCAAACCTTGGACGGCACACGAAAAATATATTAATTTCTAAGTATAAAACTCTCGTTTGACGCATTTGTGGTAAATTTTATGAAGGCTACCCTGAGGCAGCATTACCTGTTAGATTGTAAAAGCTTACAACCATATTCATAGGTAAAAGTTACCAATGCTATTCATAATACGTATAATTTTTTAATAAAATTTTAGTTTAAATAAAATTATGCTTTAAATTCACTAAAAATACAATTATATTTATACAAATATTAAAATACATATTTAATGTAAAGTTTGTTATGCTTAAAATTAAAGATTATTTTCTAGACGATTTATTTTTTTGACGTCTTGCCTTTCCTACACGTTTATTTCCGGGGGCCGCCTTTGATCCTACACGACTTTTCGGTAATTTAGTTCGTTCTAAACCAGCAGCTGATGATTTTGTATTACGTTTAGAGCCACTCTTTTTGCCACCAAATCCAAATTTCTTATTACGATCTTTTCGCTTTGAGGCAGACTTTTTAGTCTTTGCTTCTAATTCTTTGGCATCTTCCAAAAAGTCCAAATTTTTCAATTTACCCTTACGGAATTTTTTCAACTTATCCAACATATCCTTCTTTTCCATTTCACGTTGTACCTTTGTTTGTTTAGACAACATTTTACCCATTTTACGTTGTTCCCTGATTTGTCGTATACGTTCAGATTTAGCTTGACCCTCTTGTTTGGCGATTAAATTGGAACGTACTTTTTGCATGTGCTCATCAGATTTAGCCATCTCCGCAAAGTAGTCATCGGGACGTTTTGTTTTAATACCCATTTCATGTAAACGTATAATGCCTTCGATGACGGCAGCTTGAGCTTGACGATGGAAAAGCATTTCACGTTTGAAATCATTCAATACGGGATCCTCCTCGGGTCGTACATAGTGTAATTTAGCATTACCCTTAAACATGTTGGATCGTTTTTGTTCATGTTTTTCTAAAGCTATTGCCAATTCTGGTGCCAATGGTGCTAAATCATTGACCATATCCATGCGTTCTATCCAGGGTAAATCATTTTTGATTTCATCGGCTTTAGCTAAAAGTCTAGGCTATGAAAGGAAGGTTTTTGTTTTAAACAATAGAATGACGTATTTTCTAATTTATTTATATTTACTATATTGTTAATTTTATCTTTTCCTTTTTGGAATTCAATATTAAGGCCTGGTTTCAGCTCTCCTCGAGCAAAAGCTTCTTGTAGCTGATTAAAAATATATAATACGTGCAAATTATACGGATATATTTATATTTTTTATTTAACTTACCTCTGTTTCTGATTCATCTTCAGAATAATATTCAGAATCGGTATCTTGCATATCAAAATCAGTCATATTCTTTAAATTTATTGCAACAATTTCACAACACAAGATGCACGTGTATTCGAGTTGGTAAAATTGTACACAACAAAATGGTTGCTACACTGTCAAGTTCAATTGTTTTACAGCAGCGTTTTAACAAGGTGTGTCAAATTGAATATAATGAAAAAACAGAAAGCGGCGTTTATATGTTATCGAAATCTAATTTAAACTAGATTTCGATGGTAGTGTGTAAAATGATACACAAACTTGGAATTTAACATGTAAATACAAGTAGTTTTTAAAAACTAATCCTTTTTATCATCATTTACATTTTCAGCTGCATTTACATTTAATATGGAAGTCCAGTTTAAACTAGATTTCGATCATATGGTTGCGTATAAAATGATGGGCGAACTAGATTTCTAAATTTAGTTTAAACCGGATTTCAAGCTAATGTAAATGCAGCTTACCATCGAAATCCCTTTTCAACTAGATTTCGATGATATGGTAATGTATAAAATGATATACGAACTAGATTTCGAAATCTAGTTCAAAGCTGCATTTACATTAACTCGAAATCTAGTTTAAGCTAGTCTTTGAAATCTAGTTCGCCTATCATTTTATAATACAACATCGAAATCTAGTTTAAACTGAATTTCGATGGTAAATGTAAATGCATCGTTAAGGCTCAATTATTCTTGCCGTTCTGTGCTGTAAAGAATCAGATGTTTTGATTTTGGTTTATGGATGGTGCATTTTTCATAAAAGCACCTCACATAAACCATGAATGAAATGAATTAAAAATAAGAAAAATATTAAATTATAAACAGTGGGTCTACTTTATTTGGAAAAATTGACTGAAATAGATTTGTTGTGTCCCTGCGGGATGATTTATAACAACGCATGTTGAGATTGCTTATTTTACTGATGCGACAAATTTTGTTGCGTAAGAGTCTATTGAAATTACTAGATTAAAAACTATTTAAGATTTGTCAACTTACCTGTATCAAGTTAATGTATCAAAGTTTTTCCGTGGTTATTTCTATTTTATTAATATTTAATTTTATTAATAAATAAAACTGTTTGATTTTTTTTAAACAAAACACACTCCGGTAATACCGGAAGAAAAACGATAACGGTTGTAACGGAGTTTTAACTGATGAATATCGGTGTAGTCTGGTTGAACCGCACCGAAAAGGATACAGCAAAACAGAGTTAAAACGGATAATTTTCGAAAATTTTAGTAATCCAATTTTACTGTACGTTAATGGTCCGTTTTCGTACAAGCTTCGTTTTCGTACCGTCAATGCCGGATTCATGAATCTTCTTGGGTTATAACCCTGTGAAAAGTATTTATTTGTTATTTAATATTTATAAGCAGATTTAGCACTAACTTGGTACTAAATCTTACAACCCATTTTTTCATCCCTGTTTCTCGTACGGTCTATACTAGCAATAAATATGTTGACAATATTCGAAATACGTCGGCAGAATAACAGTAAAAAAATTATTATTGCTAAGCTTATGTTTAGGGTGGTGAACACGTATTTATGGTAACTCATATTTTAGAAAATTTCAAAGAGAAAGGTTATAAAAACAAAACATTAAGAGCGTGGCCATTTTGTGTATTCATAAATAATAAGAAAAAAATTAAGTTTTTTTTAAAGAATCTTGTTTGTTAAATTACAAGAAAACTGTGTACACATTGTTACAAGTGTTTTTCCAAAAATTATTTTATAATTATTTCCTTTTCTCCTTTTCTATAAACGTCAAACTAAAATGACAACTAATTTTGACGTAATATGTTGGCAATAAGTGTTGCCGAATATTGCCAAAAACTTATTGCAACATATATGTACGGCAATAAATATGTAAGCAATAGAGTGGTCCACACTAGAGATAACATCATTTTGACATATACTGCAATATATTTCCGCATATTTATTGCTAGTATAGACCGTACGTCTAGCATCTTTGATGTCATTTGACATACAGTGCTATCATTTCTCAGTATTTTTTTTTTTGTGAATTTAATAAGAAGAATAACTTAATTTTAATCGACATTAAAACACGTATTGCAAAATTTTATTTTGTGAAATTTAAGAATATATATTAAAAATATACATAAATATTTCAAATATATTAACCAAAAATAAACAGAAAAAAACACAACCTTAAAAAGTGTCAATTACGAAAAAACTAGCTATGATGACGGCATCTGAGACTAGTACGACGGCAACTACAACAGAAAGGGGTCAGCGCGGTGTTAGCCGTGTCTTGGCCAAACTTGATAGTTCAATTGAAGCGGGCAACTATTATGAAGCCCACCAAATGTATCGTACATTGTATTTTCGTTATACAGCCCAAAAGAAATATGATGACAGTTTGGATTTACTCTACAAAGGATCAATGAAATTGATTGCTAAGCAACAAGAAGCCAGTGCCGCAGATTTAGGTTTGTTAATTTTAGATACGTTAGAAAAAAGGGGAGCATGCAAAGATGGTGATTTGTGGATAGAACGTCTGGGAAATCTAATAACGCGTTTAAATTCAACCACAGTGGAACGGGACACTTTAATTGTAAGTAAAAATGATAAATATACAGGAAGGGTACCGTCTTAATATGTATTTACGATTACAGAATCGTTCTATTAAATGGGGCTCAGAAATATCTGGCAATTACCCTGGAGATCCAGCTTTATATAAGATACTTGCTCAATTATTTTGGGCCGAAGGTAACACAGAATTGGCTAGACGCTACTATATGCTGTGTCGTGATGGTAATCTATGTGGCCGGATCCTAATTAAAATCAACGAAACTAAAGGCTTCACTAATGAAGTTGATCTTTTTATTGTGCAAGCCGTTTTACAACAAATCAGTTTGAATGATCGCAAAACGGCTGAGGAAACATTTACCACTTATACCCGTTACCATCCGAAAATTAATCGTAAAGAGGCTCCATTCAAGCAGCCACTGTTGAATTTTATTCATTTTTTGTTTCGCCTCATGGATACAAAGAATCTAGAGGCTTTCCGTTCATTGTGCACACTTTATAAAACACAATTGGAACGTGATCCAGCTTTTGAGAAATATTTGACAAAGATTGGTGTACAACATTTTGGTGCCAATCCTCCAGTTTCACCAGCCGATAATCGTTTTGGTGGCATGTTTGGTGATGTAATATCACGTATACTTCAAGGCATTGATGATGATGACGATGAAGACGGTGAGCAGGTCGAACGTGGACACGGCGATGGTGCTCATGCATTAGACTGACGAGCAAGTCCTGTCTGGTGGGAGTAGATAATAATGTTGCTAATTTTATAAACGCGTTTATATTTTGTATTTTTTTTTTTTTTGCCTAATTACTGGTTAAAATTTTATTTCATAATTCCTAATTTAATTTGTTTATTTTTTTTCTTTAAAAAAAAAAATTGCATATTAATTATATAAATTATTGTAAACGTATATCATGGCTGCGTTAACATTGTGACTTTGATTTGTAATCCGGTAGAAAAGCGTTCGCTGTGCACTAAAAATTTTGATTTCTTTCAAATTCATACTTAAAAAGCTGTATTCTCATGATCGCAATAGTGGTGGTCGACGTTTTACTAATTTTGTTTGCGTCCATAAAGTAAAATGAAGATTTAATTTAAAACTTTCAAAAACATTACATTTTTAGACATACAGTTTGGTCTACAAATACCATTTATTTCACACCAATTTTTTTTTTAGCTAGATTCGTAATTGGGCAGTACTCCACTCTGCAGAGTGAATCTTGTTCCTTCGCGTTTACACAGTTCCAAAAATGATATTCTTTAGTTTTGTCTCTGAGAGCTCGCCTAGGTATACACCTTCAATGTTTTTGCCAATATTGACACTCAAAATGTTTGAGAAAATAAAAGTTAGAGTATTATTAACTTCAGAGTGAAAAAAGTTGTCCGCTGAATTTAAAAAATATTTGAGAAGATTTAACAATGATGATACAATATAAATAGCTATTTGTGAAATAAATAATTTAATAAAAAAATAAATAAATTTGTACTTATGAAACAAATAATTTTGAAATAGGGGATTGTTTACACTGGCACATGTCAAGGAGGTCTGGTGTTGGAAAAGGAAATCAATAATAAAAATATTTTGTAATAGTTTTGAAATTATTCTGGTGTGATGAATTTCACTTTCAATCCGAAATTAAAATTTCCAGTCTCATTATTTCACAGCATTAAATGTCATCATTTAAAATATATGATTTCTAAAACAAATATATATGATATTCTTTCACCAAAAACTTGCTTTTGTTACTTTTGTCAAAATATAAGAGTATACCAAAATTGGCTTAATCTTACGATATTTAGAGGTCGCTATTTATAAAATTTGTTCATTGTAAAACCTATTTCCAGACTTTTTTATGATCTTAACTAGCTTTAATTCAGGTAACTCGAATCGAACGAAATTTTCGAATTCGCCAATCAAGCACATTGCAAAAAATTGTTTTAAATATTTTTTTCTTTGTTATGGTTCTTACTTTTTCACACTACATATAAAAAGTAAAATTATTGCTTAAGACTTTCTTTTTACAAACGGTTCAAGATTCAAGAAATCCATGGAATAATTATACCTCGATACTAATTAGAAAAATGTTCTCTCGATTACAAAAATAAAACGTCAAAAATTCATATAGAAAGTAAACAAACACCATAGAATGTCAAAGAAAAAACTAATCCTCAATAATACCTTTACCTTGTGTTATGTTATGCCGAATTCGAAATTGTTTTGTCGAATCGAGTTAAGCGGTTATTTTAAAATGTTATTGTTTTGAGCAACGTCGCAAATAACAGTGCTTGGTAATTGGTCTATGATGTAAACGCAGAATAACTTCAACGGCAATTCTTCTCCAAAAAGTGCCCTCATCTTCATGAGGATGTTAATTTGTTGTTATCATTTTATTAGAATGTCAAATGTTTGTCGACGGCGCTAAAATTTATTTGCAACAGCCTCAACTTCAATTTTTAATTTGCAACCGAACATATATAAAAACACAGAGTTGCACACAATTAGTACTTTAATACAGAGTCGCTTAGAAATAGTAATAAGATAACAAGTTAGATTAACTGTTCATCAAAGAGATTAAAAACTCGTTAGTGCTTGATTTAGCAGCTAATCCCATTTTTAGGAGATTATCTTGTCTATGAGAATTCAATATTAAGGTGTTTAGGTTAAACGTTCCGAACAGCTGTTCCTTAACATTTGACAAAAATTAAACCAAAATTTAGCGAAAATATATTTTTTCTTTGGTCGGAAACAATCAATTATTACCAATATCCAACGTTATTATTGCCGTGGAAAGTGCCCATACACTTGCAATATTAATGGGCAACTTTTCGATTTTGTTCTTTAGTCTATTACCGCATATAGTAATATAATAAAGAACAGGAACGAGAAATTGCACAATAATATTGCGAGTGTATGGATACCTTTACAATGTTCGCCCTAGCCGGAAGTAAGATTTTTTCCACTTTTAGCAAAATTTCGTTCATGTTTCTGCATTGCGCCCAACACCTCATTTAGTAAAAAATACATTTCAACTGGGCTTACTTCACTTCAGTTTATTATATTCAATTATGAAATTTGATATGTATTTTGTTGATGTCTTCTTCTGTTTCAAACTTGCATTCACTCATAGTTGATAACATTTTTATCGTGTTTAAGAAGGTGCTTAGAATTTAAACAGGATAATTTTACGTGTTTTGCAATTTAAAACACGATTTATGGTGTTTAACATTTATATGTGCATCCTCCATTATGCGTAAACGTGGCTTTAGCCTATAAAATCCGTTTCCTTCGGCGGCAACTCAAGCAACTGGAAAGTGGCAGACGGCTCTTGTGCGCTAACTTAAAGCCACATGACTTCGTCATCGGCTTCTTTCATTAATATGATGCAGTGTTGCCATCTTTAACGATTTATCGTCATTTTGACGATTTTTAGTACCCAAAATAACGAAATGACGATTATTTGTCATTTTTTAAAATCACCGGATCTATTTTTAAATTTATATTTTTTCGTTAAAAATTAAAAAAAATCTATTTTTAATCGAAATCTAACATATATTTGCTAATATGATGTGAAACTAATTTTGCAAAAATGCAAATACTAGAATTAAATAAAACTACTAAATCCAAAACGTATTGTTTTATTTTATAAATTCATGTTGGGTTTAGCTTAATTTAATTTCGGTGTTTACATTTAAAATTTTTTTTAATTTTTATAAAATTAAAATAAAAATAAATATATTTTTATATTAAAAAAAGCATGGAATTTTCTGTGCAACATACAGACCTCTAGCTCGAATATTATTATTTATAAAATATTGAAAGGAAGAAAAAATACAACTTAAAAAAAAAACAAATAAATCCGGTGATTAAAAAACAGGCGTAATAACATAAATGAACTGTCAGAAAGTGAAACTTCAGATATTTACAATTTCAATTTGAAAATGGAAAAACATGAAGTAATAATTAATTTGTGAATAAAAATAATTTATATTTAGAAATATCGAAACCAAAATGAAATACATGAAATAATCAAAAACTTTAGAATCAATTATATTAAACTATGTCATCAAATGTAAAGCGATTTAAATTTGATAATAATTTTATTTCGTTAAATGAATTCCGAATTTTATAATTAAAGAAAATAACATTGCTGAAAAATTTCTAGATTTAAAAAATTGAGCTATCGCTGTAAAATATCATAAACTACAGCAATCGTGTTATATAACAATTTATTGTCTTTTACTAAAACTTTATCGCACTTATAAAATATATTTTTTAATTTGACGATTTTTTTAACAATTTTTTGACGATTTTTTAAAATATGATGACGATTTTGATTTTTTCTGAAAAATTTGACGATTTTATGCTCAATAATCCTGGCAACACTAGTATGACGTCTAATTTACAGTGCAAAAAAGTAATTAAAATTCTATAGTTTGATTATGATTTATAAATTTCTTTAAAAAATAAAATCTAATTGCAATAGTGTTTCATTTAACAAAAATTTATTATTAAATTTAAATGTTTTAATGAATAACAAATAAAAACAAATGACGTAAAAACAATGAAAACATAAAATTTTACTTGAAAAGAAGAAGAAATTATAAAACAATTTTTTTTTTGCAAATGTCAGACTACATTTCTTTAAAAATTATTTAAAATTAACAATATTTAGTTAATGGTAAAGTAGAATTATTATATAAAACTCGTAAAATGATTAAACCGGAGACAGATTCAGATAGTTCGGAAGAATTTTTTGATGCTGAAGATTCTACACCCAATCGATTATCTACACTTAGGTATAGTATATGCTTCATTAATTTTTTTCTATTTGTAATTTATTTTATATTTATATCAAATTTTTAGCCGCAAAACTTTGACTAGTGCCCCTCATTCACAAACACCACAGGAATTTATATTCCCCGAACCAGCCGTAAGGTTACAAGCCTCTTCGGACAGTGATGCCACACCCATAGGAACAGTAACTCCGGCTACAAGTAGCCCCAGTAGTAGTCTAAGTGCTCGTTGCACTAAATCTGATTTATTTGTTGAACCAAAAGCAGTGCAGGTCACCGTAAGTAAATGCGTTATAATAATATTTATAAATAAAAAAAAGGATAACCTTCACAGTCAACAAAGTTCAGTAATGTATACTATTTAGATTTTATGACTCATTAGTTTATAAATATGGGTTAATAATGGGTTATGTTTTTTATAATTTTTTCTTAGAAAAAAAGAATGAACACACAACAAACAAAATGTTCCGTTTACGTACCGTTTACAGTTCGTCTATATTCCGACTCTGTTTACGTACCAGTTTCTGGCCCCGTATACGGACCATGAAACGGATTTTAAGGAACATCGAATCTGATTGAAATGTCGTCAACGACGGAACGTTTGTCGTCAACGACGGACCGTTTGTCGGGTTGAAAACAGAGTTCAAATGATATGGACCTTTAACGTGCCAATAACGAACGTACCGTTTTTATGAATAAAAACGGCCTGAAAAAATGCAGAAAATTACTCTCCCTTTAAAATTTTATGTTTATTTTATAGATTTATAAATATATAAAAATTTAATAAAATAACTATCAAAAATGCTTCAGACATTTTTAACCAAATACTTAATTCGCCTCCGGTGCAGTTTGCATCATTATCCACTTCATCATGGTACAATTGTGCTACTTACAAAAATTCAAGATCTAAGTGCAAAACAAAAAAATACATTATTTAAATTCAACTGATAGTATGTATTTAGGATGCGGTATTGTACACGATTCAATTTAGCACATTGTTAGCAAATATATTTATTTGCACGCATTATCGGGAAACACCTTTTAAATTTCCTAAATATTTACCGTCTTTATGGTGGTACAGAACGGATGCAAGCGCTTGTGAATAGCACTTTTCTCTGTACTTACAAAATACCAAATTATATTACTTAAGTTATAGTTCAAATTATTACTGAACATTTTATTATTTTATTTGGAAAAATTTATATAGTCCGTATTTAACGGTACGGAAACGGATTCACTAAAACGGAGTAAAAACGTACTGTTTTCGAAAATCCGATAATAAGATCCGTTAATGTTCCGTTTACGTACAATCTTTGACGGGTACTTGTTTACGGACCGTTAACGTGCCGTATAATCCGGATTCATGATTCCGTACGAGTCGGAGAGTCCGTAAAAATGTTTCTTGGTCAATTAATAATAAGTTTTTCTATACAAGTTCTCAAAAACGAAAATTTAAAATTCAAATTAAGACAAAATAATTATTTATAACTAGATTGCTAGACTAGTATTTTTAGCATAGTAAATGAACTATAGTATTTTTCGAACATAACATTTATCGCGTCTTCATGAAAACTCTAGGGTGAATATAAAGCTCTTTGTTTTCGAATTCTTGTGGTTCGTCGCACTCTGCAAATGTTGAGTGTTCTCTTGATTTAATAGTTTCTCACTGTTTACTTCAAACTGTACTAGTGCTGATTCAAATTCATTGTCAATTTCCTTTTCGCGCACTGGTGTTTTTTTTAGTTTTCTGGTTTTTTAATACTGTGCAAAGGTACATCGTTATTATTACTATTCTTTGGTGAACATTTGTTTCTATTATTCTCTTCATTTATAAGTTCACCGTTATTTGGAGGGCACCTTATTGGATTATCTTCAGCATCAGTTAAAATTTGTAACACATTTCCCTTCCCCATTGATTGTTTGATACGTTACCACTTTGTTTTTCGGAAACTTTTATATGCACAGCGGATTTTTTATTAATTTATCTTGGTATATGAATATCACCTAAACGTTTATTGATTGTTCCACGCAGCCATTTATTTCCTCGTATATTACCAGATACGAAATATATGTTGTCCCCGACATCGAATTCCCTGAATGTTTGTTACTTCAAATAAATTGCTTTGCTATTACTTTGGCGGAAATATTTTCTGGACGTATTAAATCATGCCGGGTTCGCAAGTGCCGACCTAGAAACAGTTGTGTTGGAGAATAGCCCGTTGTGGAATGTGCTGCATTTTTATATTCTCTTCAGAATTTATTATTTTTTTGTTGTAAAGCGGTCTGCTTGTTTATTCGTAGCTGGATGGTAAGGTGCTTTGTTATTTAACCCTACAACCGCACATTTTTTTATTGATGAGTTATCATAATTACTTAAAAACACAGCATTTTAGAAAATAAAATTGTAAAAAATTTTGTTTAACCTGTTGGGCGTTTTTTTTTGTTTTTTGGAAAATAAGATCTTAGTTGACAATTTTGGCTGTAACTTTAGAGCGAAAAGCGACAAATAAATAAAAATTTAATATTGGAAATTAAAGCGTACTTAATGTGTTATTAAAAATTTTTAAAAATAACTATATAATATGTATTTATATTAGTATACATTTAATTCAGAATCCAATTATCGTTTTTCACTAAATCCTATAAATATACAAATTTAGCTCAAAAAGTCACTAATGAAATAATTTAGAAATGTTGAGGTTAAGAAGAAGAATAAACGTTTTTCTCTAAAAATTTCAAACACTATTAATTTTTAAATCAGCCTAGACTAGTTTCTGCCTTTTTATAAACAGGCGTCATCAGTGATTTTCCATTTTTAAATTGTATTATTATTTGTGTATTTTTTATTGATGCATAATCAATCACAGAATTTTGGTGAAAAAAGAAATGAAAGAAAAAAGCGATAAATTAATAAAGAAAATTTTAAATTATAGCGTACTTTATGTTATTAAAAAAAATTAAAGAATAAATATATAATATATATTTATAAATTCAACTTAAAATCCAATTTTTTATTTTCACTAAATTCCATAAATGTACAAATTAATCTCCAAAAAGTCACAAAAGAAAATATTATAATTTTTTTTATTGATGAATAATCATAAAAACATAAAAACACAACATTTTAGAAAAAAAGAAGAAACAATTTGTTTAACCTGTTAGACGTGTTTTTATTGTTTTTCACAAATTTGCCTGTAACTTTAGAACGAAAAGCGATAAATGAATAAATCTAATTGGAAATTAGAGCGTACATAATGTGTTATTAAAGCATTCAAAGAATTATGATGTTATTTTTATTTATATTAGTATAAATTGAACTTAAAATCCAATTTTTGTTTTTCACTAAATCCCATATATGTACAAATTTATCTGAAAGAAGTCACGTAAAAGAATATTATAATTTTTTATTGATGAGTAATAATAAATACATAAAAACACAGCCTTTTAGAAAAGAAATTGTAAGAAAAAATAATAAAAAATTAAAATAAATATTATTAAAGTTCGAGGCCATACTCTATATTTCTTTATTAGGATATTGTCCTAACAAATAATCTATAGAGTTTTTGTTTTCAAATTTATTCTTTGAACCTTTCAGGAATGTGTTGATAGATCTATTTTGGGAATTTTTTAGGTTCCCATCATCAGAACACGTTTTAAAAGCGGTAACAATCCCATGCTAAACATTCATATAAACTAGTTTACTCACTACATGAGAACTAATATATGAGCTTGAAGTTAAAGATTATAACCATTTGATCAAAAATAAATTGAAAACTTGTTCGTTATGTGCAAGGTCCACCTCTGGTGGATATTCAATACACGTTTTTTTGTTTTTCCTCATTTTTATTTTTTGTTTAGTTTATAAACAAAACAGGTTGAGTAAACTAGACTGTACTTTGTCTTTTATACAAGTTTGATATAATTTTTATTAAAAATAAAAATTATGTTTTTTTCGACCTTTAATTGTGCAATTAAAATGAAAATTATTCAAGTTCGAGGCCATACTCTATACTTCTTTATTAGGATATTGTCTTAACAAATAATCTATAGAGTTTTTTGTTTTCAAATTTATTATTTGACCCTTTCAGGAATGTGTTGATAGATCTATTTTGGGAATTTTCTAGGTTCCCATCATCAGAACACGTTTTGAAAGCGGTAACAATCCCATGCCAAACATTAATATAAAATAGTTTACTCACTACATGAGAACTAATATATGAGCTTGAAGTTAAAGATTATAACCATTGATCAAAAAATAAATTGAAAACTTGTTTGTTATGTGCAAGGTCCACCAAGTTCAATACACGTTTTTTGTTTTTTTCCTTTTTATTTTTTGTTTAGTTTATAAACAAAACAGGGGAAGATCTATCAACACATTCCTGAAAGGGTCAAATAATAAATTTGAAAACAAAAAACTCTATAGATTATTTGTCAGGACAATATCCTAATAAAGAAATATAGAGTATGGCCTCGAACTTGAATAATTTTCATATTCATTGCAAGATTAAAGATCGAAAAAACATAATTTTCATTTTTAATAAAAACTTGAATAATAAAAAATATTAAAATAATTATCATAATCTTCATTACCTTCATCTTTACTATCGTAATCTTCAAAATCACTATCATCATCACTATCTTTACCGCTATTATCATCATCTTCTTTATCAGCATGTTCTTTAAAACTAACTTCATTATCATAATTTTCATCATAATTTTCATCAGAAATATTTTTGCAAAACTAATAACTCTAATTCCTAAGTTGAAAATTATATAATTTGTTCTGCTTATATTTCGTGCTCATGCTAGATATAAATAGGTCAAAACTTAAGAAGAAACCTATTAAAAATATCTGCATTGGACTTTTCCAGGCTGAATTTACGAGCAATGTGCTCAATATAATTTTTAAAATCTTTGGTTCTTGCTTCTTAAGCTTCTTCAGATAATTCTCCATTTGGTAAAAGTGCGTGCTGTATACTATAATCTCCGGCCCTTGAATAAAAAATTTATGCAAAGTGGGAGGCATGCAAAACCAACGATATTTTTCAACGAAGAGCAAATCTACGAACATTTTTCAAGTGATCTCATGACCACAACAAACAACAATTATTATTGTATTCATTTTTTTTATATCAGAGTTAAGTCCACTTTTGTAATTCCAGCAGAAATTTCTGCGTTTTAAAAAAAAAAAGTCTATCGGTGTTCCCGTCATTAGAATTAAAAAAGCCGAGTTTTGGCTGATCAGCAATTAAACCAGTTCTTTCTCGAAACTCTTTTGGATACGTAATATTGTCTCAGCAACAATTTAATAAAGGTGTGTAAGATTAATATTAAAAATTTTTATTTGTCTAAATTAATATAACATAAAATACATGGATTAATTATATGGTTTCCATAGCTTTTGAATACGAAAATTGATTGCGTGTGCATAAATTCGTGAGCGTGAGTAAATCATTTGTGGTTGGGATTGAAATGCAATTTAATCACTTGAATTTTGCTAAATGTATGAAAAACTTTTTTAACCTACTGTAAATTGTGCGTGACACAATTTTGTGCACGTGAGCTTAAGTGATCAAAATCACGCATGCACCCATCTCTAAAAAAACCTACAATGCATCAACAATAACAAAATAAAGAAAAAGACAATATTTAAACACAACAAATGCAATTACCGGTTTTGATCATAAATGACAACCAGACATGAGGTTAAAAATGCCAATTTTTTGGTCTGTCAAAGAATGAATGATATATGTTAACTTTTATTAACCAATTTTTTACCAACGTGTCTTTAAAGACACATTTAAGAGCCTATAACTTTTGATAGGAAGGTGATATAATAACGCAGTAAATAGCATATTACAATTTTAAGTCTTGTCTACAAACGTGGTTAAGTTTTTTTTATAATTTGTAATTCTAGGTTTGCCATATAATGATTTGAAAAAAAAAACTATTTTTCGCTATGTTTGAAAGCACTTTTTTCAAAAAATATTTTAAAGTATAAGGAAGACGGGATGTAATAAAGGTGAGTTTGCCAGACGGCATTTCATTGAAATCGTTCTTTTTGCAGTCCAATTTTTCGATTGAATAAAATAAACTATCCAGACGAAAATTTAATCGTTTTAAACATATATGATCATTAGGCCGGGTCGATTTGTATGGAGGCAAAAAAATCACTCAACGTTCAAGGAAAATCGTATTCTAGGGATCAAAATAAGAAACTTTGCCGAAGGAACCATTCCTCTAAAACGAATTCTGATGTCCCGACTTTTGACCCGTAGGGTCAAATTTTAAAAAATTCCACTTTGACCCATTTAGAGTGCCCCAATCGAATCCAACCCCAATCAAATATAATTTATACATGCATCTGCTAGAGCGTCTTCCGGAGAAGAAATAGGGACCCTATTCTTGGAAAGACTCCTAATACTTTCTGAAATATCTCTATCCCGAGATTTGTACATTTTGCTATAAAAACACGGTTAAAAAGGCTCTCTTTCAACTTAAATTTTAACTCCTTAACGGTCACCTATAATGATGATTTATGCATTAATCTGCTAGCGCGTCTCCCGGAGAAGAAGTAGCTCCCATAATCTTGGAGAGATTCCTCCTACTTTCTGAAATATCAAAGTGGGCTTTTTTAAAATTCGGAATTCGTTTTAGAGGTATGGTTCCTTCGGCAAAGTTTCTTATTTTGATCCCTAGAATACGATTTTCCTTGAACGTTGAGCGATTTTTAAATCGACCCGCCCTAATGATCATATATGGGATTGTTTATGACAATACATTAAACAAATTTTATTTTTATAAAAAAAAACCAATTAAATTAAAGTGCAACTACTAACGAATGGGTGTTTTTAATTTTCCAAGATTTTTTTCAAAATCAAGATTTCTTGGTGAATGTCAAACATTTTGCAAATTTGAATCTGGCAACCCTAAATAAAGGCGATTTATTGGTATCTTATCGATACCATTTAGACATTTAAGAAAACTTAAAAATAGAAAAAAATTTTATTCAACACCCAGATAAAAATTTGAATATTGTAGTATTATGATCCTACTTGTTATGAATCTACTTTGTAAACGATAAAAATCCCGTCTCATACTTTCTGTTAATTGTCATCACTATACGTGCTTGTCAATATGGATGCCATAGATAGTAGATTCAGTCTCGTTCTGTAGTCAATATCGGGCGTGTCGGCAAGTTCGTGCTATTATATCGAATCTAATATAATTATATCTTATTTCATATGTTCCCATGTATAAACACATACAAATTGATCTGAAAAATGGGTCATCTATCTAAAATTTGAACGCATCCTGGACATTAATTATATCTAATTGGATTTAAATAGGTCTTATTTTATATAATTTTAGCCGATATTAGGTATGATTTCTGTGCCTTGAAATTATGCTTAAAATTAAAGTTGGAAATTAAAACTTCTAGAAATCAAAAATTTTAAAGACCCAAATTTTTTTATTTTTTTCTTTCCTTTTTGTTACTTTTATCAATATATACGTATATACCAAAAATTGGATCAATCGGACGATATTAAGAGGTGGCTATAAATAAAATGCGACTTTTGGGTTTCGTCTCTTATATTACGTGCAATCACTAGTGTTTCAGCGTGTGCCAAGTGTTTTAGCTTGTTTCTGTTTATTCACAGTCAGAAATATGACTGTATTCTTGTTTAACTTATATGATCTTAAGTAGCTCTAAATTCATGAAAATTCATAAAAATAATTAGTTAAAATAAAGTTAATACAATTGTACTTATTGACAATGAGTTTAAACTTTTTTAAAGTAGATTGGCCTCCTAAATCCAAATCAAAAAACGTCGTAGTGGTACCTTCCAAAAACGTTACACCGGTTCGTATTTCCGAGTTATGGACCAATCTTTTTTAAGCCTTTTACCCGGGCAAAATTGGTTTATTGGTCAATATTGCGAAGATGTCTTTAAAATCTGTTTTATGTTTATGGATGTGAATCCTACATAAATTTAACTCTAATTTAAATAAAACTATGCCGGGAAATGTGCAAAGGTATTTCGGAACACCGGAGGGGTCTCGAAAATGATCTCTTTTTGGAATTGTACCTACAACATTCAGATTAAAAAAAAAAATTGGAAATGTTAAAGAATGTTTATAACATGCACTTCAATAAATAAAACGAGGCGTTATAACTTGGAAATCCATTCACTAGATCTAGAAATATATGGAAAATAGGCAAAAGTTTTGAACCAAATTTTTTTTTAAGTACACTAGGCTTTTGTTTCGGGAGGCTGGTTTAATTTCAGTGTTTTGACTTAAGATTCTTGTTTAGACGGCAAAAGTACTTAAAAAGTTTTATTATAAGTCTGTGCAAAAGCTTTTCTATATCCATAAAATATTTGAATTTCTGTTAAATTTCGGCCTAACCCTGAAAAATCGTTAATTTATAGCGACCTCTAAATATTGCACCTAGCATTACTGACCACTTTTCAAATAGGGACAGACAGCCTTGTGGAGCTCTAAAATTCGACTATATTGTTTTGGGCCACCCTAATAGTCATATATAGGTTGATATAATTATATATAGTTACATATGTGGCCATATTTATCGATATATATTTACATCTAATATTTATTTTTACGAACCTTTTTATTACAGCGCTATATATCATCATATATAGTTATATCTCTAAGTTGATCTTTTTTTATCTGATATAGTTAAATATGAGATTATATATACTTCCATGTATAAATATATATAAGTATATATAATGCAATAAAACCAAACAAATTCTATAATTTTTTTATATACTAATATATGTCATCACATAAAATTCTATATAAATATATGTGTTGAAATTAAAAGTAAAAATTCTATCACTTTTATGTATAAGCATATATTTTATAAATTAACAAAAAAATCTATCACTTTTGTACATAATTATCAGCAAAAGCATAAAAAAGCGGTACGAATACGGACCAGATACGGATCCGTTTCCACGGTCCGTTATTTCCACGTTAATGGTCCGTTATATACGGACAGAACTCAATTTTTTACACGACACAACGATCCTTCATTGACCGACTTTCAACGGATTCGATGTTCCTTAAAATCCGTTTTCCGGTCCGATACGTAAATGGGTACGGATTTCGTTTTAGCCATTCCAGAAATGGTACGTAAACATAACATTTAGTTTGTTGGGATATTTTGAAAAAAAAGGCTCCTTCAAAAGGTATTTTACGGATGACGACATTTCAATTATTTCGGTAATGGTATTTTAGGAATAACTATAGTCAGTAGAAAGGGGTTTTGAATCGATAACGGTATTTTAGCGGTAATACCTGCCATCCCTGGTAGTTTTTTTTTAAATCTTCGCACACTGTAACAGAGATTAAATCCGGATTTCTTTTAATTCAGTATTTTAGTAAATTAGGTCGTCGTGAATCATTAAGGCATAGGATGTCAATAAAATATCTTAAAAGGACAATATAAATCAAAGGATAATATGAAAATCTGTTAAAAAACACATAGCACTACTTGCAGGCAAGCCGAAGATAGTCAACAAAGATGATAGTACGATACAACATTTGTACCTATGTTTAGTATGCTAATATAGAGAAAACTCAACTCAATCTTTGTCAAATTGAAAATAAAATTTTACCATCTCAATAAGGTTGTTCACAAGAGGTGTACCAAAAGTTGTATGTGTTGTATAGTCATATCGAAAATAGAGATGATAAAATTTTATTTTAAAATACACAACAATAGATGATAGTACGATACAACATTTGTACCTATGTTTAGTTTACTATGTTCATGAAACCCAACCCAAAATCTTCGTCAAATTGAAAATAATATTTTGCCATCTCTATTTTTACAACACTTGTGAATACCTTTATTGTGTATCAAAAACGTTTCTATCATTTAATTTATTTTTCACCATTTAAAAACTGGAATTGTTGTCCGTTTCATACGGACAAAAAAAAATACATAATTTTTAATTTCTTTGTGAATGTTTTTTGTTTATTTTTTTATTTTTTCTATTTTCATGGAAACATCTTTGTGACTGTCTATATCCTCCATTATAAAACCACCATAAACCAACCACACCCCCATAATGTGTCAATTTGATTTAACAACAAAAATATAACAATTGATTCGAAATGATTTAAAAAAACCTTATCTAGAGTAATACTACTAGAGATATTAGAGATCGTTTTCGTGAATTACGTCAAGGTATGCAAAATGACGATGATGAAAATCCTGGAAATACATTAACACCTGATTCTCAGGTACTAAATGGGTTAATTAAAATATTAAAGAGAAGTTTAATGTTTTTTTTCTTAAAATGAAAATTCAAATATGTAATGGATTTTATTTTTTAAAATTATATTTTCTTTATTTCATTTCAATTTAACAGAATAGTTCAACTGATGGAGTTTTTGCTCGTCCTACGCATCCATTTAAGGTTGTCGAAAATGATGCTATGAGTGTACAAAGTATGACGTCGTTGGGACGTGTTGGACGGATACTGGCTGGTAGCATTGATCCTTCGGCAATGAGTATTGATCGTGAATATTTTGCTAATACAAATAGTGCTAACAGTCAACAACAACAGCAACAATTCCAGCAGCAACAACAATTTCAACAGCAATTGCAACAACAACAGCAGCAGCAACAATACTTACAACAACAACAATCGTCATCATCATTAGCTTCAACATCAAATACTTTTTCAAATATGAAATCTGCAAGTGTACCATCTAGTCTTACCGAAACAAATATTTCAAAGTCTCTTGTTCTTGGCTTCGGAGGAGATGGTAATATTAATATGGTGCCATTCGATGAAAATCAAATTATTCTGCAAGAGCCAGATGTTATAGCTAGCACAAAATTAGCACATTCTAAGACTACAGATTCAATAACATCTAGTGGTCCCATAGCTCCACCACGTCGCAAAAAGAGAGACTCTAAAAAAAGTTCATCCAGTTCTTCGGAACAATTTTATATGAATGAGGGTATGCGTTTGCCAGCAGCCGATACTGATACCGATAGCGATACAAAATCTGTTAAAAGTGTTCGAGATGTTCAACAAAAATTAAGTGACGACTTGGTAAAGGAAATTGAAAAGAGTTGGAATGAAACAAGTTCATTGCCAAACGCTCGAATGGCTCGTTTTAGTCTTGATGCTGGCGGCAGCATAACGACATCCGCTAATATGGCCATGTCTTTGGGGGGTTTTAAAAGTATAAGTGCCTTAGGCGGTAACGTTTCCTCGTCTGTCTGTTCATCTGTAAATGCTTCTAGCAATACGATTGTTTCTGCATCAGGCACTTCGATAAGTCAAATATCCACAAGTAAATCACGTCCTGTTACCACAGCTGCTGTTGGAGGCTCCATAAATCGCATGTCACATTCTTTGGGTAATAGTTCCACATCAGTTTACTCAAAACCGAGTCCTTCGAATTCGGCTAAAAGTAATTCGGCTCCTGGTCGCGTCAGGTATGAAACTTTCTTACTAAAAAGTGATATATTTAAAAAGATTCTGCTTTATAAAAAGGTACTTTTTTGTCAAATAGTACATTTAACATGTTTTTTATAAGTATATTTTATTAAAAAGTACATTTTTATCAAAAAAGTTTATATTAATTAAAAAAATACCTTTTTACTAAAAAAGTAATTTTATTAAAAATACCTTTGATTAAAAAGATTTTTCTATAACAGAAGTACATTTTTTGAAAAAGTACATTTTATATTAATAAAAGAACTTTATATTAAAAAGTGGGTTATTTCAATAGTATTAGCTTTCATTACACAGTACATTTTATTCCAAAAAGTACTTTTGTTAAAACAGCACCTTTTAATTAAATAAATACTGTTTAGTTAAAAAAGTACCTTTTAGTAAAAAAAAGTACCTTTTATTAAACAATAAATTTTTTAAGTTTTCAATTTGTTTTTGTTCTTCTAATATGTAGTTTCATTTCTTTTTATTAACATCATTTATTTCATTTCATTAACCAAACTTTATTTATGACTAACAGACTAACAAATAAATGACAAATAGTTAAAAAAAGAAGTTATTAATTAATTTATTTTGCAGTTCCATTGATCCTTCACAATGTTTAAATCTTTATAAAGCCACCCAAGGTGGTTATGTGGTTAAACCACGCGATGAAGCCTCAAATAAAGCTGAAGGACCCTCAAAAGAGGAAATCGAACGCATCGAGCGTATATTAAATGATAATATTCAAAGACCAAAATTGGCTGGTACCGGTTCAAATAGTTTAGGAAGTGCTACAAGGTATGTTCATTTCTTGTTATTAATGACTTAGTTTTGAAATAAATATGCAGTCAAAATTTTGTACGTTAGGATTGTATCTAAATTTTAATAATAAATATTAAAGAAAGATAAAGTAAGATAAAAGTACGTTCATTTTTAAAAAATCTGCCTTCAGCGTTTCCTAAAATACTTTAAAATATATTTTTTGATTTATTTAGCATGGCCAATTTTTAACGCTCTTTCAAATAACAATTACACATATCTATTTTATCGTATATTTAAATCTTTTATTTGACTGATTTGGACAGAAATTTAGTTTTTCTTAAGGTTCAAACAAATTTACTAAATATTTATGGACTCTGAAATTATTACGCAAACAACATTAGGTAAACATTTATCAAACATTTCGTTACCATTATAAACCCCCAATTTCCATATTTATTTTTGTCAATATATGTATTTCAGTAAAATTTCTCCTTTTTGTTTACAGTAATCTAATTGATGTTTATATTGTTTATAAATTAACAACATGTTTAAATAAGCCATGGATTTTAAATCTCAAGTGGGTGTCTTATTTTTGTAATTAATTCAAATTGTACGGCTAATGTTAAAGTTAGTTCATTCATTGCTTTATTTGAAAAACTAAACAATTTCATTATTTTGGTCTGTTTAATGATAATTAAGGAGTGCAGTCGAAAAAAAACCCGACACACGTTTTCACTTACAACTGCTTATGTATACGACGCTGAACTTCTTTTCCTTTCAAGTTGTCTTTAAGAAAGTTGTCAGATTATGAATGGAATCTGAACAAAAAGTGAGTAATATAGATTTTTTGGCATCTTTAGTATACTACTTGCTAGAAGCAGACTATTTCCAAAAAAAAGTGACAGTATCCTGTGCTTCTTTTTTAGCCTTCATCAATAACTAAAATATAATCTTATTTGATTCTTCCGAGTTCTGGACAATTAAGTAAATTTTAATTGTTAGAAATTGAAGAATTTTTTTGTAAAAAATTGACTTTTTTTGTCCTCACTTTTTGTTGAAAGTCCGTTTGTAACAAACTAAGAGTGTCCGACCGAAGACTTCGGCCAAAAAACGATATTTGGTCGGTTATATGGCATTTGGAGACAATATAATTATATCTCGTCTGATAATTTCCCGTATATAAACACCTACCAATTGATCCGAAAAATTGGTTATCTACATGTACCTAATTATATCAAATTAGATATGATTTGATACATTTTTATGACAAATTTGTCCATATCCGGGACATTAAATTATATCCAATTGGATATAAATATATCTGATTTTATATAATTTTAGGCGATAGTAGATATGCTTTTTGTGGCATGAAGTTATGCTTAAAAGTATTTAAGTTGAAAATTTAAATTTCCAGAAACCAAAATTTCTAAGACACATTTTTGTTTAAATGAAACAACGAAACGTCTAAAAATTATCGAGAACAAATTTTGTGTTTAGTGTAAGTCTTGTCTTATAAAATGTACGCATTTTTTATTTGAAACTACGAGGGCGGATCAATAAGTCCGTGATTTTACGAACTTCACTCGTAGCTATATTAAATGCAACACTGCTGCCATAAAGTACCACCTGTTAATAGACTACTGTCAAATTTTGAGCAAATTCCGTCATTTACTTTGCGTTTAACAGCTGTTCAAAAAATACAACCTCGTAGGTTTTTTTAAAAATGGAAAAAAACTGAATTTCGAGTGCTCAGGAAATTCTTCCTATTTATTAATGTCTTGCTTTCTTTGGAAAGGGGACAGTGGAGAGATGAAAGGTGGTAAAAGATGAAGGGCTTCAAACATGACAACACTGTAATTGCGCGAGTAGATAAATCTTAGAACAGTTGTTGCTCGCCACCTGATGTAAAGTTGGCGAATTTATTGAAGCTTTTTGTTTCATAGCCCTGATTCATTATTTTACTTCGGTGGGGTTAAGGGAACACCGAAGATGGTCGCAGCGATACATATAAGTGATAGAAAACTCATACATATTATTTTTCTAAATTGATGTTGTCGTCACCGGGAATCGAACCCGGGACGAAAACAAATTGCAAATTTGTTTAATAATCCGATTACGCTAATATTTTGTACATATAATCTGATGACTTTTTAAATGATAACTTGATCAAAATAAGTTCTGTTCTCAACATAAAAAACTTATAAGTGATAAGTGTGTCGGAAATTTTATGATCTCACTCCTTATGTAAGCAATTAAAACAAAATTTAAATAATTATTATAGATGTAAAAACTATTTAATACTACATTTATACTACAACCAAAAACTAGTTGTTTTTGAAAACTACTTGTATTTACTTGTCAAATTCCATACACATTTTTAATAAAAAAACAGAAGTTTTGAAAAACTACTAGTTTTTGGTTGTAGAATAATTGTGGTGTAAGGAAGATTCTGTCAAATTTGTGTTTGTTTTACGGTTACACTTAATTTAAAATTTCAAAGTAAAATGAATATTTTTCAATACTAAAATATTCAAAAAAGAAAATTTTGAAAATTTTGTTAATTAACAATTTCGAAGCGAATAATGAAGTGGTTGACTGTGTAATAGGAAGCTATGATCTGTATGGTTACCTATTACGAACGTTCATTATTTTGCCTGTACTTTAAATAAGATAATTCAGTCTGTAGCCAGAACTTAAAAAATTCGGGTTTTTAGCAAAAATAATAAAAATATCCAATAATTATATTTTCACAAGTCTTAGCTCATATAAACGCTAAGATTTTTGCTTTAATTGAAAATAAATTTCAATTAGAAAAACATTTAGAAAACGATCCAAATTTTCATTTATTATTATAGATTTATCTCATCTTCCGAACTGGCGTGATCACGTCATTACATCTAATGTTTGATCTACTAATATATCGTTAGGGGATATGCAAAACCACGGCATAGCTTTATGCCTAGCCAAAATTTTGGATTTATGCCATAAATAGCGGGTTTATTAACAAAATTCACATAAAAATGTTTTAAATTTTCCACGTTTTTTTGCCCTGTAAAAAAAAGTGGGGTTGAGTGATTTTATGAAACTTCAATTTTTAGAAAAATTGTATTGTTCTTTAATCATAACTACTACTAATTACATAAAACAATTCGCTTACATATTTATAATTTATAATTTTAAATGATCTGAGAAGTTTGGCAATAGAATTTTAAAAATTGTTATTAGAAAAATTTTTTTTTTTATTTTGCATACCGCCCTATATATAGCACGTTTTCAAATGTATAAATGAAAATACTTATTATTTATTATCTTTTTGTTTGATAAACAGGGACTACATTTATGCTTTTTTGTACCGATTTAATAAATTCAGTTTACAAATTTTGGTGATCGTTAAATCGGTGTTTGTTAAATCGATTATTCTGTAAACCGGAATTCCACTGCGTATTAAATAAACAATTTTAATTGAAATTGCTTATTTAAGAATCGCCGTAAATTTTCAGAAATCAGTACTGGTAAAGCACTGTTGGAGTGGTACTGGCATATTGAGAAAAATATTGTTGTCCCAGTACTATTATTTTATTTATACTGTGGGGAGTAATTTTTACCTGGGAAGTCTCATTTTTTTTGTTAAATACGATAAAATCACATCTGTATATCTACACATAAAATAAGCATTCAAAATCATCAAATATTCAGTTGATAATTGAAAAATATGCATTTATTATTGATTTTTCCAACGTTTTGAGCATTATTAGAGTAAGTGCGGGTAATGTGGAGTAGGCGGGTAATGTGGAACACCTCTTTATTTCTGAAACTAAAGATCTTTGGATAATTTTCGTCCGATATCGGTTCTCTCCCGGTTCTCTTAAAATCAGTCGAACATATTATTAAGGAACAAATGATTCAACACCTTGAGGAAAATTCCTTAAGCCACAATTTCAAATTCACAGTCAGGTTTTCGGCGTGGGTATAGTACTGGTGCCCTTTTTCTTGGTCTAACAGATTCTGTTAAAACATATTTGGATAATGATAAAAATGTAGTTCTTCTTTTATTGGATTTGTCAAAAGCTTTTGACCAAGTGATACACTCGAAACTTATAGACAAGTTGTACAACTTGTTTAATTTTTCCTCGCAAGCTTGTAAACTTATAACCCGTTACCTTTCTGATAGAAGTCAATATGTATCAATTGGTGAATCTTCTTCTGTGACAAAACCAATAACCAGTGGTGTCCCGCAGAGATCTGTTATTTGTCCACTACTCTTCATGGTTTACTTAAATGATCTGCTTACAATAGGGAATGGTTTATCCTGTCAGTCTTACGTTTATGCGGATGATGTTCAGTTTCTTTGCTATTCAGATGCACAGTTTGTAGATGTCTTGGAGGAAGGTGTAAATTTTATCATGCATGAAGTCTTATCTTGGTCTTCAGGCAATTGTTTTGTTGTAAATCCAAGAAAGACAAAGTTAATGGGTTTCGGTGTCGTTGATGATTGGATAAACGTTACTGTCAATGGTATGAGAGTTGATTTTGTAGACAAGATGAAGTGTCTTGGAGTTTTAATTGATAATTATCAACTGATAACTTAACATATTATAATCAGTTAAGTTTTTCGTCACATATTAATAGCGTTTCTTCGAGAATATCATTCTTGTTGAGAAGGTTATACTCTCCTGATATATTTCTGCCTCTTTCAATTAGAATGCGTGTTGCTAATGCCTTGTTAATGCCTCATATATTATATTGCGTTGAGGTATTTTCTGGATTCACATATGATGAATTTAGTAGGTTTACTATTATTTTCAAAAAAAACAGTACTACTTTTTTTATACTTATTTCTACCTGGGTTGGTATGCTTAAATTTTTTTACATGTGTACAAAGATTTATTTGGTACAAACAATATTACATATGTTAATATTTTGCAGATGTGACTGAAATAATATGAATTAAGTAAGTCTTTGATGTGTTACGTTAATGCCATTAGGTTTACCAATTTTTAATAATTTTTTCAATAATTTAGTTGCACATCGGCTATTTACCTTAATGTAAGAGACTATGTAAGATCGAACTGTATTGCAGCTTTTTAAATGTGTTTTATTATACATATTTCTTAAAATAAATTTCATTTAAGCTATTTTAAAAGCCCCAATTTTTTGGGTACCAAAGTTATGCCAACAGTGGGAAGTTCGCTCAAACCACCAACGGCCGGCCACTGTTATCAATCTGGTAACAGGACAATACTGTCAAGATTGTTAATCCCACGTTCTTCCAACGCATAACCGACCTTCGCCGAAGCTTAGCCAACACTGTGCCGGTTGTATTTTTCTGCATGGGTGTTTTTATTTTTTATGAAATGTTTCATAAATACAACGAATCGTTACATTGGACGAAAATCTATGAAACATGTCATAAATTAATACACCATACAATATGCCTCTGACGCAGTCTTAAAGTCTTTTCTGTGTGATTTAAACCGTTGCGTTCCATACACACTGTGAGCGTCAAAAGAAACTCTACACCTAGAATTATATTTCAGTCATTTGCAATTATATTTCATTCAACATTTTATGTTTTTTTTTAACAATATCATTGCTCCTTTATTAATTTATAAAAAAATAACATCAATAATCTTTGAACATCAAAAATCAGACAAAAAAACTTAAAATACTGCATATTTTAAGCGTCAAAAGAAACTGTACGACTCCACCATTACGTATAATGGAGCTTATGTATAGTTACATAAAACTGTCTTTATTTTTTGCTAGTTTGCTTATGTTACGCTTTCACAGTATATAAAATATATAAATTTTTCAAAAACGCATATTTTAGTAAAATATAAAAAAATGTACTAAAAACATGAATTTTAATTCAAAAATCTTGGTACAGACTTTTGTTTTTTGCAGTCGCCTGCATTAATAAATTCCATATTCAAAAATTCAAAGGAATCTGATGAAAATTGTGGCCATGGCGAAAAACTCCACCATGCAAAATTTACGAAAATATGAAGTTTTTTAAAGATTCATGTAAATTTGCGGAACTATTTTTAGAAGCACTTGAGACAAAATTATATGTTTTAAAGTCACATATAAGAATAGACTTTGTTTACAAAAATGCTGAGCATTTCGAGTATAATTGTGCAGAGGGCGAATTACTACTCCAAAAGTCTGCCTATTTTTACACATTTGTATGAGTTTTCTCGAGTAGTTGTTCGTCAAGTCCACAGTTTTTGTCAGATTCCTTTGAATTTTTGAATGTGGAATCTGTTAATGTCGGGGGACACCAAAAAATAAAAGTCTGTACCAAGATTTTCTTAAAAAAAATTCGTGTAAAATTACATCAAATGTTTAAAATCTGTATATTTTTACACATTTGTATGGAAATGTTCAAGTTTCTTCGAGTTTTTTTTCGATTAGAAGTTGGCCTATCCCACAATCTTCGTAGTGTTGTACCAAGTTTTTTAATTTTTTTATAAGATGACATCAAACTTTAAAAAAAGCATATTTCTATCATTTTGTATGGAAATGGTCGTGTTTTTGTTAACCGTCGGCGCAATTTTTATCAAACTATTTTTAAATTTAAAATGATCTGTCTATGAATATAGTCAATTCATTCAATTCATATATAATTTCAGCTATAATTTAAAAAAGAAAATATTTAATTTTTTTGTGATCTGATCGAGTTTTTTTCGAGTTGTAGTTGGGCCAGAACACAATGTTCATCCGATTTAGTTGAGATTTGCTATTCTTTGGAAATTTATCTTTCAAAAAAGTATATCTATCATTAATATTTACCTTTTTACATAAGTTCAAACGAACAAAAAGTGTACTTTCACTACTCCAGGTACTCGACGAGTAGTTCGAACTCGCGAACTACTCGATATCCAGTTTCATAAAAAAAAACTTTTTTACCAATTTTGTCAGTTTCAATATTTTTGGAGAAAAAATTTGTTAGTAATTTTTTTTAATTTATTATTAGTTATTTTTACATCAGTTGATTTTCAGCAGTTAAAAACAGCGACCCTAACAGTTATGAATTTAATTTAAAAAAATCACAAAGTAGATTTATTGTTTGTTTTTTAAACAAAACACTTATTAATAAATTTTATTTTTGAGTTAAAAAATAACAGTTAAAAAATAACAGTTAAAAAATAACAGTTATATTAATTTTTTTAAAAATTCATGTATGAGAAATCTACATGTTAATGCTTCAAAAATTGTATATTTGTGGTCATATTCTTAACTTATGACCAGTGTTAATATTTCATTCATTAATAAAGGATTTTTTTAAAGGGGATTTATAAAATTACAGTTATTTTATAGTACCACTTAAAAAATTACTGTTATTTTTGTTTTTTAATTCAAAAAACAATTAGAAGTTTTTTAGATAAATATCAAATGTAACATCGTAATAAGATAGCACTAGTTCAGTGATTTTTTTTTTTAATAAAAATTAACCTTTAACAGTTATTAAGGGTCTCTGGTTAAAAATAGCTAAATTTTTAGTTACTTTAAAGGGAAATAACTTTGTGGTCTTTTTAAATGCATATACCTTTGTTTCAACTGTCATTTTCTGTAGATTCTACCGACAAATTTTTTTGAGTAAAGTTCTACTTTTTTAGTACATAGTTCTAAATATCTAGCTTTACACAAATTAAGTTATTTTAATTAATTGTACTGTAAAATTGTAATTTTATATTTTGTCTAGATATCCATCATTGATTTATCGCTCCAGCGGAGATAAGGAGCGTCGTAAATCTGCTGGTGATGAAGATGTTTTAAAACAAATGAATATTGATGTACGCATACGCACGAATTCGGGTAAACAATTAACTGATTTTGAAATACTTAATCAAGTGCCAGTTAAAAATTTGGAAACTGGCGAAACAATGCCATTATCTGAGGTACGACCACCGCCCGTACCAGAGGGTTGGAATCCCTTATCATTGCATATACTTAAATTGACGTCACACCTGGAAGTTGTACAAAAAGAGTCTGACGACGAAAGTGTCATTGGTATACCGCCTTGCAGTGAGGGCCAACCACAAGATGAGGAAGAAGGTGAAACTGAAGATGGTAGTCGTTTAAAAAAGAAAACTGCAAAAATTAAACGATTTTTTGGTTCAACTATGCGTAAGACTGTGGATAAAGCTAAATCATTGGCATCAGAAGTATCACATGCTCGTCATAAGGAAGATGTGGCCGATATTGTTGATGTTATGAATCCTGAGCAAAATATTAAAATTAAGGCATCGTCAACTAATAAAGGACCCTATGAATTTACCAAGTTACAGCATGTTCAGGTAAGTTGCTTATTTGTTTTTAAATAAGAAATAAAATAAATGAAACTAATTGAATTTTGCTCTTAAAAGGATTTATCGGGAGAACACACTGGAGCAGTGTGGTGTATGAAATTTAGTTCCTGTGGTCGACTCTTAGCAACTGCTGGTCAAGATAAAGTTTTACGTATATGGGTTCTTAAAGATGCTTATCCATTTTTTCAGGTATAGACAAAGTACTTTAATATTTAAATTTATTGTAGTTGCAATTTGTGTTTTAGGATATGCGTACAAAATATAATGCCGATCAAAAATCCTCACCAACACCATCACAAGAATCTTTGGTATCTCAGCAATCAGCTGAAGAAGCTATTGCCATGGCTACGGCTGCTGAAAAATGTACTGGTCCTTTTATGCCAAAATCCTTTTGCACTTATATCGGTCACACATCGGATCTTCTAGATGTGTCTTGGTCGAAAAACTATTTTATACTCTCAAGTTCCATGGATAAAACCGTACGTTTATGGCATATTTCACGTAAAGAATGTCTATGCTGTTTTCAACATATTGATTTTGTAACTGCCATAGCATTTCACCCTCGTGATGATCGTTATTTCCTCAGTGGCAGTTTAGATGGTAAGCTACGTCTATGGAATATACCCGATAAAAAGGTTGCCTTATGGAATGAAGTTGATGGCCAAACCAAACTTATAACTGCGGCTAACTTTTGTCAAAATGGTCAGTTTGCTGTAGTCGGTTCCTATGATGGTCGTTGTATTTTCTATAATACAGATCAATTGAAATATCATACACAGATACATGTACGTTCGACTCGAGGTAAAAATCGTATTGGTCGTAAAATTAGTGGTATTGAACCAATGCCAGGTGAAGATAAAATTCTCGTCACATCAAATGATAGTCGTGTGCGTTTATATGATTTAAGAGATTTAAATTTATCATGCAAATATAAGGGCTATCTAAATGCTTCATCGCAAATTAAGGCCTCGTTCAGTCATGATGGTAAGTACATCATGGCCGGTTCGGAAAATCAATGTATTTATATATGGAAAACCAATCATGATTATTCAAAATTAAGTTCGGTAAGTTAATATGATTTTAGTGTACAGAATCATGTAGTACAATTTTTTTTTGTTTTAATATAGGTACGACGTGATAGAAGTGATTTTTGGGAAGGTATAAAGGCTCATAATGCTACTGTTACATGTGCAATATTTGCTCCACATCCTGAAGCCATTATTAAACCAGAACCTGATGAAATTTCGCATGAAAAGGTAAATTAAATTATATATGAGTAATTTCAGAAATTTTCGACACCTGTTGAAACTGATTTTAGATGCCTCTTATTTCTGAAGGTTTTTTGAATTGAGATAAACGATGGACAGGGTTGACTAGACTATAACCAGCAACATTTTTTAGAACTGGTTACCTCTGAATCTATTCCGGAACAGCTTCTTTAACCACCGGTTGCATGTAGAGATTCTTGGGAGTCGAAATGTAAGGCTTCACTGTCCCATAACCAGTTCTATATCTAGAACCGATTCTTAAGCAACCTGTTCTTGTTTGGAGGCAAAAAACCTATTGCAAATATGACAAACTCCACACAAAGAGAATCGGTTGTAGAACATAAATTAGAACCTATTAAAATACATTATACCTATTATAATACTCGGTACTTAAAAAGTTTCACGTTGAAGAGTCTTCACCTAAAGAATTCCCTTTTTCTACACCCTCGCTTTCATCTCGAAGGGATACATTTTTTTTTATTGATTCAAATCGTTTGCGGCTCATAGTGTTTTTATTCGGTGCAAATGAATTTCTGCCCCAGTAACTTTCCAAATTTGGATACCGGTAAACCGACAGGAATAGCAAAACTCCAATGTAATGGCACATTTCATCAACGTCCACTTTGAACTGAGTGTTGTGTGACAAGTTTATTCATTATTTCGCTTGTGAAAAATAACAAAAAATTTCCATTGGTGTTTTAAGTTCTTTGATTTCTGATGGAAGCGATGAATCTCCTCTGAAAGCTACTTCATTTACATGCAGTTTCATTCATCGTTACCGCCAAGTGATTTGAGTTTCATGCTTTTGTATTGCTTCTAAGCCTGTAAAGCAACGTATTATATATTTTTGAATCAACTGGCCATCAGAACTCACAATTGTTGGACCAGTGCATTCCAATTCTGGTAACTGAGATCGGGCTCTTTCCGTCGGTTTTATTGCAGCTGTTGATGAAACTGGTTCCGTTGTGGATTCCGAAGATGCGTCCAGTGCACTTATATTCATCGACATGTTTAAAGCCTTTGGCAAAAACACAACACTATTTTGATTTCATTAATGTATTGTGAATTGCATCGTTCGTCCTCTGGGCAGATTTCTTCCAGCTCGTAATTTGGATCGAAATCTTCATCCTCACTACTAAAATACCCTTCTTCATCTGTTTCTATGGCATCCATATATTCAACCAACTGATCATCGGTCAAATCGGATTGTTTGATCCGTCTACGGTCTTTAACGGGCATTTTTTCTCAATTTCTTTCAAAAAAAAAAAAAAAAAACACACAATTGGTGGTAAATAATGAAAAAAAAAAAAATTAACGTTCAACGAACAATCACAAAGAAAACAACGAAAAATAAAGTCGAAACCCGCAACAATGCCTTGAAGCACTTATCAGTTTTTTAGGTTTTCAACACCCGTTTTTCTTTTTTTCACATTCACAAATATATAAAACTATTTTAAAAATTATCTCAACAAGATCTGTCGACTATAAACCGGTTTTATTTTATTTTGAAAAAAATAAAATTACGTTAAAACTTTCACGTGCTTTAAATATGATTTGTCAAAAAACTACAAACAGAAACGAAACCAAACTTCAGAATGCGTTTGAACCTTAACGAGAAATGTCAAAAGATCCATTTCTTAAGTCACAGTTATTATTTTACTCTAAAAAAAAAATTATTTTTTATTGAATTCGAATTTTGTGATAAGTACCTTGAGGCACTCTTACCTGTTAGAGAGTTAAAAGTAAAAAAATTCACAAAAAAAAAACTACTTGAAACTTACACGAGTTTTTTCATTCATTTTATTTTTTTGCTCATAGTTTTTAACTTTCAGAACCAAACCAATACAAAATCGAGTCATTGAACTTGGGAGATAATTCACTAAAGAAAGTACTTGTCATATCGATGCTTGGTGATAAGTTGTAAAATGTTTTACAAGTGAACCAACTTTTTCCGATTTTTAAACTTTCGAAGTTTTTTCTATAGGGGTTTTGAGTCGTTTAACGATTTTAAGTTGATGTCAGCACTCCATTAACGGGATACTAACATTACAAATTTATAAGGAATTTTACATTACAACGGACTAAATTGATAAAGTGCAAACAAACTATTTTTTTTTTTCATTGCTAGCGAGTTCAGAGGCTGTTTTTTTTTCCAAAAACACATTTCGCTGTATCAATTCCGCCAAAACTAGAGTGTCCACAAAACCCGATTGTCGGTTTTTTCGAAAAATTAGATTAAAAAAAAAACAGGTTTTAAAAAAAAGTCCGATTAAAACTGATTCTGTTTTTTTTGTTTATATATAGTCAGGTTTTTATAATAAATTTTGAAATATTTTTTAATTTAAATTGAGTAATTAAAAATATATTTTAGTATCTCTGCTATCATCATGCCAATCATTTATCCGAACTGTTGAAAATGGCTATACTCAGTGTGATTAAGGTTATCGAAATTGTAAATAATCCAAACAAACATTTACCATTGAAACCAAATAATTATCGATTCGAATACTAGTTTGATTCTTAAACGTTAGCTTTGAGAATTTTTATTCTTAACTTGAAAATCATAGCGTTCTCCATAAAAACGGCAGTTAGATATCGAGTGTATTGCTCAAATGTTTTCGAATATGATATGCATATAAAACTCAAACATATTTCAATTCTTTCTAAAAAAACCTAAAATTTTCTTATTAATAGTGTTACTTCTCTAGTAGATAAATACTGTTAATAATGATTTGAGAACTACACTATTTAGCTAACTATTCTCTAATGTAAATTAAAAAAAAAGGTTTTATTTGTAATTTTATACACTCAAAAAAAAATCATAAAATTACAAATTTATATGTATCCAAGAACGTTTTCAAATATTTACCCTCGATTGATAGTTTCTGGCACATCTTGTTATCTTCATAAACAGAGCGCCCTTTTATGCCTACAAATGAAAAGATATTGGTGTTAGTTTTACCCTCGAAGGTATTTTAAATTTTTAAAGTGACTAAAATGCGGCTAGACGTTTCCGATTTGTCTTCTAAACTACCCAGCAAAGTTTCAGTAATGTGCCCTCATTGCCACCATCTAAATAATCAGCAGTAGTATTGGGGCAAACTGCATATAATTCGGCGTCAAAATAACGAAAGAGCTATCGTATTGAACAAAAAATGCGATACCTATTGAATGTCGAATCACGACATACGATCGCTATCGTATCGAAATTTAAAGCAAGTAGTCTTCACTGAACGTACGTATTTAGAAAAAAACATGTAAACCATACTTTTTCATTGGCATTGAAATTTAATTGACATTACTGCTTGTCATTGCCAATGCCAAAAAATTTCATTACCATTCCAATGCCAATGAAATTTTTTGTAATTGGCATTGATTATGCCAATGGTAATGAAATAGCACCAATGCCTTAAACAACTAATTGATTTTCGCATTATATACTTGATAAAATACCGAATATATATATAAAATTAGCACGCAAATGAATGATTTTTATCTTAATTTGCGAAAAAAACTCTTTACTCTTACTCTTTTGCAGATGACAGCAACATTTGTCATTCATTTTCCTTTGATCGTAGGCCAAGCCTTGAGGAGATTGGGGGCAAAAGGCAGAATATGAATGATACACTCAATTATGATCTTTCTACAATCTCTGAGTGGGGTTGTGCGAATTTGGTAGAATTTAATGCGCACAAGACCCAATGTTGTATGTTAACCCATAGGTCCGTGGATTTAACGCTGTCACCTGTTCAATTGGGTGGTATTAATATTGAAGAATCGGATACTCTTGATGTTCTGGGCATGAGGATTCAGTCTGATGTCCGTTGGAATAAGCACGTTTTCCAGGTGTCGAAAGAATCATTCAAGTGTCTCGGTTTTCTGCGACGGCGTAAGAAGTACTTCACTCCTTCCGATTTACTTAATATTTATACCACCTATATCCGACCGAAAATGGAGTACAACTCCCATATATGGGCAGGGGCTTCAAAGTCTATTTTGGAGCTTCTGGACCGTGTGCAAAGGAGGGCATCGGTGCTCATCAATGACGAGGGGGTATCAAGCTCTATTGACTCATTGGAGCATCGTCGGGATGTGGGTTGTGTAACATTGTTCTATCGATATTACCATGGAATTTGTTCTGCTGAGATAAGTGAACTTATCCCCAGGGCCCGTATTTTCATTCGAAACACTCGCTTATCTAGCAGAGCTCATCCGTTTGTAGTCGATTGTCCAGTGAACCGCACAACGCATTACAGGGAAAATTCGTTCATCAGCCGTACTAGCCGTATGTGGAATAAACTCCCCGCGGAGGTCTTCCCTGTCACTTACAATGTAGCGAAATTCTAATCAAATATACACAAACACTACTCCCTCTTTCCTCCTCCCCATAACCTAATTTCCTGATATCAACACAATGCATTGCATTATAGGGGGCATCCCCTGAGTGTTGGTCTAACGAACAAAAAAAAAAAAGAAAAAATGTTTTGGAAACAATTGTAACAAACAATTATAATAATCAATTATAATTGTCCGTTAAAGGCATGGAATTGATCAATGCCAATTAAAACAAAATGTCATTGGCATTGTTTTTAAGCAATTGTAATGCCAACAAAGTTAATTGCCATTGCCATCAAACAATGCATTATTGTTGATTAATTAAAAATGTCTTCATCCGCTAATTTAATGCAGACTTTATCTACTGACAGGTCCTTACATGTTTCATTTCGCGTCACCGAACACTTTCAGACTTTAGCATTAGGGTCATAAGTCAGTTTTGCCGTACTCTGCAAAGTAAACCATTCAATTCTTTTGTTTCGTATTTTTTTTTTTATAAAAAAGCATGTCTTGAGAACATAACTAGGTATCTAGAGTCAACCTTATGACGTACTAATTGATGAAGAGCAAAAAGAATTGTTTTTTCAAAGCGGCAGCTTTTTCCGCAAACACTTCACTTTGTGGCAACTAAAGCGCTACATCATAAAATAAAATTGAGCAAAGTTTTTTAAAATGGCAGAAAATTAAAAAAAAATATTTAAAAATTTTAAATATTGAAAAATACCAGAGTTCGAAATTAAACACAAGCAAACGGTTTTTTATCGTTCTGTTTTGCTTTTTGCTGAAACTCAACACATTCATTTTGTTGTGTACAGTAAACATAAACACAAAATTTCTTTATTTTCATTTTGATTTGTAAACAGAACACAAACACTTTCACAAACTAGTTTTCGATGAGAGACCGAACTAAACGATTTTGTTCTGTTTGTCCAATATTTCAAACAGTTTGATTTTGTTGTGTTTATGGAATGGAACAAAACTATTCGTAAACCGTTCTTCTTAGTGTTTATGTCATATTACAAGTGAAAAAAATTTTCATTGAATTGTATGAATAATTGCATTAGTTTAATAAAAAGTTTCAACGGAGGAGTTCCAGTGAAATTTCATAAAACTAATGCAAAAATACATTGATAACATGCAGAAAAATCATTCCTTTATTTTGCCAACCACAACGTAAAAACGCGTTTTAATGTTTAAGTTGAATGAACACAAAAAAATAACCACTACGAAATAATAATGTTTAACGAAAGAAACATTTTCGTTTTGTTCCGTTTGTTATATTACGAACATCAATTTAAGCACCTGTGTTGTGTTTATAAATACGAACGAAACAATAGAGAATGTTGTATTGGTTGTTTTGATAGCAACGTTATGTTAGTGGTACATAAATTTTCGAACTCTGTAAAATACAGCATTTTTAGAGGTTCCTAGTTCCTAGTTTTTTAAGTAAATTATCTTGTTACAATCGGTCACCGACCCAAAAAACTTGTTTCTCAAATATTTAAAAAAAGCAAAATATTCGAAACCGGTTCGGGTTTTAAAATTAAAAAAACCGGTTAACCGGTTTTCGATTACGATTTTGACACTTTAGTCAAAACGTATATCAAATAAAAGGTTTAAATTAGCACAATACTAAAATCGAAAAGGCGTCAACAAATTTTTATATATATATATAAATATATATATAAATATTATAAATATATTATAAATATTTTTTAATAATTATTAATTTTGTGTCGTGAAGTCCCGTTTTTAATTTTAATTTAATGATATTTTCTGACAATGTAAAATAAAATCGTAAGTTTAAACTGTGATATTAGTTTTAAAACATCTTTATTAAACATAAATTTTGTATTCCACATATTTAAAATTAATTATCTAAAAAAACATTTTGTATTTTGTTTTTGCCAGAATTTAATAATAAAAAACTCCTAAAGAAATTGGAAATAAGCCAAAGAAACGTCGAATGAAAAATGAAATAAATTGTTTTTTATTTTAATTTAATTATCAGACAATTGACCAAATTAGCCCAAAGGAAATACCTTACAAACAAATTATAAACAAAATAAAATTGGTCACAAAAAACAACAAAAATCTAAAAATTTTAAGGACTTTAAATTTTATGGATCACTAAAAATTTTCATAACCTTAAAAACCATGCTTATATAAAATTTTTTTCATACAAGGAAAATGTTTGAAAATATTTACCTCAAAGTGTCGAAAATTCTTGAAATTCCTCATATATTTTTTTTATAACATATTTTTAATTTAACCTAAATAGCTCTTAATAAACTCAATTATCTTTATACCTTTGAAAAAAAAACTTAAATAACTTTTGTTTTTATTATAGCAAACAAATAATCAACCTGATCCTTTGGTGGAACAACATAAAAAAGGTTGTGGTTATGTTTTGGTTAGTGCTGATTTCAATGGAGCCATAAAAGTTTTTATAAACAAAACAAAACCTAAACATAGCAGTCTACCTTATACTGCAATAGCTGATTAAATTTATAATGATGATGATAAATAATATTTTATTCTAAAATTGTATGCAATATACATATATTTTTGTTATATATTTACTGTTATCTTTCCTTTTTCTCACTCCCTTTAACAATTTTTGTTGTTGTGAAATTTACTGGATAATATTAAAGATCACCAACTAATAATTCACTTTATTTGCAGAATTTATTGATATTATTGTCACACATAAATATTTTTATTTACAATACAATATACATGTTTTTTATTTACATACATTTTAATTTATTTTTTATAATCTTTGTTTTATATTCTTCTTCAATTTACCTTAATTTTGTTTAATCGTTTGTTTTCGTGTGTTTTCGATCGAACACTTTGGTTAAAAAAAAACTTTTTGTAGATATGATTTTATTTAATTTAACTTAATTATTAACTTTTGCTTAATCTGCTACAGTATTTCTTGATTATTGTGTAATATACTCTTATTCTTATAATTTAAAAATTAAAAAAAAAACAAATAAATTAAATAAAACGCAATTTTTTGTTATTTCAGTAGCAAGATAATAAAAACGAGTTTTTTTCTTGTGAATTATTTTAAATTCGAGGGTTTATTTTTAGTCTGGATATAGTTTTAAATGATAATTCATATTGACGCTAAGCCATTTCAGTCATGTGCTTCTAAGGAGATTTAATCAACACCTTTATTTTGGCTAATGTGTTTTTAACTCTATTTTTACAGATAGAAAATTTGATATAGTTGGTATATTTAAAATTTTTGTAATAATTTTATTGGAAATTTATCTGTTTAAACACAATGCTGATACTTAAACACTAAGGCATATATGGATCTATAAAATTAATGCGATATTTTGGTAAATTTAAATTTAATGCAATATTGGAATTTTTTTACAACGTGATACATTTATGAAGTTATGGTTGTTTTAGGCTTAAATTTTATGGTTCATATAAAAACACATTTTTTAATGACAAACTTATGAGTGATTCCAATTTCTACTCCTTTTCTTTGTTGGAGCTACATCTTAAAAATCCTTTATGTTTTGTACACGTGTTCTGGGATGTCTACATATTAGGATATCCCTTAAAAAACGGTTTTGTTCATTACACCCCACCAGTTTTATTGCAAATGGTTCCAAATGGAAGAAATTATTTTTTTTTTTTTGGAAAACATTAACCCGTGCCGAAATTCGTCTAAAAATTGTCCATTTTTGAAAAAAGTTTATTTGTATTAAAAAATCCCAAAATTCGAAATTAAAAAATGACGCTCAAATTTGATAAAAATGCAAAAACGCGCTTTTTTAAATGTATTTTAAAGATTTTTTAAAATGCCTAATTTATAGAGCCCGATTGTTATTTTTATAGCATAATAGTTGTTATTAAAAAAAAAATTAATTAAAAAAATTATAATCCGTGCTTGTGTGAGGAGCAGCTCCCTTCCAGGTCATTTTATGAAAATTGGTTATTTTGTCAAAAGTTGAAAATAATTTAAACGTTTTCATCAAAGTTTGCATAATTTTCTGAAAAATATCACCTTAGGTTAAATAAAAAATCGTTAAACCTAAGTGGTCTGGGGGGTTACCGCGTAACTCGAATCGAAAATCAAAATTTTTCGAAAAGAACTTCCGAATCGAAAGTAAATGCGTACTGTGTAATTCATTCGGAACGACTACAGAGTTGTATTCATAATAAAGAGGGAACAAACTGAAGAAAACGTGGCAACACTATTATCAAATGTCAAAATTACAAAAAATCCCAAAACAAACAAAATTTGAAATCAAAAAAGATATCAAAGAGACTAACTAAAAAAAAAAGAAATTGTTTTTACGTTTTAAAACATAAAAATGGATTGCGTTTATTTGTGGTTTGATGAAGATGACGATAATTCCTCTTCAATTGATAGCAAATTGGACGTTTGCTGTTACAATGGAGTAAGAGAACAGTATCTGCTTGGACCACCTCCGGTTCCAGAAATGCTGCTTAAGTTACGACGGCATTTAGCTTTTACATGAGTCTTCTAATCGGTCCAAACCTATTGAAAAAATATGTTTTAAAATATATTATTAAAAACGCTCATTACACAAACTTACTTTTTTCCAGCCATTGACATCACATTCGGGTGGTCCGAAAGCATTCAAATCCGAACACAACTTTTGCCACAAATTATTTGACTTCTTAGCATCTGGGACTTTTAGATGCCCTTTTGCCAAGTCTGAATGCTTGACCATGAAGTCGACCATTACCTCATATTGTTTTTTATTTGTGTATAAATTTCTTTTTGGAGCTTGAATTTATAAATTGAAAACACAAATATTATTACATTTAATATAACATGTTTATTGGGTAATTTAATAAATATTTTTGTATAAATTAACAATATTATTAAGTTTTCTTTATTTGTTAATCATTTTTTATTTTTTAAATGTGTAAATACTTACATTTTTAATATTTTTTTAATTGTCACTAGCAAAATAGCTTTCGAACAATTTCCGAACGTTTTTATCGCAAAAAACAGTTCATCTTCGTAATACAGAGTTGCATTTTCGAAAGGGATTTTTTTGTTCGAAAAGGGAGAAAAAAATGTCCGTACTTTCGAGAAAAAAAGTACGAAAATCGCATTACGCTGTACAATTTGTTCGTATTCGTAAATTTTTCTTTTCGAATCGAGTTACGCGGTAACCCCCCTGGAGACAAAAAAGAACTAAAACATAATTTAAATTTTTCAAGATTGCAAAAATTTACATTTGATAAAAATAATTATTATATGTAATTTGTTCCAATAGGGTTTTGACCAAAAAATACCCAATAAGAAATTTACAAAACTTCAAACTTCTTTCAGATTTTCCTTTAATTTGGATATTGTGTAAAGCGTACTAAACTAACGAACAAGCGCTATTCTTTATCGTACCAAACCAAAAAAATGTAAACTGCAACATCTCAGACAAAAAACAAGCGAGAAAAATCAATTTTATTACTTTTTTTAACATTTGTTATTTCTCTATCAACCATAACAATAATTTTTAAATGCAATACCCTCCATCAACCACATTAAAGTTATTGACTTATTAAACATGTCTTATTACTACATATACTAAACGAAGTGGTTTACTACAACTGTTCTTAATATATCAAGGTCATGTAAATGCTGGTTTATTAGTGTGTACCGTAAAATACGTTTTCCGGATTCAATTTTATTACTTTTTTTTTTTTTTTATTAATTAATAATAATATAATTACAAATTATATACTATTACCCTAACCGACCACTAGCTGCTATGGCCTTCGGCGCGTTGTAGCGAAAACAGACCAGTGCCTCTGGTGGGAATCGAACCCACGTCCCCGCACTGATAAGCTAGCACGCTACCAATTAGCCTACCGGGGCCCACAATTGCTTTTTAACATTTGTTATTTCTCTATCAACCATAAAATTTATTTTTAAATGCAATACCCTCCATCAACCACATTAATATTATTGACTTATTAAACATGTCTTATTACTACATATATTAAACGAAGTGGTTTACTACAACTGTGCTTAATATATCAAGGTCATGTAAATGCTTGTTTATTAGTGTGTACCGTAAAATACGTTTTCCGGATTCTTTAAGAAATAGCATTCAATAAAAAAAAATACCATTAACATTACAAAAAAAAAAAAAAAAAAATAACAAAATTATTGGAGAGTATTTTAAAACAATTTTTTTTTTTGTGAAATTCATATTAAATTTACAGAATGAAAAGTTAATTGCGGGGAAATATTAAACAAAAAATCATTGAACAATTTTAATTACCGCTGCCATTTTTTAATATTGTAATAAATATGAATTTTGGATATTCGCTATCCTATTATTTCAAATGGTCATTAGTATAATTTTGAGTTTTTTGCACCTGCAATAGTGGACCAAAAATTCCTTTTGTTTAATTTAGTAAACTTTTTTTAGGTTTTATTTTTAATATGTTTGAAAATTCTATTCAAATTTGGGCCTTTGTGACAAAAACTTCTTTTCAGTGCATTTAAATTAAATGTAAACTACAATGATGACAAACTATTCGCTTTATGAGCATTAGAACTAGTCGAGCCAATTATCTAACAGTTGCGCATTTAAGATCTCTAAAGTATTTACCACATGGTGATGTTAAATTTAAATTAAATTTTGATGAAGAATATAATAACCAAACGCTTACATACTTGTCAACTTCCATTTTAGCCTACTAAATGGAAACAACTACAATATCTGAAGCCTGTTGTAGCAAGAAGTGTATATATAAGGAATACCAGAGTTCATCAAACAAGACATCATACAGGACATCAAACACAACATGCTGTCAGACAGGATATACTGCATCGGTGAAAACAGTGGAACGAAAAAAACTCAAAGTGAAATAAAATTGTTATTTCACACATTATTTACATTATTTGCACTACATGCTTTATATTGTTTACATTTTTTACATTATTTACCTCACATACTTTACATTGTTTACATTATTTACATAACATATTTTGCATTATTTAGAATAAATTTTTACATAATGCACATAGATCACATACTTGCAATTTTAAAAACTTTACGAGCCAGGATATCTCGACGCGTTGACAAATGTTTTGTTTGACGTGCTGTATTGGTTTGACGTCCTTGTTTGATGGGTTTTGTCAATCGTTATATGTAAAATATTTGGTTATACTGTGCCATAGCAGCCAAAAAATATTTTAGTTTTTCAATTGCTATACCCTCTATCAACCATAACGCCGCGAATAATGGAAAATATTATATAATTTTTATACGTAGAATTCAGTAGTCAAATTTAACAAATATTGTAGTAGATTGATTCATACTCTAAGAGTTTGTTTTTTGCCTCTTCTGAAAAAATGGGGGCGTGGTTCATAGATGGTATTGAATATAAGGTCTCGATATACAATAACATCAAATTATATCTCGCTATATATGAATATATATAATTTTTTTTGTCTGGAATTTATTATTTTTTCTTTACCCGAGTAAAAATAATATATAATTTTGTATAGTGAGATACAATATTGTACATTTTAATATAGTTAAGTATGACATCATGTATAGTAAGATACAATTTTGCTTGTCACTGTACTTTTTCGTAAACCGACATACTTAATTGTATCTTACAATATGTTATACCATATGTTGTTATACGGGCAACATATAAATGGATTGGCAAAATTAAATTAATATATGGGATTAAACAAAACAATGTATTGGCCCATGTAAAACAATATAAATTATTTTTATGTATGATCCACACATAAACATGGATGAAGACGTTTGATAATGTTTGCAGGTTTTACCTTAAATTTTGTTAATGCACATGTGTGGAAGTCAATGGAAGCATGTATGGAGATTTATATATCCACTTAGAATAATGTATACATGTTTGTGAGCATATCGAAACATACATTGCACCTTTATAGATCCATATATGAAAACTTTTACCTGGGAATTTTTAAAAAACTGAAAACGGAATAAAAAAAATCAAATAATTTTTTTCTCATGGAATAATATACAAAACTTAAATTTTTGCATTTATTTTTGCTACATATAAGTAATATAAGTATTTTAGTAGCTTAAGCGAACATTTTTACAATTTTTTTTTATATTAGTGTATGCATATTAGGGTTATAACTTTTAACGATTTTTTGCAAATGTTTTATTATTATATAATTAAACATTGAAGTATTTCGTAAAAATAAGTATGCGATGTGAATATATATGGTTAAATATGGCTACATATCAAATTACATATAATAACATCAAATTATATCACGCTATATATATTCTATATATTTCGTCGGCAGGCTTTTTAATTTGACTGTTTCGGGTGTTTTAATTAAAAAAAAAATTCATCGTTATTTCTCAAAACAACAAAAGTTATGCAATAATTGAAAAAAATACATTGTTCAAAATTGCAATTTATGCTTCAAAAAAAAAAAAAAATTATAACCCTAATGCATATGGACTTATTTATATAAATCAGTTAATTTTTTGCTACTTATATCCCTATTTTTTGAGTATATCAATGATCCACTTAGTACGGATGTAGATCGAATATTATCATCTCCTTCATATAATTTAAAATTACTTTTGATTGGTGGAATTTTAATTAAATCACTTGTTTCCAATTCGATTTCTGGTGGCTTATCACTTGTAGTCTCACTCACAACTTGATGATTCGGTTCAACCAATTGAATACCTTGAGCACCGACGTCCATACAGCCCATTTGCCAGTTAATCAAATTAAATGTTATAAAATTTATTGTTACATTTGCACAACCATGTAATGTATTAAATTCATGTTGCATTACACTATGAATTTGTATACATCCGGTTAAAGCTAATGCCGGCCAAATGGGCACACAAAATGGTGGTATGTTCCAGGCAGAAAATGTATTTGTATATAAAATGTTATCGTTTAAACGTACATTCGCTTTTATATCCCATGAATTTGAAAATATCTTCCAATCGGCACATACTGCAGAATATAGATTAAAAAAGAAAATTAAATGTAAGTGATCATTGTATTGGGAGAGATTAAAAAAAAACTTAATTCGATATGTACTTTGAAATACAACAAAATGCAATTCAATATTGGATGCCTGCGTATCTGCGATAGCACGCATGACATAATCGTTTAATCCATTCATCGATCTCGTGGGAATTCCAGGGAAACTTTTATTTTATTTAAAACATGTAATTTTTGTATAAGGAATGTTTGTTTTTTGTCAAAATGCAGTTTTTATTAAAAATGAAATTACATTGTATTTCAATAGGGTGGCCCATTTTGACCACTTGATGGAATTTGCATACATTGTCATTTTACATACATTGGCCAAATTTCAACACCCTACGACGATGGGAAGAACTTGCGACGAGATCAAATAAGTTGACGAAATGTGTCAAAATTCCCTATATTTATAATTTTTAGTTAAAAAAAAAAAATCAAAAGGTCAACGAGGACCTCCAAAGTTTAAAAAAGCTAGTAACAAAAAGATGAATAACTGTTGATAGATCCAGCCAATATTAATAATTTATACATCAAATGAAAAGTATTTTAACTCAGGAAATTCATCCTTTTTATTTATCTTTGAAAAGGGGATAGAGGAGAGATGAAAGGTGGGTAAAGTTGAAGGGCTTCAAACATGGCAACACTGTAATTGCACGAAATGATAACTTTTAGAACATATGTTGCTTGCCACCTTATGGAGAGTTGGCGAACTTATTGAAGCTTTTTGGTTCATAGCCCTGATTCATTATTTTACTTCGGTGGGTGTAAAGTGCTATGGGAACACCTAAGGTGGGCGCTGAGATACATATGAAGAATAGAAAACTTATACATATTATTTTTCTAAATTGTTGTTGCCGTCACCGGGAATCGAATCCGGGACCATCTGTGCAACAGTCCAACCATTACACCACAGCGCCCACATTTTTGAGCTCTAATAGCTTTTTTAAGATTTTCTGACTTAAAATATCTGTTAACTTTTAAAATATTATGTTTTCTATTAGCTTTAAACTTTTTTATAAAACGGTTCTGTTTTTAGTTTTTTACTTCTGATTTTTTACAATATTTTTTTTGTGCTTTAAATATATTCAATTTTAATTGTTTTTGACTTCTCTGATATATCTGAAAAGTCCACTAGACCATACGTCTACGGTGAAAATCGAGCTTCCAGATTTTGACTTTTTAGCCGTATTTTGTAAAAGTAACAATGTGTGGGATGGACATATCTCAGGAAGTAGGAGGAGCTTATACAAGATTATGATATCAATCTCTTCTTTGGAAGATTCTCTAGCAGATTAATGCATCAATCATATTTGTGGGTGGGGTTTAAGGGCATAATTTTTAATTTCAAAATAGGACTTTTTTTGCCGTATTTTGTGAAAGTAACAATGTGAGGGATGGACATATCTCAGGAAGTAGGGGGAGCTTATCCAATATTATGGTATCAATCTCTTCTTTGGAAGATTCTCTAGAAGATTAATGCATCAATCATATTTGTGGGTGGGGTTTAAGGGGTTAATTTTTGCCGTAAAGTCAAAATCTGGAAGCTCGATTTTCACCGTAGACGTATGGTCTAGTGGACTTTTTTGCTCAGTACAATCCCAAGAATCAGAAACGCGAAGCACCCATTAAGATTTTTTTCCTTTCATACTAGTCGCCCCACCCTAATGCAGAGTCTTCTACCGGGACACCCACGGATGTGGATTAATTGTGGAAATGTGAAATAAAACAATATATTATGCATAAAAATCATAAAAAAACCGAACGATTCAATCCCTATCACTATTAAATATATTATCAAAAATAGAAAATTTTGTAAAAAAATTTTAAAAACCATAAAAATTTAATCACAATTGCTTATGAAATTAACTCCAAAACGTGAAGAAAAAATGACTAGGGAAAAATATAATTGCTAAATCTTCCGGCTACATACAATCTAGTCTTTTGTATGGAAATAAAATGGCTAGAACTACCCAGAAAATGGCTAAATTGACAAAATTGCCCGTTAATGATTCACAAGACGTTTTATAATTTTTTGAAGCTGTAATTTGACAATTTGTTTTTTATATTTTATGCTTATAATTTTTATTTCTTTTATTTAGAACTAAAAAGTATCTTTAGAAAGAATATAAGTTTTGTTATAAATTTGAACATTTAAATTTTTAGTAGTTTTTTAAAGTTTGTGCAAAAAGTTTCATATACGATACATTAGGGTGGTCCTTATTTTTCAACTTGCGATTTTTGGGGCTGCCCCCCTCTTAAAATATTTGTTTGGGTACAAAAATTCACCATGCAAAAAATTAGAGTTCTAGCATAACGGGAAGATGTCCCGCATCGCCCTTGAAAATCGGGCCCCTTGGAAAAATGGGCATAATTAAAAAAAAAATTACAAATTTTTTTTCTTCAAAATTTAAAAAATATAAAATAATTTTTGTGTTGGGTTTAATCATAACTACTCAGATAAAAAATATTACTTTCCCAGAAAATCGCTAACTTACCCAAACTTTGTGTCAAAAAAATTAATAAATATTTTGGGGGTACCTCAAAGTGACTTTTTTGCATTTTTGAAAATTTTATTCAACAAAAATCAAAAACCTGGTGTTTGCTGTCAAGTATTTTATAAAACACACCTCAAGTATTAAATAAGCCAAGTATTACGGATATCCGTTGGCAAAAATTTTTGTTAGAGCATTTTGATTCTAGCGGATTTCAACGTTTTTTTAAATTTGTATAGACTTTTTTTTTAATACGATTTTTGTAATATTTCATCAATGTTATTTTGTATGCTATTTTAAATAATTGTAATAACTTTATTATAAAGTATAATTCTTCGTGTTCTTAGTTAACCTGTGTTTTCATGGGGTCACAATTGACCCTCGTATTTTAAAGAGTCAAAAATCACAAAGATGACAAAATAAATTTTTGTTTATGTTTCTAATTGTAATTTATTTACATTTTAAAATTAATTAAAATTAATTATTTAGTATAAATTCAGACATTTGTGTTCATATTAAAATTGATTTTTTTGTACATATTCAGGAGTATTTTCGAAAAACGTATTTTTAATTTAATAGTGTAAATTTTTTTCCCTCAAAATTATTATTATGGAAAAGTTTTAAGTTCTAATTTTTACTTAATTGACCTACTCGAAGACTAGAAACGGTTAACGAAATTTTTTTTTAGAATAAATATAAACTGAATTATTCCTTTCTTTATTTTATTTATAAATTTTGCCACAAAGCTGCATTTTTCTTACGTGGGTCATATTTGACCCCAGGTTAACATGGGTTAACTATCAATAGAAAATATAGTATTTTAAAATAAAGTTATTACAATCATATAAAAAGGCATATACAAAAATATTGATGAAATATTATTAAAACCTTGTTTTAAAGTAAAAATGTATAAAAATAAAAAAAAACCTTGAAATCCGCTATAATCAAAATGCTCTATGAAAAATTTTTGCCAACGGATATCCGTAATACTTGGCTTATTGAATACTTGAGATGTGTTTAATAAAATACTTGACAGCAAACACCAGGTTTTTGATTTTTGTTAAATAAAATTTTCAAAAATGCAAAAAAGTCACTTTGAGGTACCCCCAAAATATTTATTAATTTTTTTGACACAAAGTTAGGGTAAGTTAGCGATTTTCTGGGAAAGTAATATTTTTTATCTGAGTAGTTATGATTAAACCCAACACAAAAATTATTTTATATTTTTTAAATTTTGAAGAAAAAAAATTTGTAATTTTTTTTTAAATTATGCCCATTTATCCAAGGGGCCCGATTTTCAAGTTCGATGCGGGACATCTTCCCGTTATGCTAGAACTCTAACTTTTTGCATGGTGAATTTTTGTACCCAAACAAATATTTTAAGAGGGGGGTACAGTCAAAAACTCGTTTTTATTTTTCGCCCATACAACGAAAGGCCACCCTAACGATACATATCTGCAATACAAAGCGATTTAAATAAACCGAAAAACCAGTTATAACCAGTTTTGGTTAAACTGCATTTTATGTGCTTTCTCCAAAAAAAGTAGGTGGTCACCTCCAGAAGTAAAAAAGATTTTTTTTATTTTCGGTAAAGGGGCCAGGACCCAAAAATCAGTACGCATACTAACACACAAGTGTGTGGACTATACTGAAAGGAATTTTCCTCAGGATTTTAACAAATTTTGCCTGTAGCGCTATTTTCGAAAACGCTTACAAATACATCAAAATTACAACAAAACACAACTTGTTGATAAAATCGCAAAATGGAAAAACTTTACTCACCGAAGTCGCTAAACTGCCTATCACATAGGAAAAAACCCCTAAGCCCGGAGGAAGGCCGGTCACGTAGAAAAACTTTACTATCACATATGAGAAATCCTTTAAGTCACGCAGAAAAACTTTCCTCAGCGAAGCCGGGCTCTGGACGGACTAGAGGAGAAAACCCTTAAGCCAATAACTTTTGTACTATTCTCTCCACGCGGTTATCCCTGGGTAATACCAACGATAGCAACTAACAAGTCATATTTTCATATATAATTCATTATTTGAACAGTAAATTTTACAAAAATAACCAAAAAAAAAAACTTCCTCCCCATTTTTGTACTTAAAATATATCTAGAGGGAGCTAATCATCATGGATCATAAAAAAAATATAATTTTTGACATCTTGAGGAAATTTCCTTTCACCACACTTATATGTTTCTACGCATACCGGTTTTTGGGCCCCGGCCACAAAATTTTAGCTTATTTTATTTAAAACATGACAACAGTAGCTTTAAAATGAGGTATCAATGAATCACCGTTAAGATAAGAGATTTTCAATTTTTTTCATATTTTAAAACGCGATATTTCTACAACCGTTAGAGCTAACAACCCAAAATTTGTACGATAACATATTTATATGACACTTACCTACCAAGTTTGGTTATAATTGAAGCGGGTAGAGGTCGAAAATTGGACATTTTTTGATGGTTTTATATGAAATGAGTCAAATGAAGTATTAAACAAATTCGATTGATTTGATTTTGGCTTTTTTGTATTGGCCTTTGCATACCCAACAAACAAAACGTTCCGTTTTCGCACTATTTACTGTACGGCATAAACGGAATCCGACTCCGTATACGCTCCGTTTTCTGGATCCGTATACGGAGAAGTCCGTAAATGTTCCGTATACGTACAATCATTGACGTATACGTGTTTTACGGACGTCAAAGACGGATTCATGATTCCGTACATGCCGGAGAGCCCGCAAAAGTGTTTCTTGGGTAGTCTATAGCAATTTTTAAGTTTAATTTTGAAAAATTCATCGCCTTGGGTTTCAGATAGTGGTGGTCAGTAAATCCCGGGTTTCGGGATTTTCAAAACTGCAATCCCGGAATCCTGGGATTTTTTTAGGATCCCGGGATTTCAGGACTAGTTTGAGATATGAACAACAAACAAAAACTACGAGTATCAACTCATTTCGACCAATTGTTCCGTTTTGTACACAGTATTTAAAAAAAATCTTAAACTACACTCACAACACAATTTCATCCAACCGAACTGATTCGTTTGCTGCAACCTCGTAAATTCGGTTGTCACAGCTGAATTCACACAGCTGAATTTTTGTATGCAACATTTGCAGTAAGAACAAAGTTGATTATAAATATCTCGGATTTGATACGAGATATCGCGAAGCGGGTTTCGGAGTCAGAAATGGGATATTAACATTATATATATATTTCAACTTAATTAGTTGAACTGGCAACTGTGGTAATAATTAACAGAACTAAACATAGCTTTATAGAAAATAAGTTCGCAGTAAATTTCGTCATACCCAAACTAAGTCACGGTATGTTTTTAACTTAACTAGTTGAGTTAAATAGATGATGTTTACAATTTAACACTTTAAGGCACGAAGAATGTTGATGAAGGCCGTTGCGGGCTAGAAAGTTAACTCCATTCATGCAGGTGTCAAATAACTTTTTTTCTAATGTTTTTTCTGTTAATTAAAGTAAATTATCACAAATAAAATTATAATTTTTCTGTTAATATGGAAAAAATATTCATGATCTTTAACCGAACTAACCAACATCTCACACACAATTTATAGATCAACAATAAAAATTCACATTATATATAATTTTTTTTTTTAAATGGATCAAACCCCCAATAAACTGACGATATCTTAATTGACTGCACTCATAGAAATATGTCTTTTAAAATAGCAGAAAAAGCTAAAATAAATTTAAAAGACGAGAAGACCCTATAAATCTTTATATTTAAATTATTATAATTTTATGTATTATTTTTATTATAATAATTAATAATATTTTATTGGGGTGATATCAAAATTAAATAAACTTTTAATTATAAAAATCATTTATTTATGAATAATTGATCCGTTATTAACGACTAAAATACGTTAAAAATTAAGTTTGTGAAAAAAACTGCTAAAATCAGGTAAATCTTTTTACGAAATATTGGTTAAATAAAAATAGCATAATATACTGTTAAATCTTTGGTATGCCACTTACATTTTTGATGTACATTTAGTAGGTCATTATTGACTTTAGCACAGCATTCACACTGCCACTGTGTGGAACATGTACAATTTTCTTGGAAAAATTTTGGTGTTCTCTTTAATTCTATTTGTTTAGAGTTAGTTGTGACACTATTACCCAGATCGATGACTGTTGTTGCAATAATTAGAAACGTTGGTAATATATTGGCTATTTTAAAATTCCTTATAAACATCTTGAACGTAAAATTAAGTGCGTTTTAAATCAACTGCAACTAATGAATGATATATTTTAAAACATATTGTTTAATATTTCAGACTTTTTCGTGGCATTTTTACAATTAAACGACATTTGAGAAACTTTGCCAATATTTTTAATAATAATACAATTTGTTTTTACATATGAGTGAAAATATGTGAACTGTCCGGCTTTAACAAAAATATTTCGTATGTATGAATCGATGGCATATTTTTTAGAATGTAGATTATCTTTAAACTTAGATTAACGAAGTTTATAAATGAAATACCGCTTCCTAAATGTGGTTTATTTAAAAAAATTTTAATTTTCGTTTCATACCAACACCTGACTTAAGTCATTTAAACCAATTGTTTCAGCCTGTAGAAATGGCAGACAAAATTCAAGTTTAATTGACATCCCAAAATCTCGGCCGTAAAATACTTCATAAATCACAAAATTTATAAAATTAACGCCTTTATTGCATATTGTTATTTTTTAAAAAAGTGCTTTTTTTAATTTTTAACAGGAAATTAATTTTTTATCCAAAATAACTGCAGTTATTATTATTGTATTATAGCTGGACATTCTGCTAAGTTTTCCTCATATGTTCAATACAATCGCAGATATACGAAATTAACATACAGAAATACATTTTAAGGTAAATATTTAAACATTTACATTTTTTCGTTAATGAGGTTAATTTAAATGTTATTAAAAAGAAAACCAATAAAATAATTAAAGTCGACTAAATATAAGACTACATGCAGAAAAAAGAGCATCATATTATGATAGTTTATGAGCATCATGTTATGATTGGAAGGCGTGGCCATCATAATATGATAGTAGCAAATATATTATTATTCTAAATTACGATAAAATCTCTGCAATCATAATCAGCCAGAATCATGCATATGATAATTAGGATCATAATATAATAATTTTGTGTCCAAAAGCTTGTTGAATTATATTGTTTCTCTGCGTGTACACTAACTGGTAATAGGGAACACTTAAACGCCGTTGTTATGCCATTTCATACGGCTCATCGATCCCGTTGAATTTGGAGAAATATTTATTGGCTACTTAATAGACACATTTTGAAGTGTTTGTAATTAAATCGTTCCCTCTAGTAGTGGTATACGTAATTAAGGTTCAAACTTTTATGCTTGTGTGTACTTAATCGATTAGATTTTTTAAAATTAAAATTTGTACACTCACAATATTTTTTCCGTAAAGACTTCTGAATATACACACATTAAATTAATTGGAAATCAGTTAAAAAAAGGATTACTTACTTTTCGTTTAAAACAATTGTAGTTTTTAGTTTATTTTCAACTGTTAAAAAATTAATTGACAAAATCGGTAAAAACAATAGATTGTTTTCGTTTATTCTCTTTGTTTTAAATAGAAAATCTTTGTTTAAAATAGAAAATTTTAACTGAGTATTTTAACCATTACCGAAAGTCCGTTTTTTGTTTTTTGAATAACAGACAGAAAGTTAAAAAATACATATCTTTGGTAATTTAACTGTATATTCCATTGAAACAACTTTACTGGTTAACTTTTTAGATAACCAATTATTTTACCGATTAACTTTTTAAATAACTCTTGAACTTTTACTTTTATTCGATTAATCGAACAAACAAAAAGAAAACATGAACGAACCATTTAAAAAACATGATTTTCGAATAACGAATAATTCGTATAAATTTTGACAATTAATCGAATAAAACGAATAATTAAGAAATACTTCTTTTAATAAAATTTTATAAAAAATGGTAATGGACAAAATAATATTCTAAAACTTTTATTAATCGTTTTCCAAGATATGCACTCACAATATTTTTTAGTTAAAATCAAATGAATATGTACTTTAAAACTACTAAACATATAGTTTAAACTCGGTCTATACACTTTTCTTTAAAATCAAATGTTTTTTCATTTATTTTTCACTATTAAAAAATTACCTCAAAATCCATAAAAATAAAGATTTTCTTTTATTTTTAAATGTTATAAGTCTAACTGAGTGTATTACAAAGCCGGTTTGAATAAATTTTGCGACTGGCGCACTTAAACATTTAAAAATCGCGCATTTAAACACAGAAAAATCGCTATAAAGACTATTATTGCAATATTTAGAAGTTAAGTAAGACTTATATTTATTTCATCGATATTGCATTAGATTTGCCAAGAAATTTTTAGTTTTTTTAATATTTATTTTGAAAAATTGGATTTGTATTGAGTCGTTTTTACTAAAAACGACTACGTAATCAGGGGTAATTTTTATGTGGAATATAATATTGAATGAAACAACTGAATATTAGCTTTCGATTGGAACACAGAGAGAATTTTCTTGGACGAGCTTTAATGAAAATTTTCACTAAACTAATGAAGTTCTCTTCACAAAGTGAATGTAAAATGTCTTAGTCTTCATAAAAAATGTTCATTAGTTTTATGAATCTATTTATAAAGAAACTTTTTTATTAGGCGTTTGTAATTTTCAATAAAACAAATGAAATTTTTTTATAAAATTTTATGAAAAACTGCATTAATGAAAAGTTTCAATGGAAGAGTTCCAGTGACACTTTATAGATCTATTGCAAAAAATCATTGATATCATGCATTCAATTCTCTCAGGGCAACAAATGCGGTGGCCACAACTTAGATTATTTTCTGGGCGTAAAGTCTTGGATATGAAGCTAATAAATTAGTTGTTAAGAAGTGGTTTAACAGGCTGGTATATGAATAATTTTTAATGCTGAATTTAGTTTTTCGGGAATTAACCTTAAATTAAATTAATTAATTTGAAGTTCTTTCGTATAAGAATTCACTGTACTTTAGAATTTGACGATATTGAACTGAACCATAAAACTTTTTAGGTTGAAAAATCATCTCAAAGCAATAAAAACAGCAAGGTTTGACAAGATTTTGTGAAAAACTCAATATTCAAAAAATTTTAGTTAAATAAATTCAAATTTTTCGCTTAATTTTTTTAACCGACTAGCGCCTTTATTTAGTGCACTCAATAAAAAAGTTAGTTGAACATTTTGTTAAACGTCCATTTAAAATATTTAACTAACTTTCAGCAATTTTTTTATAGACATCGCGTTTTCAGCAAAAATTGTAGTTTAAAAATGTTCGTTGGTTTATTTTTGTTGCTGAAAAAATCTGTAAGTCTTCCACCTGAAAATCTTGCGAACAAAAAATTTAATTTTCTTCCTCAGTAAATGTTTGTTTTTTTGTTTTACCTAGCGTTTTACATGTACCAACTTTAGGTTTATAAAAAGGTGCATACATTTTTAGATTTAACATTATTTTTTAAAATTAAAATTAATATGTTTTTATAAATGAATTGCAAGTAGTACTTAATAGAATTGAAATAAAATGTACTGATTTCTAAAACATTTCAAATTTAAATTTTTTAATTAAACAACTTATTACATTAATTTGTTATATTTGATAGACCCATTTTTAAAATCAAACTATGTGAGATTAGATCCCATGAGATACCATAAGATCAGCTTATGCATGCCAGTTTTCGGATCAGATGTGATGTGATGTTTAGTTATATGTGATACTACATATAATGATATATGATTGTATCGGAACTTTTTTCGTCGGCAAGACTTACACATAATGCAACCACGCTTGATTTCGTTCATTTTAGTTTTTTCTTTTGTGTACTACACATCAAACAAAGGCACGCATCTGCATGATAATAAATATTCTGAGTATAAAAATATATAAATAAAACAATAAATAAATTAAATAAACTAATTTAAAAAATTTACTAAATGAGTAATATTTTGCAAAAGTTAAAAATTGAAGATGCAGACAAAAATAAAATATAAAATACGCTTTAGTGCGACGCTACAAAACAACAAATGCTAGTCCTAGGTAGTAGTTTTTAAAAGATAAGGTGTTTTTACGATATTTAACAATATTTTGAATATTTCTTCCTTGTATTATATAATAATTTGAGAAATGTAAAATTGCGTCATACGTACATATACATTAGAGTAATTTTAGTGTATATGGGTAATTTTTTTTTTTTAAATTTGAAGGTGCTCAGGTCTAGGATTGTGTCATTTAGTGTAAAAATGCTATTGTAAAAGTTTTAGCTCAATTGGAATATGCCTTCCCGGCCCGAAACAGCTCTAAAGTTTAAAAAACGGAATACAAGGCGAAAAAAGTAATTTTTTTTTTAGTTTTTCTCAAATTTTTCAAATGTCGTAAAAGTTTTAACTCAAGAAGGTAAATTAATCGAAATGAAGATATAATTATGTTTTCAAAAAGGTATAAAAACACAAAATCGGTTAAAAACTAGCCCAGAAGTAAATAACGCCCCTGACCACTAAGGTGGCAATTATTACTTGACCGAAAAATTCGAGCACACATTTTAAAAATTTTTGAAATTGATTACTGAAATATATATTTTTTTTACTTAAAAGACTCAAATTTGTGAGATGTGGAAGAAGTTTTTTTGGATGGCGTTAACCTGTCCTAATGTGATGTCAAAAACGGACAACATTTTTGGGGTGTTTTTCAAATGTCCAATTTCAAATTTTAAAAAAAATCTTCAACAAAATCGCAAAAATTGAGATTTGGACTCCAGTGACTTGTTTAAAAACATGTTAGAGATCGAAAATAAAAAATTTTAAAAATATCCCCTGGCACACTTGGGTAATTTTTGGTAATTTTTGGCTTATTTGCTGTCATAAAATATTTATTTAAAATCGAAAATTAGCTACTTTTGTACAGGTTGTTGTTTTTTTTTATCATCATGACTTAAGGTTGAAAATAAAAAATTTTGGTTATCATTAACACATGTGGACCAGAGGCCCCAAGAGACCCCACACTTATATATTTCAATTTACAAAAAACGTTGAAGATTTTCTTACTACTTTTGAATTTTAATAAACGTGATGTAAAATATAATAACACAATATTTGAAGATTCTGTGCCAAAAGTTTTGGACATATTAAACAACGTAAAGCCTTGCAGAGCCGCATTAAGGTCAAAGAAGTTACTGCGAGATTTTATGTATATTTGAACAAAAAGAATTTAAATACTTTTTTTTTACAAACCTGGCTAAAACCAGTACTTTAATCATTTAACATATATTTTGGACTAAATTAATAAGTATGGTACATATTTGATTCTTAAAGCTTAAAATTAAACTCGGTTTACGTGAATTCTTTCGCTAAATAATTAATCGAGCAAATCAAAAGTTCACGCAGTGGAAATAGTCATTTGAGAGGAGTTATATTATTAAGAAAAAGGTTATTTTATGAAAGCGTTTTAAAAACGACAAATTGGGAATTTTTTAAAAAACTTTACATGGCAACATAGTTTTCCAGGATGAACATCGTATAAAATGTTTGACAAATCTCGCGTTTTGCATATGAAACCAAAGAGTATATACAAATAGAGAACTCGGGCGAGGTAATGAAAACATTTTTTTAGACTTAAAAATAATTGTAACATATTGATACAAAGTTGTTGCTTAAAACATTCACTTTTATTTTTCTTATATTTTGTTATTTTCTGTTAAAATTGAATGTATTTTAATTTTATCTTGTTTATTTAATAGATACAATTTTAAATAAATAAACATTTTAGGTAATTATTATTCAAAAACATGACACAAATTAATTTAAACTTCTAAATTTCTGCAATATGTTTTCATTTGCTCGGTGCGAGTTTACGAACAAATAAAAAGAGGGCGGATTGAGAGAGTATGAGGATAGAAACCCACTGATGAAACATCATGTTAAAATAATGGTGTTCTTGTTGAAACTCCTCTTCCTAATAGGCTCTTTCTACTGTTAAGATCAATTGCTAGTTTAGCGATAAACTTCGCTTAAACCGTAAAAATTGAGAAACATTAGAAAAACCGCTAAATAGCGGCTCCAATCTACAGTTTTGTGAATAATTAAGAATACAGGGTTTGTATTTACATTTCAACAGAATGTAATCAGATTGATTGCAATTTAAAAACGTTTTATATGAAAAACTGTATTTACAAGCGTAAAACTTTAAAGTAATATTGTGGAAAAACTGTAACATACATCGAAAAATAAAGTACGCCATTGAAATCAGAATGTCTAAAATATATAATCTTATTTATTTTTAAATGATTTTGTCGTCATGTGTAATTATTCAAAATTTTATTAAAAAGCGATTCCATTAAAGAAATGTGTCTTCTTGAATAACCGGTCTTATTTAGTTAAATAGCCTGTTTGATTTTGAAATTGTTAAAATAACGCTTAAATACCGAATCGGAATTTTGTAGATATAACAAAATTTAATGGGTAAAATCTTGAATTAAAACTTGTGATGTGAGAAGACATATGCCAGTATTGGAGTCATAGTTTTACATTTTTTATATGGCTATTGATGTGGGCGTGGTTAGCAATTTCATTATAATGAAAATGTAGTGTTTGCCAACCGTGGAAAAAAAACATCGATAAAAATTTGATTATATCATAAAACACAAATGTGATTAAAGAGAGAGTTTCCTCAATTTGTGTAGAATAAATTTTTCGCTAAAGAGTAACAAAGCCAATAAGAGATTTGTGGTTTTAAAAAGAAATTTAAGAGTAAGATAGCATTAAAATGAATTTATTTTGGCACATGGCCAAAATGTTGTTGTTCATTTTGTGTGTTGGTTATTAACGTTTATTTTTTCGCTTATTTTGTTTTTGCCATCAGCTGTAATTGTATACGGCTAGACAAAAAAGAGCTATGACACCGTACTATGACGATGCAGTAAAAAACGAACACAAAAGCATGGTATAAAGGCATAATAGATTTTAAGTTTTTATGCAGTCTAAAACACAATTTACAACTGAAACGGCTGGCTACAAGCAAAAAAAAAAAAATATATGTTTTTGTTAAACATGCTAAACATTTATAATCTTGAGCCTCTAAAAAAAAATTTTGAATTTCAGTTTTTTTACAGAAACCGATTGAATCCTACATAATAACACAAGGCAACAATTTTGAAAAAATTTTAGGGGCTTTGAAAACCACTATACAATTTTGATGTATTGTGGTCCCAGTAGTACAAATATGGTTCAATTTTAAAATTCTATGGAGAGGTTTTTTTTTTAAAATTTTTAAGTAAAATTATAAATTTTTTTAGACGTTTCTCCACATAATTAATGATAACTAAAAAAAAATTAGTCCGATATTATTCAAATAAATTTAGAAAATTTACATAGCCTTTAATCCGTTAATATATTGCGTTTCAATCGGCTCAGTAGTTTCGGAGTTATAATAAAAAATTGAGGGAAAAAATATTTTTTTACGTGAAAATAGCAAATTTTTTTGTTTTAAAAAAATCATAAAAAATCGAAAACGGCAAAAATCGTTCAGATTTATTGCTTTATCGCAAAGCCACATGTAATAGGAACAAAATGAGATATCGATCATAAAAATCGATTGATTTTTTTCGAATTTATTCACAATTAAGTGAATTCGCTCATTTTCACCAAATTTTAGTTTTTTGTCTGATATACATAAAATTGAGTAGTTAATGTTCTTCTTTCGATTGATTGAATTTTGAAAACATTTTCCCCATGCTATGTACAAATTTTCACATCAAAAATGCATTACATAGTAACATTCGTGTATTTTTTGGCAAAACCCTACCTAGAATATACTGATTCTATTCTTCGGAAAGACATTTGTGTTGGATGAGCTTAAATGTAAATAAATAAATAAATTAAATAGTAGAAAATTTATATTTTATTATTCACATTTATTATAATAAATAAAACAAAAAAATAAATAAATTAATATGTATTATAAACTACAAACTCTGAAATTTTCTTTTAGTCGATTTTCTACTATTGTTGAATAATGAAGTGTTACTCTGAATACTCCAGCAAAAATCAGCCATCATGTGTGCATCCCAGCGACCCTGGTATCGTTCCTCCATTGTCCGGATATCTTGGTGGAATCGTTCGCCCTGTTCTTCACTCAAGTCTCCTAGATTTTCAGGAAAACGATCTAAGTGACTGTGCAGGTAGTGTACTTTGATGCTCATGTTGCATCCAAGATTCTGGAAGTGAGTTAACATCTCTTCAACGTGCGCAACGTAATCATCACCCTTGTTATTTCCTAAGAAATTTTGAATAACCCATACAAACGAATCCCATGCATTCTTCTCAATTTCTGACATTGAACTGCCAAATTCAGTATCGTTCACCAATTTGCGAATTTGTGGGCCATCAAATATGCCTGCTTTCAGCTTTTCCATACTTAGATTGGGAAACTTCCTTGAAATATACTGGAAACATTCACTATCTTTGTTAAGTGCTTTAACATATTGTTTCATCAGACCAAGTTTAATGTGAAGAGGGGGTAATATGATGCGATCTCGGGGCACTAGAGCCACATTTATAACATTTGGCGTACCTGGAACTAGTGTTTCCCTAGAAGGCCATTGTTTTCTCTTCCAATGTTCTGTTTTAGCTCTGCTGTCCCATAAACATATAAAACAAGGATATTTTGTAAAGCCGCTTTGTTGGCCTAAGAGGAAATTTACCATCTTAAGATCAACACAAATTACCCACTTATGTTCATCATACTTTATCTTCTTCATGACCAATGCAATTACAGAGTATTCTTCTTTTACTTTGGTTGAATGTGCGATCGGCAAGGAGTGAAATTTATTTCCATTATGCAAAAGGACACACTTCAAGCTGCGTTTTGATGAGTCGATAAATAAACGCCATTCGTTTGAATCATATCTCTGTAAGCCCATGGCAGTCATCAAACCAGAAATATCTGTGCAGTACACAAAGTCATCCTCTTCAGCAAAATAATGAAGTAAGTCTTTTTCTCGAGTACGGTAATACGAAACTTTACTTTCTTTAGTTATGAGACCTGTTTCTTTCATCCGGGACGCAAGTAATTCAGAAGGTCTTTTCGACAATCCAAGGTCTCTAATTACATCATTAAGCTGATCTTGATTCCATGGTCTCGGCGAGAAATGTTTGTGTGGGATGAACTCGTCATTTTCAGCTGTAGATGGTAGTGCTGGATCTGACATATCTGATTGGTAAGACATACTTGAGGTTGAGTGTCCTGGTGAAGATGAAAGCACATGACTACAGCTTGCACCCCGATCTTGAGCATATTCTATTTCTTGTGAATGTAGAACTGCAAGTGTAAACCCATCAGCAGACCTCGTGGGGTAAGACCATCGCATATGTTTTCCAAAACCGCTTTTTGTACTTAAACAAAAATAACACTCGGATGCGTGGTTCGCTGTTTCTCTCCATAGCATAGGCTTCAAAATTTCCAAGTGTCGTCTGTAAAATGAAAAAAAAAAATTGAAATCAGGAATATGAAGAATTCAAATTTTAATTAAGAAATATTGTAATTATAAAATATTCCAAATCTATTAATTTATACTTACTTTACGTTAGAAGACTTCATAGATAAATTCAATCGACATGGAATGCATATAGTACTCGGTGTCCAATGCTGGTTCAAATTGTGCGGATAGATATTATAGCAATCTTGATATGACTTTTGCAATGAAGTTAAGAAGCACTTCCGTTTTTTCCCGGTGATATATTGGCCGCACACATAACAAAATAAATCTGGATCGTTTTTACATAAAAATGTTCTGGCTTTCTGGCTCATTTTTATTAATATTTGAAAATTGTTTTTAACTTCTAAGCTGTATGACTCTAATTTTTGTGTAGGTATTAAATGATGTTTGCGTTATCGCAAACACTTCTTGAATGAAATAAAAAGGGTCAAGGAGATCTTATAAATACTGATACTATAATTTGGGATAACCCTTTGTGTGGATACAGTTTGTGTGTGCTGCAAATTTTTTATTATTCCCAAGAATCCTAAAAAACATTAAGGACTTTTATGAAAAAAAAAAAAATCATCCGTTACAGGTAGCTAACGGAAAATAAGAGCACTTCAGCGTACACGCACATTTATGAGCGTTTTATTACTATCCTACCGCAATCGTAAAAATTAAACAATCTTTTGTTTATTACTTATTTTTTTTTAATTATTAGAATCATAAAAATGTCATAGAGGTTTTTCCCAAAGGGGTTTTGCCAAAATGCGTGTCGTAAAATGCACCTGAGTTTTTATGTTCTGCATTTTCATTATATAGTAATTACAATTTTCTACAGTGCTTGTAAATATGCGATACCTTCAATTAATTGTAAATAAAAATGTAAAGCATGCATCGATTTTTATGATCCATATCTAGTTTAATTCGCATGATATGTAGCTTTACTACAAAAAAATAAAAAGTAATATTTTTTGCAGTTTTCGACTTTTTCCAGATTTTTGTTTTTCAATTTTTTTTTGTTTTTCAAATTTTTTTTTTTTTGTTTTGCTAACAATTTGTTTCATAACTTTGAAACTATTGATCGCATTAAAAAAATTTGTACACGTTCTTTAAAGATATTGTAAACCTTAATTTTTGTAAATTTAATTTGACAAAATCGGACTAGTTGTTTTTGAGTTATGGCAACATAAGTGGAGAAATGTCTCAAAATATTGTCAATTTTACTTAAAAAATTTTTAAAAAAAAAATTATCCATAGAATTGAAAAATTTTACCATTTTTGTACTTAGGCAGCCATGGTGCATCAAATCTATATAGTGGTTAGTCAAGCCTTTTTTTGCTGTTGACCTGTGTAATCTATAAAGTTGTTTGTGCAAATAATTAAAATTTAATTATTTTAAAAATTAATTACCAGTAAATATAAATACAATATTTAATAAACACTTTAAAAGAATATTGATCGGCAGTTTTTAAATAAAAATTATTTTTGATTTTTATAAAAAATGTTGCGATTTTGGTTTTAATGGATTTAAAATTGTGTCAATGTTAATATTTAGCGAACAATATCGAGATTAATTTATTACAGTATTTTATGTTGGTTTTTGTGTGTTTTAAGGGAAAACATTTTTAATTTTTTGTGGTTTGCTGCTGGTCGTGTAAACTGTAATAAGTCGAAAAATAAATCAGTTTTCATTGTTTTTAGTTTTTCTTTTCTATTTAAACAGACATGTTTTGACAATCTCAATTAACTCTGGGTAATGACAAAAATTTTACTTTTTTTTGTTTTGTTATGGTTCCTACCAGGAATTAGTTTCCCATTACATATTTTAGCATGTAATTGCTATTTCTTTTGTCTCCCTTTTCAGTTCCTACAGAAAGTCACAAAAAGGATATTTATACACACAGAAAATACGTTAGTTGGAAATCTGTTGAAAATATAAAAATTCTTTGCTGAACAAGAAATTTTATACCGATTACTAAATTTTCTTAACTAACAAAGTTTAAGTAATCTCGTATCAAAAATTGTATAAAAAAATAAATGTATTAAATAAAAATATTAAAAAAATGTCAATTAAAAAAATATTAACATTTTTTAATAAAAAAAATCAATCAAAAAGAAAAAAAAGGCTGAAAAAACATGAGCTTGGTCGAAAGATAATGTTCAGATTAGTACAATTATAAAAATAAATACAGTAAAACCCGGTTAAGATGAACTCCGAGGGACCAAAAAATTTAGTTCGTCTTAAGCAAGGTTCGTATTAAGCGGGGTTTTTTTAACGATAAAAAATATGTATTTATTAAAACAAAAACAAGATGTTTACATAAATAAAAAATAAAAAACAAAATAAGCATTTCATGCATTCACAATTAAAAGTTCAATAAAAATTCTTCATTTAAAAAAAAAATTCTGTTATTTTTTTCTGAACGACTGAATTAACGATTTCATTCGTTATAAGTTTTTCTATTATTAAAATATGATTGTCAGCTTCTTCAGCACACGATTTTGTTCGAATATATCACTTGACAAATTTTCAACATCGGCAGGATTAACAATTTCCAATATTTCTTCACCTGATAGAGTATGTGACGTCAAAACATTAGCATCTATATCTAGAAAGTCATCCACGGATATGAAATTCATATTAGGTCTATCCCATTAAACGGATAAAGAGTGTACTAAAAATGGTAATTTGTATGAAAGCGAGTTTTTGGGACTGCTTAAAACAGTTCGTAATAACCTAGGGTTCGTATTAACCGAGTTCGTATTAAAAGATTATTTTATATGAAAATTGTTGCCAAAACGTCGGGACTTTTAAATTAGTTCGTATTAACCGAGGGTTCGTCTTAACCGAGTTCGTCTTAAGCGAGTTTTACTGTATGATTTAAATTTTCTAGCAAAAATATTTTCTTCTTTATTAAGTATCAATTAGCGCTACAAGTGGAATCTTAATTCAAAGATTGAACATATCTGAAGGATTCCATGAAGATTTCATTAATATAATCATGGAATCTCAGAAGGAAGACTATTTCAGATGAAAATATGAGAAAGTTTACAGTTTTAAAAGATTTGAAGATTTTAAAATCAAACCCTGAATTTATTACGGTAAATTATCTTCCTGAAATCTTTTTTTAGTATTTTTTGAACTCATTAATTATAAACTAATTGTTCATTTTTATAAAAAAAAAATTTAATAAAACAGAATGATTTTGGAAACAGTGTTTTATTTAACTCGAAAGTAATAATAAAAAAAATTCGGCCGAGAGTACGCTTTTATAGTATGTTAGACATAAATGCAAATCTCATAGCTGTAACCGAATAATGTGATAGTACATGTGACTACCTAAATTCTGTGGGTGTGTCCATTCAGAAAACAGAACCTGTAGTAGCAACCATATGTATAGCCCATCGAATGTTTCGGTTCTTGCGATCGAACAACAAAAAGTCTGCCAAGACTTTATAATTTCGATTAGCTCAGCCAAAACGACAACTACCACAAAATTCGGAAACCACAACCAAATCATTCGATTGACTAAAAATGCGATTGCTATTACCGATTATGTTTTCTGGGTGTACTTCTGTTACCTAAAGTATTAAATATTTAAGTGTGTGTCTGTGATATAGGTATGTATGTGCCGTTTCAATTAACAAATTTGTTATAGTTTTGAAATCTAATACTAAAATAATATGTAAACTAGTGTGGAACGAAAAATTGAATTTCGATAGTTGAGTTTGGTTTTTAAACCAATATTAAATATTTTAGTTCGGAGTTTTTCCAAAAGTATCTTTGATATTTAATATAATGTTTTGTATATTCCCATAGTAAAACGCATGTTAAAATCGATATGCATATTAAAAAGGAGACCACCTGTAGTTAAACTGCATAGTCAGATTGTCGTTATAATGTCCTATGTCCTTCCAAAAGGACATTTGAAGTTACATTTTTAACCAAATTATTTAAATATAAATAAAAACTTTTTTAACTAATAAAGCTAGTAGCCAGAAATTTGAGTATGTATTACAGTACAGTCAAACCTTTTGCATGAACTTTTTCTTTTGCTGAACAGTCAAGCAAAAGGACATTTTGAAAATTTTTGCACTTGAAATATTCAGACAAATAATTTTATGGAATATCCGAAATTATTATATTTCATTTGATAACCATAATAATATCTATTTAATGTGCATTTAATAAGTGCCAATATTTAAATAATTTGTTTAAAAATTTAACTTTAAATGTAACTGTTTACCTGTAAGTGAGGAGTAACATGTTACCGAGGTAAGTAGTTACCTCGATTGACATGCGTTGTTAATAATAGTAGTACCGACCTTAATATCTTATTCCCAAACTTATTACATATATAATTCATCTTTACAATATGCCTTTAATATCCATTCACCGTTATCTGCTATCGAAATTCAACATATTGTATTTCTCGATCCACCCTAATATGTACAACATTAAATTTGTTGAGTTAAATAAGTTTCAGTTAAGTAGATAATATTCTAATGTTTTTTTAAACAAAAAAATTAACAAATAGTACAAGAAAAAGGATATTTTAAATGAAGCCGTACACTTTTTTTGAAGTGATTGAAAAAATATTACTTGGAGTCAAATTGCACTTAAACTTTAGTTTTAGAATATTATTTGTATATTAAAATATACGTAAATTATATAAAAACACAATGTATAGTTTAAAAACTTGGAAACACACATAATAACACGGTGTTCCGAAATTTCTGATACTTGAATTTTGCCGCGCACAGTAGTTCCAAACACAAAAAGAAAGAAAACAACACGGTGTTCAGAAATTTCTGATGCTTGAATTTTACCACGCACAGTAGTTCCAAACACAAACAAAATTTTCTAAACTACTTTTCCAATCCGGTACAAGTGTTTACAAGAGTTATAAAAGGGGACCTAGCCATTGATAAAATTGTTTCTTTAGTCACTCTGTTTTAACAGGGTGTCAAAAAGTGTGTCACTGGGTGTCAAAGTTGACAAAGTATATAGAAACTGCATGGGCGTATAACTTTTACAAAGGTGGAACGATTTGAACGATTTGAAGGATTTTAGACTTTTTGTTAACTAGGTTACGAGATAAATAAAAAAAATGTTTTGAGTTAAATAGTAGCTCTTATAGTTTAAAAAACTATTTGATTTTTAATTTAAAAGTCTGAATTTCTCACCTTGACTTTTATGGGATTTTTGCCAATAAGTTTTTAATTATCATAAGAAAATTGTTAATTTTTTTGGTGTAATTGTAGTGAAAATTTTGTAAACTCAAAACTTTCAAATGTGAAAATGATGAATTTTGGAACGAAATTATATGTTTATGAATTTGACAAAAAAAGTTGCGCCACTTGGATATATTTTTAGAATTTTAAATCATAAACAGACATGCTCCAAATGATTTTGCTTTAGATTTCCCGCCGCAAATCATCTGCATCTCACAGTTATTTCCAATCTCAGTGAAATTTAAATTTTTGCCATTATTACACTGTGTTCTAAAGTTTTATTTAAGTCAATTTCAAGAAATATAAAAGACTTAAAATTAAAAAAAAAAACAAAACAATTTTGTAGAGAAAAACTCTTAAAAAATATATTTTAGTATATCCACTTATACAATTTGATATGAATATGTATGTACCATATAAAGTTTGGCTTTTATATATGGCTTTTATGAACTAGCATATAAATATATGTGACCATATCAAATTATGTCAATTTCTATAAGTTTCTGGTATTGAACCTTCGTCAGTGACCCAGTTTTTTTTGAATTTTTGAATAATGTAATATTTGTTATGTTTTTATTTGTTCGATTGCGTCTATATGAAATTTTCTGTGCAATCACTGACCGTGGTATAGATAAACTCGCACTAGACATTAGACAGAGCGCTTTAGCCCTCTGAGCTATCGTCAGGTCGAGTTTTTGTTGTGATTAAAACTAGTTTTATTCAATACACGGTGTTTTTTTTTGTTCTTGCATACATAATACATACAACAGTTCTTTTTTAGAAACTTACCTCACTCTAATGTCCCTATTTTCCTGATCAATACAATGCACTGCATGAGTAGGGGGCATCCCATGAGTATTGGTTAAATTAAAATAAAATAAATAATGTTGTAAGTGATGCCATATCTATGATATATTCTTTGTATATTCGATAGATGGCGCTTACGTAGTTAGGGAAGAATTGCCAGAGAGCAAAGTTTGATTTTTGTTTGAGTTTGAATTTTAACGTCTTTTTCAGACAATTGCAATTAATACTATAATTAATATGCAATTTTATTTAATTTAATTGTGAAAGGCGTGGTAGAGAAGAATGAGTGTATTTTTTTATATAGTTTTACTTTATTTGATCCAATTATCAAGAATCAAGTTCAGCATCTAATTATATCTGATTCAAAAAAATATTTTTAACCGGGACCGGTTAAAAAATTAATCGTAATATAATCTTTTTAAGAATCAAAAAAGTTTCGTCCAAAATTTGTAATTTTTTACAAAACCTACTCTTTTGATTCCAATTATTTAATTTGTCCCAAAAAGTTTTGCATTTTCTAATATAATATATCAAAAATATTTCTTTCAGAAAAATGTTAAAATTAAATTGATTTTTCGACAAAGTTCCAAGAAAATTGTAAAGAAAAAAAAACAAATTTTTATGCAGAAAATTACAATTTTCTTTCCAGTTTTTAAGATTTGAAATTTAAGTATTTATCACAACTAACTTTTAAATATGAGGAAATAATCTATCACTATAATCATGTTTTGTCTTTGCCTTGCAACGAACATTGCCTCAGGCTAAATTTTAGAAATCGGTCAGCATTTATAAAAGGTTAGCGTTCCTAAAGATTTTATATTAGAGTTCGTCTGAAAGGCATAAAAGTTCTTTATTTTTGTAATATTACCACTTTTTAAAAAACGTCGTAATTATTTTTTTTTTAAATTCCAACTCCTTCTACAGGGTGAACCAGAAGTCACGCCTACGTCTAAAAATTGAAAAACCTTTTTGTTTATTATTATTTTTTTAATTTAATTTTCACATTTTATTCATCGAACCTTGTTACACCAACATTCAAAATTACACGAACAAGCAAAGGACCAAAGTGGTAGAATTTTACTTTCCCAATGGGCATTCAATTTAATTGACGCAAAATTCAGGAATCCAGATTTAACTGCGCCTGATTATTTTCTACACTAAGAATACTATGTAGGTAAAGACCACTGCAAATGTAGTTAAAAACTAATGAAATTTCACTTGAATAAAGAACGACTTACATTTCAGTAAATTTAACTAACAATGTCATTTGTTTTTTACCGTTCAAAAAATGAACCACAATTGTAGTTAAAATGAACCACATATGCAGTAAAAATTGAGCAAACATTTATTTGTTTTATTTTTTTAAAAACTTAGGTATACAATGAATGTAACTCAAATATTTACAGCAGAAGCTCCCTAAAACTAGAGTAGATATAGCACAACATTGAAGCTGAGATTAGAGCAATATAGCCTGATATTGCGTGCTGTTAAGAGCCCAAATGAAATTTGATGAAAGCGGCATTCATTTATCTGATATTATTTTTCGTAATTAAAATTTAAATCATGCAAAGTTAGTATTATATTAAAAAAATAGCAATGAAAAATAAAAGCAAATAAAAAAGTTATTAAATTTTTACACGCAGGCGTGACTTTTGGGCCACCCTGCATATGAGCTCGGCGGCCAAAAACGCTGAAATAGTGTCCCTTTTAATACTGATCAAAAAGTTTTTTAAGTGCATCATTCAGCCAATAGAGTGGTCGAAAAAATTTATTTTTTAGAAGCCCAGTGTAGAAACGGTAATGACATATCATTATTTTTTGGATTAACAGTAATGACACCAGCTTACTCTACACATTACTTTAATACAAATAATAACGACATACTTATAACTATTTAATGTTCCCATTATTTCAATACCAAAAAAATGCGTTACCTATAAATATTTATTTGTATCATTATTTTAAATATAAAGTAATGATCTAAACATTTTTTGGAAATCTATTTTAGACTCATTATTTTTTCAACTCTAATAAGTACATACATAACTACTTATTTTAGATTTTTTGTAAGTTGGAAAGTAATGACATTTTGTGAAAACAAGTCATTTATGTTTTTATCAATCAAGTATTACATGTCGGGTAGCTCAAATGGTAGATCGGTTGACTGACAACCTGGGTTCCCAGGATCAAATCCCTTTTGTGCACATTTTTTAAAAAAAAAAATTTTTGAGAAAAAATTTTTTTTTATGAAATTAAGTCATTTGAAAAATTTATTTCTAGATTCATTACTTTTGTCCATACTAATAAGCACATATGTAGGTAAAAAATATTTTTTTTATTTTTCGTAAGGTGATATGTCATTATTTTTCGCGACATCACAATATCAAAGTAATGAGATTTGTAATGACAATTGTAAGTACTTGCCATTACCATATAAGTGCCTATCACTTATATGGTAATGCTTTTCTACACTGGGATCTTCAAATATACATCATTATTTTAACACACAATCCAAAAGCGTTCTTAGCTGAGAAAAATGGTACGAGAATGTTATGGTAAACCAGCAGGCGCGGATACAGAAAAAACTTTTGGGGAGGGAAGTTAGAGTATTTTTGATTAACGTTTTTTATATTTTTAGCATTTTTGTATTAAAAATTTTATTTTGGTGGAGGAAATATCCCAATTTCCCACCCCTTGGATCCGCGCATGTAAACCAGTAAAAAGTTATAACTTTTAAAAATTATGCCTTTATACTTAATTCATTAACAACATTTTAAGTTGCCGCGATACCTATATCTAAATACTTTTTTATTGTATGCACACAAAAAAATAAAAACCCATTTAAATCACTAAAGCCACCGATTCAATAACTTAAATTGTTGAAATTCCACCCACAACGAAAATTGCTAATTCAATTAGAAATTGATAGCTTTTTAATTTAATTATTTTCCAATTAAATATTAATTCATTTGATTAAAAATTTATCAATATTTTATACCTTCTCAAAAACAAAAAAACAATTGGATAAAGTATTGTTGTCATACCAAATCGCTCATTTACTGCAATAACGTCATAACTCAAAAATTTTGATATTGTAGAATTCAATTTACTCCCCTCTAGAAGAAAAAAATAACGGCATAATTTCTCTCAAAAGGTGAGTATACAAGATATCTATACGACTTTTTTACACAATGTGATACGTGATATAACGAATAATTCTGCGTCATTAACTCAAAAATCATGTATTTTGAGTTGGGACGTTCTTGCAGTAAATGAGCGAAATAACATTTAAACAAATTCACAGAGAAATTAGTTTTTTCTTTATATTGAAGAGTTCGGAATATGTAGAAAAAAATATTATTTGGAATTTATCTTTTCAGAAATTAGCCCTTTTGTTGAAACCTGGATTTTTTTTTTGTTTGCAATACATAATTTCTAATTTATTTTTAGTATTTTTTGTTTTAAAAAAATTTAAAATTTTTATTAAACAAAATTAAACTTTAAAAATTATATTACAAATTTTATGATAATGTTTTAGAATAAATGAATATTAATATATAAACTACTGAGATCAAATTATTTAACTTAATAAAGTAGTAAACCTAGTGAGAATTTATAAAATCCTATTGAAATTAATTAAAAATATTTATTGCTAATACTAATATATTTATAAAAAATATCTACATAAATATTACAAAAAACAATAACAATATGTTGATGTCATATTGTTTTTTTTTTATCAAATACTTGTGAGTGAAAGTGTTAACAAGCATCCGTTGTTTGTGTCAATTTGACACAATTTTCCAATTGAAAACATTACTGCGCTTTGTGTCAAATTGAGCAATTATTTAATTGATTCAATTAATTTTTAATTGGCAGGTTTTTAAATTTTCAAAAAATCGATTTAATTGAAAAAAGTATGAAAATATTTTTTTCTGTGTGTGTTTAAACAAATATTTTTATTATTTTTACAAAATTGATAACTTTTTGACTGTAGCGATATATCGAAGATTTTCTTCCATTTTTTCAGTAGAGAACACATTTTTATTGAACACGTGATTAAAAAAATTCTTTTTAGAAATTAAAAAGAGAGAGTTTTCGAACAATCTATTGACCAATAATTGGTTTTTAATATGGTAAAATTACACCTTTTTTTCCTAAGCAAAAATCGATAAAATAGTGATGATAACTTAAAATCAAATTTTCGAGACGAACCCCATTGTTTATACAAAATGTAGTCAAATTTGACACCCTGTTATTTCACTTTGTGATAAAACAGGGTGATCAATTTAAAATATTTAGGAAGATTAACATTTGCAATTTCCAACTTGATTCATGCAGATTGGATCAGTAGTTTAAAAGTTCAATATGTATTACCATTATTTTTGCTGAATATCCCACTGTGCGTATGATGAATATTTAAATTCGTATAGTTAAAAAAATAAATCATACGTAACCTGTATATATTATAGAGCTCTTTTTTAGAATCTTAAACAAAAAACTCAAAATATGGAGAAATAATATGGTATTTTGATTTTTAGCTTTTTTTTTGAATACCTTAGGTAGTTCTTACCATAAATTTCAGAAATTTGTGCTAAAATTAGCACAAAATTCCTAATTGCTCCAAGTTTTTACTAGAAAACTGCGCTTTTTTAAAATATTTAAAAAAATTTTGAAGACAGATTTTTGATTATTTTTATTCTCTTAAAAAAAAAAAGACGTTTGAGGATCTAGCTTATAAATAATTTTGAAATAATAATTTTAAAATAATTTTAGATTGCTGATTTCATAAGGGCAGGCTTTTATTCATATTAAAAAAAACTAAAAAAAAAACTAAAAATTTCACATATTTTAATGATCTTTTTGTCTACTAATATTTAGGAAATGTTTTTGCTGATTTCAGCGGATTATTTTGTTACTTTCAATTAACTAAAATTTAACTCAAATATAACTAAATATATGTAAATTCAGCAGATTTAAGTTTGCTATTCTTATATTACTAATATTTATTACAAAAATCTGCTAATTTTAGCAGTGGGAGTGGGATAACTATTTTATATATACATATATAAGGTTTTTTTTTTTTTTATTATGTATTTATTACGTATAGCATTTTCTGATAGGAGGATTACTTTTGCGCCACCTTATATTTGATGTTTGCATGTGATTGACACTTCTTTCTAAACGTGTTCTGATCAACACGTTCCTGAAAGTGGTCAATTAGCAAATTTGAAAACAAAAACTCGATAGATTATTTGTTAGGACAATATCCTAATAAAGAAATATAGAGTATGACCTCGAACTTGAATAATTCTCATTTTGATATTCTTTTATCTTTCACGTAAAAGAGTTATTGAATTTAAATGGCGTCTTAACACTTTTAAATTTAATCTTTTTAATCTTTTTAATTTTAAAAATAAAAAAAAAATAACAAAGTACACCTAATTCTGTTTTTACGCGACCTTTTTTTACGCGAATTTGATTTAACGCGATTTCCAAAAATTATTGTATTCTGTTTTTACGCGGTTTTATTTGATTTAACGCGGTCTAATTATAGTGATGAAAGTGATGTTGAAGTCTATCGTAAACGATTGCGAATACTACCAGAAATTGATGCTGATTACAAATTTGTTTTTATTCTAATTTTTAAGTTTTATGATTTTTATAATGTGTTTTTTTAAATGAATTGTTTTTTTCTATTATTTTTGGTTAATTTTTGTTAAAAGAAAATATGTGAATTTGAATTATACATACTTTATTCGTCTTATTTTAGCTGATATTTAACATGTGGAACCTATCCCCTCGTTTTATATGAATACACTATGTTTTTTTACGCGATTTTTTTTTGCGCGAGTTTTCGAGGAACGTATCTATCGCGTAAAAACAGAATTAGGTGTATTGTTTGTTCTATGGGAAAATTATACAATATTTTTTCAATAATTCATTAATAATAGAGAAACCCCGGTACCGAAAAAAACTGAAGTGTTTTTTTTTAAGTAAAAATCCAATATTTTGAAAATATGCACATTTTTTTCAAATCGAGAGTGGCCAAATTTGTGAAAAGTACAGTAAAAAAACAAATTGCATAAAAATGCATTTCTTTTTGACGACGAAAAAAAATTTCATTCCAATGCAATAGAAATGGTGAAAATCCGATGAATATTAAAGAAAATTGGAACATTCATAAATACACACGTTTTGCATATTTCTCATTTTTCAAAAAACAAAAAAACTAAAATTTTCGAAATTTGAATAATATTTAAGTGTTGTTTTTTGGCCGGTTTTCGGTGAAATGACCGATACATTAAATGCTTAATTGAAAATGAATTTGGTAAACACAAAATTTCCAGTTTTTATTACACATGTCAACAACAAATTGAAAAAATAAATACCAAAATTTAAAAAAAATATTATCAAATTGGAAACAAAACTCAAAAATTTAAAAAATCGCCAAAAATTTAAATAAAAAAATTGTTTTGCAAAAATAGTTTTTTCCAATTTTGGCGTTTTTTTTTTAATTTTGGCAAATCCTTTCATTTGAAGGTCGTTTTAGATTTTGTTGATTTTTTATTAAAATTTTGCTGATTTTTTAAAATCTTGGCGTTATTTTAATTTAAGCTATTTTTTTAAATTCTTATCGCTTTTTCTAAATTTAAGCGAATTTTACCATGTTTTTCCAATTTTTGGGGATTTTTTTTTGTAATTTTAACGATTATTTTAAACTTTTTTTTTTTTTTTTTAAATTTTGGCGATTTCTTACAATTTTGTTAGCTATTTGTTTAATTTAGGGTTTCTAGATCAAATATCTGCCTTTCTCTAAATAGGAGAAGTAGAAAAAGAGTAGTCAACCAATGTTTAAAACTTACAGTAGTCCACCATTAAATGCGTAATGAAATGCAGAATTTTCTGCACATTTAAATGCGCAATCAAATGCAAATTTTTTTTTGGCATTTAAGCGGAGAATTATTTATTCGAAAACTCGGATAAATTTGGGAAAATGTCAAAAACTTGTTTAATTTAATTCTTTTTCTTTAAGTTAAAGTTTTTATACACTTTTTTCCTCAAAAGGAAGTTTTTGTTTTACTTTTTGAATTGTAGTTAAAAATAAATTAAGTTTTTAACATACATTTGTATTCAACACAAACAATTTGAAAATAGTGATGTATTTTATGAATTGTTTTTTTATGGAAAAAACTCTTATTTTCTAAATCACATTTAAGCCATCAATTTTGTTCTTGCTTTATCAATTCAATTCAGCCTAGGCGAATCATTTAAACGGGGCTCGCATTTGAGCCTGATGCATTTAAACGGAACTATTTCCATGCATTTTCTATGAAATAATTTTTTCCCACCACTTTTTGCACACTTAAACTGGGAACGAACTTAAGAGGGCGCATTTAAGCGGGAACTACTGTATTTCCTCTTAACTATTATGAAAGTGTAAATTTATATACAAGGTGGCGCAAAAATAACCTTCCGATGTTTTTTGGCTGCAATTTAAAAAAAAAATTAAAAACTTTGATTCTTCTTGTGGATTATTTTTATTTGGTATTTTAATTTTTTTTACATCAAGTCGAGAATATGATGTCATGTAAATGGCCGCCGCCACAGTTGATTGTCATTTGAGCCCTTTTTATGGCATTTTCCATCACTTTGGCCAAAACTTCCGGCGATAGGTCCTCACATTCTTGACGGATATTGTCTTTAAGAGCTGCAAGAGTCCGAGGATTGTTGATATAAACCCGCGACTTCAAAAAGCCCCACAAAAAGAAGTCTGGAGCGGTCAAATCAGGCGATCTTGCTGGCCAGTGCAAATCGCCAAAACGGGAGATTAGGCGCCCGGGAAATGCATCCTTCAGCATATCGGTTGTGGCACGTGCAGTGTGTGCCGTTGCACCGTCCTGTTGGAACCACATGTTTTCCAATCCCAATTTATCAAGTTGCGGCAAAAAGAACTTGTTGATCATTGCTCTGTAGCGCTCACCATTCACAGTAACCGTTTGGCCCGCGACGTCTTCGAAGAAAAAAGGTCCGATGACTCCTCCAGCGAAAACAGCACACCATACAGTGACTTTGAGCGGGTGTAATGGCTCTTCGTGGGTTACACGCGGATTTTCAGTGCCCCAGAAGCGTAAATTTTGCTTATTTACGTACCCGCTAAGATGGAAATGGGCCTCATCACCCATGATTATTTTTGATGAAAAATCATCTTCCTCTTGGTGGTGATTAAGGATGGCTTGAGCGTATGTTACACGCGATTAGCGGTCAGCAGCTAACAGCTGATGCACCGTCTGGACTTTGTACGGAAACATCTTCAAATCTTGTACCAAAATTCGCTGTAAAGACCGTCGACTCATACCCATTTGCGTGGCACGTCGTCTGGTCGATGTCGACGGCGCTTCCATGACATCCTCGGCTACAGCAGCAATATTCTCTGCAGAACGGCTACTCCGGGGTCTGCCACGCCTGGCAGCATCTCGTGTTGTGAAAGTCTCTTCGAGGCGAGCGGCTAAACGTCGCAGTGTTTCACCAGTAGGCGTTGGACGGCCAGGAAATCTGCGACGAAATTCACGTTGTGCCAAAGTCACCGACCGATTATTGGTCAAATAAATAGTCACCAATATTCCGCGTTCTGGAGCAGTGTAGCGTAACATTGTTAATTAACGTGTATTTCGCATGTGTTTACTACACAAATGTCAAAACAGAACTGACATTAGGGGCCAATCGCAAAATTTATAGCATTTTCTGATAGGAGGATTACTTTTGCGCCACCTTGTACAACGCTTTTATAAACTTATGTAACATTCTAATGATAAACTTAAGTATCAGGTAAAATATAATTATTTTAAAGTATCATAGTTTTTGTAAAACATTTTTTTTATATTATTATGTTGTGCACTCATATGTGCAAATACCGGAACCAATGTCAGTCACTTCAAAAAAAAAACAGAAAACAGAAAACTAAACATCATCATTATCATCATCTTAATTATTATCGTTATCGCCATCAGCAGAACCAGGCATTGAGCAAATACTACGGGCAATGACACTGAATTTTCATTTTGACCATTCTGACTCTTCTTTATTATTTATGATATTTGTATCATTACACTGAACAAAAGGTTAACTCATTACTGGCACGTCATATAGCCGCTGGTCATTTTCAACCAAACTTTGCAAATATATATATATATCATGCTTTACAAAGAATTTGTTTTAACTGTTTTTGCCTTAACGTAGCGACCAAACTATTAGCGACCAAAGTTGAAACTTTGACAGGATATAATTCATAGACGGTTGAAGATATTTTAAAAATTTGAATTTTGTATAAATCTGTGAAAAAATCTTTATTTAAAAATATCCCTTCTAAAAATGTTCATATATATTTTTTATATGATCACATATTCGTACAAAAATGAACCTACATTTCCATATATGATCATATATGTGCAAATATTATTTTATATGGTCATTTATGTATATGTTCATTCTTTACATATTTTTTGTAATTTTTTTTTTAGAAGATTTGTATTTTAATAAAAAAAACAATATAAAATAAAAGGCCTAATTGCAATAAAAAAGTGCCAAAACATGTTTACTAAGTATGAATTTATGTCGGAGCAAACATTATGTTTATTGTCGCATCACAACGAAATATTTACCGATAAAACTACATTTTAAACAACTTTAAAACAAAGTATAATAGTATCACGATAAATTAAAACATTGTAAACAATAGTTACTAATATTATAAGTTTTTTAAACAGGACCTTACAAATAAAAATACGAATTACTCAAAAATTTAATTTTTTTCTCTTACAGTTAAAAAAGCTTTTAATATTCAATTTAATAGAAAAATTTAATAATGATTTTGTTCCTTAGAAATTTTAAATTAAAATGTAAACTTACATTTCAACAATTAATACTAAGTGAACGTTTAGAGTATTTCGTATTGTTATCTGTGAGGTCCAGTTTAAAAAAAACTTATAATCTTAAATTTGTCCACAATGTTCTAATTTAAGCAGCGCTCAATAATGATTACAATAATTACTGAAACACATTTTTTACTTTTGTATCGACTTATTTGTCAAAAATATTTAACAATTTGAAAAAATTGGTTAAAACCACTTCTGAACTTAATGAAATTTTAAAATACGAGTTAACTGCGTTAATATTGTCGTAATGAGGACAAAGGTATTACAAAATACGCACTTATTTAACTTACAAGTAGAGTATATATATATATGTATGCACAGCGCATACTTTAGGGACACGCCCGAAATTGTCGCCGAAATATGCGGTGTATAAAAAAAATTGTCCTCATCTTAAACGCTAGATGTATGAAAAGGCGCGAAAACTTTGGGGACAGTCCCCAAAGTAAGCAAATGTCCCTAAACTATGCGGGGGAACGAATAAATGTCTCTAGAGTATGCGCTGTGCATACATATACATATATATATATATATATATATATATATGCACATAAGGAAATCCATATACTTCCATATTTGCCTATATGGCAATCTTTTGCGAATTTGAAATAACATAGACTTCCATATATGGCCATATATGAGCACCTTTTGAGAATACTAAATCACATATATCTCCATATACGACCATATATGAGCACTTTTTTAATATATGCAATCCCATATACATCTTTATGTTAAAAATAATTTTAAACCAAGAAGTTTAGTTCAAAAACCATACATTCTAAGATTTTACGACCAGCTCTCTGATCCATTTCCTTGTACCCAAGAACGTGAGCGAGCGACACCAAAACGAGAATTAGAACTTTGTATTGAAAAGAACTACATGTTGAAGAAGCGCACAAAGAATCTGATAGTGAAACCAAATGCAATTGAAAACTCCAGAAATATTCAATCAACAAGCATTTACACCGAACAACTTGTTGGTAAAATTTCGCGGTTGAACACTTCTGGCTTAGTAAAAAATGGAGATAATTTGAATTGTTAAGCTATATCAGCAGTTGAAAAAAGAGTAATTAATTAAATAATTACTATTTATTGTTTTTAATAATCATCATCATTGTTTTGTTAATAACAAATTTTTACTTTGTTTTTAATAAATAAAATTTACTTTGCAATAAAAATTACGAAAAAGATTACAAATAAAGAATCCTCTTTAATTGTGTATATTAAAAAAAAAAGAATAAAAAAAATCGTTTTTTTTCCGAAAACTCTAATGGCTATCCGGTGCAATGTAAAAGCGTAAAACACTGCTTATAAGCCTAATTTTTCATGTAGAGTCGATTCGAGAAGTCAGATTTTAAATATATTTAGCGGTTTTTGTTCTACAAAAGAAGGTACCCGCCGAGCATGAATTGAAGGAGTTGGAATTTTTGAAAAATAAAAACGCCATTATTTTTATTGACACAAAAACCTTCTAAATAGTAATGATATCCCAAAATCAAAAAACATTCTTATATATATACATATTTGTCCACATACGCAATCATATATGCTCATATATGTACATTTTTTTTTACATATATAAGATCTTTTTTAACCGGGACATTAAAAAATATCGTGTGTTTTTAACATTTTATAAAATTGTCATATGGCAACCTTGACATTATAATTTTTATTAGTATGTCCATTATTTAAGTTTTGAGTGAAAACTGAATACATTTTGTGTATTTAAAAAAATATCATGGTCCGATCGGGCAGATGTTCAAAAATTACATGCAATCTATGAACTAATTTTTAGAAAAGATAACAACATTACAATCAAAAATACAAAAAATTGGGCTTTTTTATATTTTTAAATAATTTTTGAATAAAGTCACATCAAAAAGGTCAAAAAATTGCTTTTTTCAAATAATTATTTGGCAGCAAATACGTTTTATTCCGCTGAAAAAAATAATAGTAAATTACACAGAAATAGCTCAGAAAAGTAAAAAATCTACAAGTGTTTGTAAATCATAAAAGAACTGTCAGAAGTCGTTCGAAAAATTCTGAATAGTCGATGCTCAAAACAATCAAGGATATTGAAGGCTTCAATTAAAAAGACGTTTTTAAAAGTATTGCTCCTGCAATATTTTGATAAATAATAATATAATAATAAGTACATATTATGTGATAACGAAAATTTGAGTACGCTTAACTACATGTTGTCTACTGCAATGTAAATATAAAATAATTTTATATTTAATATTAAAGATACTTTCGTAAAAATACCGTTTATTTTTGAGCCCCTCTGATTGAAATTTTTATATCTTGTAAGTGACACTTTGAGGTCATTTCAGAAAAATTAATTGTGGGTTTTTCGAGATATTGGCGAATTAAGGACATTTTTCAATTTTGTTATCCTTTTGAAAGGTTCAAAAGTTATGATAATTCAAACATGGTATATTTCTTACATATATGTTAAAATCCCCCAAATTCTAGCAGCGACTAAAAGCTAACTATAACTAATTTTGGAAAAAGATAAAATACGTAAATTTGAAATTAAAAATGAAATTTGAAAAACCGTTATCTCAAATGTATTTTGAAAGTTTTTAGAACCTCCTTATTAATGAATCTTTCAGCAGTTATAAAAAATAAGTTTTAAAAAAGTTGCAACTGAAATATAATAAAACATTTTTTTTAGTGTATTATTGAATGAAGTTGCTAACAAGTAAAAATTTTATATTGCTTGTCGCTTCGTTGAATTTGCACATACACGAATCATCATTCTCCAAACATTAAGTCTAATTGCAGCGCATGAAAATATATCAGGGATGGGAAATTTGAATTAAAATAGTTAAAAGTAGTAACAACAACATGATTGTTAGGAAAATACGTAGCCACGTGTTTGATTGCTTAGAAGACAATAATAGAACAAAATTAGTGTTTTATAAATACACGCAGAAAAAAGGCACTTTTGAATATGTCAATTATTATTATATTTGCAAGCAAACATGTTATACGAGTTTAAAAGTCTGATACTTAGCTGCCGGTAGTTTTGCATATGGGAATATATTAATTTTAATATTTTTCAAAGAAAATTTCCTTTTTATTAATTTTGTTTAACCTCTTGTAAAGAAAAGTCGATCAAATTCAAGTTTTATTACCTTAAAGGTTTTGCATACACTCAAAAAAAAAAAAAATTAGTAAAGTCAGAAAAAAATTTTGCTGAGTCAGCAAAATTTTAGTCAGAAGAGTGGTTGCAAAAAAAAATGTTAACTTCATCAAAATCTTTAGTAGATTCATCAAAATTAATAAATTCAGTAAAAGTTTTGCTACCACTTAGTTGATTAAAAATTAAAAAATCCTAAAAATTAACCAAATTTTTACTGAATATTAGTGTTCTGAAAAAAACTCATAAAACTTGAAAATTATACTTTAGGTAATTTATTTGTTGAAAATACTAAATATTTTTTGTGATTATTTTAAAAATAATTTACAATAAGTTATTAGTTACAAAATATAAAAATGTTCATATTCCCATATTGACGACATGAATTAATGTAACATTTAAAAATATAGAGAAATACTTTTATATTAGGGCTGGTCGATTTAAAAATCGCTCAACGTACAAGGAAAATCGTATTCTAGGGATCAAATTAAGAAACTTTGCCGAAGGAACCATACCTCTAAAACGAATTCTGATGTCCCGACTTTTGACCCGTAGGGTCAAATTTTGAAAAATCTCACTTTGACCCATTTAGAGTGCCCCAATCGAATCCAACCCAATCGAATATAATTTATACATTCATCTGCTAGAGCGTCTTCCGGAGAAGAAATAGAGACCCTAATCTTGGAAAGACTCCTACATTTTGCTATAAAACACGGCTAAAAAGGCCCTCTTTCAATTTAAATTTTAATCCCTTAACGGTCACCTAGAATGATGATTTATGCATTAATCTGCTAGCGCGTCTCCCGGAGAAGAAGTAGCTCCCATAATCTTGGAGAGATTCCTCCTACTTTCTGAAATATCAAAGTGGGCTTTTTCAAAATTTGACCCTACGGGTCAAAAGTCGGGACATCAGAATTCGTTTTAGAGGTATGGTTCCTTCGGCAAAGTTTCTTATTTTGATCCCTAGAATACGATTTTCCTTGTACGTTCAAAAGCATTTTTTCATAAGCCTAGATATCAAGAAACACATATTTAAAGTATAAGACCTTAAGCTGCAATGGTTGGGATGGATGCTGTTTTTCTTTAGTACTTCCTCGTAAAACAGTTTATTAAAACCTAGTGCATATAAAATTTCAAGTTCCTAAGTTCTGAGGTCAGAGCTAGGCGATTAAATAGGACACGTTTTCCCCTTTTTTACCCTATATAAACCCCATTTTTATATATGCAAAAAATGCAAACAGTTATAAAGTTATAAATGAATGTAGTCAAGGGATGTCACCTTTTGGTATTTTTTAGGAATGTTGAAAAATCCCGTCTAGGTGAAGACGAATTAAAACAATATTCTTAAAATTCGCTTTATGCCCCTCACCAAGTGAATTTATAAAAATCCCGTCTAAGCGGTTGTCTACGGGATAAGGAGCCCACATCATCGCTCAAGCGGTTTGGCCAGGCCATCATGGATTTAGCATTCTCCTTTCCGTGGAAATTTTTAAACATCTCATAGAAGAGGGTATCTAAATTTCAAGTTGCCATCTTAAGTGGTTTGTTTGTCAAGGAGGATATATTTTCCATCTCTATTCCACGTTTTTACTATGTCCCTGGCCAGAAATTCATAAATGACATCAGTCATATTAAAAGGCACATATAATTAAAAGAAGGCACAAAATTTTAAATTCCTAGTTTTAGTGGATTTGGCCAGGCCGCCAAGGGGGTGATTTTCTCATTTGTGTCCCTCACTGCAGGAATTAAAAAAAGGCCATCTAAGTGAATATGTACGCGGTATAAGGAAACCACATACCAAATACCACATGTAATCGCTTTATGGATTGGCCAAGCTGCCAAGGGGAGCCTTTTCACAATTTTAGCCCCTAGTTTGCCACGCTCCTGGTTAAAACTCCAAAAATTCCCATATCAGTAAGTTAGGGTTTTTTTCCCAAGGATCAGATATATATTCAGCTTTCTAGCCAAAAGGGGTTGGGCAGGCTGCCAAGATAGCAACTTTTTCCTTTTTGCCCCTCCCCGTGAAAATTTAAAAAATTGCGTCTTAACGGACGCAGTAGATGGAACCGGTATAAATCATTTAATGTTTAATGTTTTTGCCGCCCCCTGAAGAAATTTCCAAAAATCCGAGGATGATTTGGCCATGCCGTCAAGGGACGTCTTTTTCAATTTTGTGTTCTTTTCGCAGGAGTTCCCAAAATCCAGTGTACACAGATATCTACTCGTGATAAGTTAGCCAAATACCAAATTTGAAGTTCCTAGCTTCAGCGGTTTGGCAGTGCCGCCAAGGGGGAGATATTTCCCCCGTCTATACAGAAGTCTACTCGTGATTAGGATCCCATATAACAAATTTCAATTTCATCACTTTAGTGGTTTGTCCAGGCCTCTGAGGGGGAGACTTTTCCGCTTTTTGCACCTCCCTGCGGGTATTTCCAAAAATCCGCTCTATACAGATGTCTACTCCTGGTTAGGAACTCACATACCTAGTTTAAAGTTCCTAGCTTTAGCGGTTTAACCAGGCAGCCAAGGTGGATATTTTTCCCCCTCTTGGCCCCTATTTTATCCCGTTTCTGGGCATAATTCCAAAAAGTAGCACACAATGGAGTTAGAGCATATCCGAGTAAACACATATTGGGGATTTCAATTCTCTAGCCAAAAGGGGTTTGGGCAGGAATCCAAGCGGTATACTTTACCCCTTATTGCTCCTTCCAATAGGAAATGACACTGAATTTTGATTTTGACCATTCTGACTCTTCTTTATTATTTATGATATTTGTATCATTACACTGAACAAAAGGTTAACTCATTACTGGCACGTCATATAGCCGCTGGTCATTTTTAACCAAACTTTGCAAATATATATATATCATGCTTTACAAAGAATTTGTTTTAACTTTTTTTTGCCTTAACGTACCCTTTAGTGAAACTATTAGCGACCAAAGTTGAAACTTTGACAGGATATAAATCATAGACGGTTTAAGATATTTTAAAAATTTTAATTTTGTATAAATCTGTGAAAAAACATTTATTTAAAAATACCCTTTCTAAAAATGTTCATATATATTTTTTATATGATCACATATTCGTACAAAAATGAACCTTCATTTCCATATATGGTCATATATGTGCAAATATTATTTTATGTGGTCATTTATATGTTCTTTCTTTACATATTTTTTGTAATTTTTTTAAATTTCTAAAATTCCCGTCTTAGCGCGCGTCTACTCTTAATGATGGACCTCCATGCCAAATTTCAAGTTCCTAGCTCCAGCGGTTTGGGCTGGACGATGTCGAATGAGTCAGTCAATTAGCCACGTTATTCTTTTATAAATATAGATTAGAAATGTTTTCCAAACAAAAGTATATTACCAGCATTTATATTTCCAGCAGGGCGTTTTTTTTACAGCGTGTAGGGGTTTGTTTAAGCCCTGGCTATTCTGGATGATCTGAGGAGATATTTGGACAGAAACATGGGAAACGGAAATTTAGGAAGGTTGAGGTTAAGAAGAAGAATAAACATTTTTTTCTTATAATTATAAACACTATTAATTTTCAAATCAGACTAGACTAGTTTCTGCCTGTTTTTTGGACAGGCGTCATCAGTGATTTTTCATTTAAATTGTATTATTATTTGTGTCGTATAATTGTCATATTGTCTCTATATAGGGTTGCCATATTTGAAAAGTGAAAAAAAAGTACATTGATGAAAAAAACAGTACTTTTCAAAAAAAACAGTACATTTTTGTATTTATTGTTAACATAACTTTTACTTCAATACATCACATATTTATTTAAAATAAGTTAATACACCGAACAAAATAGCGTAGGTAAAATCAACAAAACAAATGTTTGTAGATCTTTAATGAAATTTTGTCAATTTTTTTTTTAAGATTAAACCAATTTTATTCAAATCAACAAAATTTCGTCAAGTTTACATCCTCTAAAGAAGTAAAATTGACTAAATTTCATCAAATTGACTAAATTTCGTCAAATTGGCTAAAATTCGTCAAATTGGCTAAAATTATTAGTTTGGACGCCATTACTTTTTGCATTGGGCAGTGTCATGAAAAAAATTGTGTTTACAAACATCCATTTCTTGAAAAGTAAACAAACCAAACATATATATGTACAAAGAAACGAAGTGGAATTAATACAGGAAGATTCAAAAAATTTATATAAAAAACTATTGTACACACGAAAAAAAACATGGTTAAAAAAATATATATTCTTTGTGCACGCAAAAAAACTTGTTTATATAAAAATATGTAAAATATACAAAAAAACAGTACAAAAACAGTACAAATCCAAAAAAACAGTACTTTTGCGTACTGTTTTAGGTGTTGTGAATAAAACAGTACATTTTTCAAAAAACAGTACATGTACTGTTTAAAACAGTACGAATGGCAACCCTATCTCTATATGATAAATTTTTCAACAACCTGCCGACTGTAAGAATCAAACCTACGCTTCTTCTTACATTACAAACGTAACAATATCAAGTCATGACCGTTTAGCGATCACGCTCAAGTATGGCCTCGAATGTATTGTAGCTAAATTGCAGTTTTATTTCCTACTAGCTTTTCTGTTATTGTATATTTTACTTAGAAGTAAAGGAAACGTTATCCAAACAAAAGTATTATACCAGCATTATAATTCAGCGTGTAGGAGTTTGTTTACCGCCTATTCTGGAGGATGTAGCTTTTCGAAATTATCAGCTTCTGATGAGATATATCAATAGATCGTTAAACATGCATCTCTGAATTGGGCAGCTATATAATTATCCATATGTTTGATTATTTTGTATTTTACCTAATATATTTTTAAACGAGTATTTTGACTTTAGTTTTCCATCTCTGCCAATGTACACATGAACTTTGCAACATTTGTTATTCGTCAGAATTAAATGGCCAACCTGCATGTGTAAATAGCGACAAGTGTGTAAATATCAAAATTCAATGTACCATCTAGAATGAGGAATTTTTTTTTTGTACATTCAATTTAAATGTCAGCCAGTATTTTTGTGCATTATCACAAAAGAGGGAACAACAAAAGACGATGATATTAAAAACTATGCAATTTTAAATGAATGAATAAATAATACTCAATTTCAATGCTATGAGAAATATTCAAAATTAAGTTTCAATAATGCATAAAATTGATATGGATTTAAATCTAGTTCAAAAAACTAGTACCATATAATTAGAATTACTATATTTAAACGACTACTTGAGGATTTTAAACTAAAATTTATAAGTAGGGTTTTTAAAACGGGAATTCCCTCGAATTTGGCCGATTTTTCACGTCCCGATTCCGTCGGAATTCCCGTTAATTATTAAAAACACTATAACCTGATTGCTTAACTAAAAATGAGTAAAAAGCTAAAAATGTTTAATTTTGAAACTATTTTTTTTTTATCAAATTTTGCTTAAATTCAATAATAAATCTGTTTTTGAATTGAGATTTTTTTGTGTAAAAAAATTATCAATACAGCATTTTTTTTTGTTAAAATCGTTTAAAACTAATATATATATAACAAATAAATGTAAATAAGTCTTGAAATTAAAATTATAAAAATCAGTTTTATAAAAAAATAAAGATATCTTTTTAAATATTTCCCTACGACGCTTAGGATGTTTTTGAATTTGAATGCTATGTGATTTTGGGGCAGGGACCGTAATAATTATGAGTTTTATAATAAAAATTACACAATAATAATTATATTATGAATTTTAAGGATTTTCTTCAATGGTAATGATTATTTTTGAGTAATATAATTAAAAATCAGCCATAATCATTATTTTTAAGCAAAAAAAATACAACTCAAAAATAATCATTATTTATGACTTTTATTTTTTTCGCTCAAAATAAATAGAAGAATTGAACTAATTCAAATCAAAAATAAAACATTTTTAACTAATAAACAATATGGGTAAATAGTTGTTTTTTTCTTTCAAAATTTGGGTAAATCTTCTACCCCTTCTACATTGGTTCTCTGAAGATTTTCTGGGACGCGAAATGAAACATGTAAGGACCTGTCAGTAGATAAATTCTGCTTTAAATTAGCGTATGAAGAAAAAGAAAAATTTTTTAATTAATAAATAAACATTACATGGTTTTTTGTTTAACAAAAAACAAATGATTTTGAACTTGAATAATCTTGCTCACATCTTAAAAAAGTTTATAATAAAAAAAAATCTAATAAAAAATATTAAACTCTAATCACAGAAAAATTTTTAATTGAAAGAACACATTTCTCTCAAAGTTTTCAGGTTCTATTTCAATTAAAAAACTCCATCATTTCTAAAACTTAAACCTTTTTAAAAGGTGTTATTATGATTGTATTAACAAATTCTAAAATATGGAAAAACTTCTTTTAAAAGCGGGATTGTATCTAAAAGATATCTCTCAAAATGGCCTAAGCACTACTTTTTAAGAAATAAGGCACGTCCACTATAGAAAAACAAATTTTAAAGAAGTTTAAAAAAAAAAAATGTTTGAGTTGGTTGTAGTAAAATAACTGTCAGAAATATGACTATGTTAACCGTGATCCTTAAATTTAATTATGGGGCGTTTCATCTCAAGTGACCCAACTTTTGAAACCAATGTCTTCCGATCGAGAAAAAAAAAACCGTTTTTGCATTTACACTATTAGGCAAAATAAAGCACAATTTTATTACTGCTGTGTGTCGGAAAGAAAAAACTATTGAAAATAGTATTGAATTGTAGAAATATGACAAAATTTACAATTCTGTACAAAAACTAAAAATCATATACATATATTTGATTTTATATTTTTATAAAAATTAAGAAGCTACAGAATTTTGTTGGACAAAGTAAGGTTCAATAATAAGTTAAAAGTTAATACTGTTTTGGTGTTTTATCACATATTTTGTATTAAATATGACTTCTACAAGTATTTTTGGAACATATAAAATCATGTTTTAAAAATATTTGTGGCTATTCACTTCTGTTTGGAGTTCATCATATCGAAAGCATTCTTGATCCTTGGCCGTTATTATATGCGAATTTTAACATCAACAATGACTGAAACGTGTTGAATTAGTATTACGTTAGTGATCCGAGCTAAAAAAATCCAGTTTAAAATTTGTGTTCACCCTTAAAATAGTGACTGCGGCCAGTACCGGTAGTAGTAGTAGTAGTAGTAGTTCTTTATTTTCATAATAATTCATTAATAAATACATAAATAAATTACAAAAAGTAAAATAAAGAAATTTAAAAAAATTTTTTTTTTTTTTAAAAATATAATCGACCTTGACTTAAGTCGTTGGTCGGCAGTTATATTAATATTGTATATAAACCAAGAAAAATATTCTAATAATTAAATTCATTGATTAAAAAATTTCTATAATTTATACAACTTTTAACAAAATTTACTAACGGTTTAAAATTAATCAAGTTACCGTTAAGCATTTTTACAATTTCATCCTCATTTAGCAAAACTTTACCAAAATAAAAAACCCTATATTCCCTAAATGCAGGACATCGTCCTAGGAAATGCATTACGTTTTCATCTTCCATCATATTACAGATTCCACACAGCTTTGATGCATTGGTTTGCCATCGATTTGCATTTAAGTTCAGTAAGGAACATCGCATTTTAAAAATCCATCTGATTTCCTCCTGGCTGTAACTTTCAGTCACATAGTTCTGGCCAACCTGTGGGTCCAATCTTTTATAGACTCTGGTTGTTTCATTCTTTTGTATCAAAGCGCTTACATAACTTTTTATGTTGAGAAAATTTAAAAAATGTTCCTTGTTCTCATTCCACTGGTTTTTAGAGAGGTTTTGAAGAGACCATTCTATTCCATACTCATGACCAAGCGAGTTTAGGTCTTTTACCCAAAAAAGTTTTTGCTCCAAAAGTTTTCTTGATATTATGTTTGGCAGTCTTTCTCTATGGTAAGTAAATATAGTTTGCGCCACATATCGCAAATGTAAATCCAGTGTAAATATGTGACCATTCTCTACGTTTGTCTCCAGCTTTAAGGCATATGTAGGTGTAGTGGGTGGAAGACGGAGTACTTTTTTTATAAAATAAGTGTGAAGTTTATCTACCTCTTGGAAGTAAGAGAAGCCCCAAACTTGCGCACCGTAAGATTGGATGGATCTGCAAACAGCTAAAAAAAGCTTCCATTTAGCCTTTAATGATACGTTTGGCCTACTCAAGAAGTTGCTCCATGTCATATTAATGCTGTTTTTTGCTGACAGATACCTGGCCTCTACATGTTTTTTAAAAATCATTTTTGGGGTCAGTATTACTCCCAAATATGTATATTCCGAAACTACCTCGATTTCAGTGTTGTTTAGGAACCATTTGTCATTCTGGGATAATTTCCCACCTTTTCGAAAAACCATTATTTTTGACTTGGCCATATTAATCTCCATATTCCACAATACACAATATTCTTCCAATTTATGGATCATTTGCTGTAGGACACAAGCCTTGTCCGCTAATATGACTATGTCATCAGCATACAATAGAACACGTATATTTAATTCATCCAAAACTATGCCGCCACCTAGATGTTCATATAAATCATTTAAATAAATCGCAAAAAGTAGTGGGGAAAGCAGACAGCCCTGCTTCACTCCTGATTCTGTCGTAAAACTAGCTGATATCTCACTACCGGTCCATACTGAACATTTTGTATTATTGTAAACATTTTCAATAAAATTTACCAGTTTTGATGATACTCCAATTCTGTGTAGTTTATAAATTAAAGCATGACGTGAGATTTTATCAAAAGCCGCTTTAAAATCAACGAAGAAAGCGTACGTTTTTTTATTTCTTCCAAAATTTAGATGTACTATGGACGACAGATTGTATATATTATCAGCCGTTGAATAGTTTTTGCGAAAACCCGCCTGATATTCATTGATAATGTTGAAATTTTCTGTCCATGTTGTTAATCTTTGCGTTATCAATCCCATCATCACCTTAGGTAAACAATTCATAAACGATATTCCACGGTAGTTGCTAGGATTTGAAACATCTCCTTTTTTGTAAATTGGAAATATAATACTTTCCACGAACGACTCGTCTACTTTCCCACTATCGTATATTACGTTGCAACTAATAGCTGCTTGCTTAAGCAGCTCATCTGGCGCATTTTTTAAAAATTCATATGGTACTCTGTCATGTCCGGGGGCTTTATTTAACTTCGACTTTTCTAGTATTTTTTTTATTTCTTCCAACGTTATCGGTTTATCTAATTCGTAGTTAGTATTATAAAAATAAGCGTAGTTTATATTAATGGACAACTGGGGAGGATTTAACAGCTCTTGGAAATATGTTTTCAATTGGTCTGTAGGAACTGCTATATTAGGGAAGCTATTTTCATTTCGAATTTCCTTTGCTATCTTCCACCAACTTTTGCTATCATTTACTTCATCAATTTTCCTTTCGAGAGATTGAAAGTATCTACTTTTGGCTCTTTGACAAGTCAATTTAAAATGTTTATTAGCTTTTATATATTTTGTTCTGCTTTCTATACTATTATCAGCCTTAAAGCTTCTCAACATGTCAAAGGATAACGTTCTCAAGTTGTAACATTCTCTATTAAACCATTTTTGTTTAGAGATAAAAGGACGATTATTATTGTACATTTTCTGATAAACCTTTTTAATAACGCTTGTGATATCACCAAACGAAAGATTACGATTCTCTATACCTATAATTTGTAGTGCATTTATTACTTTGTTTTGGTATTGCAACACATCATTCTGTCGCCATTTTAGTTTTGGCAGTAGATTTGGGATCTCCTCAATTGGGTCCACAATGTTAAATTTTAACGTCAGTGCAATTGGAAGATGATCCGACCAAATCTTGCTATCCACTGTAAAATTGTCAATATGTTGCAGTAGATCTTGTGAAACTGCACAGATATCATTTGTAGATGAACCAATTCCACTTACAAATGTAAATTCACCTTTATCATCACCTTTTGTCATTCCGTTTGTTACCACTAATCCTTGATCATTGCAAAATTGTATGAAAGCTTTACCATTGCTGTTTTTGACCTTATCTTTAGCGTTTCTACTAGATGTTCCAGCTACAAACCTTGATTTCAAACTTTCATCTACTGTTGCCTGCATATTAGCAATTCTTATATTTAGATCACCGATTATAATTGCATTTTGCATATCATGTTCTGTCATAAATAGCCTAAGCGCGCCAAAATCATCTCTCCAAGTAGCAGCTCTCATGTATAAAGGGACTATATTTAAATAAGCTTCATTTACTACGATATTAATAACGTCAACTCCTTGATAGTTTTTAAAACAAGTGCGCAAGCCATATTTATTTAATTGTCTTTTGATACCAAGTAAACAACCTCCTATCGCTCTACCACTGGAACTATTTCTAGCCGCCGGTTTCCATATTAAATCAAAACTACCAAAATATCTCGTATACCTGACCGTATCATGTAATTCAACATGTGTTTCTAATAATGCAAAAATATCGTAAGAGTTTACATAAGAAAAGAAGTCTGCGTAAAGTATTTTGTTTTTTAAACCGTTTATGTTATAAGATAATATTCTGAGATTTTTTATTATGGATAAAGTTTTGCTTTTACATACATTGTTTGGAACTAGTTTTTTGAATTAATTTTTTCTAATAGATTATTGTAATTTAGGCTAATTTGTTTCATACCATTACCATAAAGTTCAGCTAAAACCACTTCTGCTTCCTGTTGCCCACACCTCAGCTGTTTTTTCGGATTCCAAGTCAACCATTTAGTACCAACCTTGATTGCATCATTTTTTACAAAAACTTTGTGTGTTTTGTCCTTAGATATAATTTCGGATTTTAACTGGAACATCACTTTTCTGTCCTGTTGGCGCTCTTCGTTTAGATCCTTTTCAACTTTTATGGCAGTACCAGCGAGAGTTTTCAAATTTTTAAATATTAAATTGGCCATTTCTTCGGTTTGTAATTCAGCAACTACACTGATTTTATTGTTTTTGTCAGTGTAAATAATTCTGGCAGTGTTAATATTAATTGCAGGTAATTTCATAACATCCTTACATCCTTACATACACGTTCGACTGAATTCTTTGGACTGTCTTGTTTAACTATTCCACGAAAAATTACATTCTTGCCAGTACCCTGTTGAAGGTTTAGATCGTTTAAGCACATTTTCTCAACCGAATTGGCAAAGTTTCTGTTTTAAATGATTTTAAAATGATTGCCTTTCATTTCTAAGTAACTTTCAAGTTAACTCTATAGGAAATTCCGCTACTGCAGACGAAAATGGCACCCGAATAATATTACTTCCTGCATAACAATTATAAGCACATAGGAATCTATTCTTTATGGAACTTATCGGACTATGATTTTGTTTTATTGAAAGCGATTTTGTTGATTTTAAACAAACTCTAACTATTAAAAGTAAAAATAATGATCCATTAAATCTTTGTATTATGAAAATACGAAATCTTCAGTAAGCAGTTTGCAGTAAGTTATATGGCTTGGGGGACCACTTTCGTCTGCAGAAGCGGTTATTCCGATGAGATTATTGGAAATCCTTTTTAAATAATTTTGGGAAAGAAAATTTTACGATTTGGATGAGAAAGAGAGCTTAGCTGTCTTAAATCTCCAATACTACACTGATCGTAACCTCACTAGAAATGTTCTAAATTGCTATTTCAAGAGTAAAAACTAACTTTTAGCTGGATTTCTCAGCTCAGAACATTAAAAACTTGACTTTATATGTTCCTTGTAGAAGTCATATTTAATACAAAACATGTGATAAAAGAAAAAAAAGTTTTTACTTTTAACTTATTTTAAGTTTTTAGAAACAATTTATAAAATTTGAACTTTATTTTGTTTAACAAAATTCTACACCTTCTTGCACCAAAGCTAGTCCTATTGGATAGTAGTTTAGACACATTTTTTCAACAAGATCGGTCAAGAACTCTCTGAGTTAGGGGAGGTCAAAATTTAACATTTTGGCCAAACAGGTGTTTTTTTCTCATCCATGTAACTTATTACCTACTGTTCTTAGCAAAATTTGTCCTAAATAGTTTAGATAGCTATTTCTTAAATTAAAAAAAAAAATATTAAAAAAACAAAAAAAATTGTTGACTTTTTTTTTCAAAATATGCACATTTTTGTTTTTGCTCAAAAGAAAGCTTAGGTCTTTTCCTTTAAGAGCTTTTTGGTCGCTTAGTGGGATGCGAGTGGGACATCTATTAAAATAAAAGTTTTGTAACTCAAGACAAAGGTTTTTCAATTTTTAGCATATGCACTATTTTCATGTTTCTAAAACCTTAAAAATATAAATTCTACTGAGAAACAAATTTACCTTTCCGACGGTATGTAACATACCTAACTAAAATTTCATATGTTAAGCTCTGGAATAAAATCACTTTTTTCTATAGAAATGTTGGAAATTTTTTTTTTTTTATTTATTTGTAATAATAATTAAAATAATGGTAGGTATTCCAATTCTCACTTTCACCATTCACCTCAGTTTTTGAACCTAATTTTCTCACAAATAACATAAATATATAAATTTGTTGTTATTCAATCGTCTTTACAATCTATAAATATTCAAAAATCAGAAATCAAATTGTGACAAATAAATTACACACGGGAAATAATGAGATTCGAAAATTGAGGTGAATGGTAAAAGTGAAATTAGGAATCGATACCAATATATAATAAAAGTAATAAAAATAAAAAGATAAATAGTTTAATAAAATATAATCTTAATCATATTTTGTCAGCAAAAAATTGACAAGTGAAGTTTTTTTTTCAAAAAGTAATAAAGGGAAGGATTTTTTCCGAATTGAAGGACTATAACATGTGATTTTTGTGTTTATAAAATATTTTACAATGTTAAAAAAAAATTATTAAAATAATTTAAAAAATATGATTCTTTTAACAATGGATAGGTATTAGAATATTTATAAGAAAAAGGTTAAATTTGTTTTGTATTTTTTAAAAATATTTTTTTTTTTTATAAAATATAAAGCAATGTGCTAGTTTTTACGTGACACCACGTAAAATTTGGTAATTTTGGAGAAAAAATCGTAAAAATATTATATTGTGTTAACATTTTTTGCAAAATTTGAATTATACTTAATTGATCATAATTTTTTGGTGTTTATATATTTAACAAGATTCAACTTAATCACATAAACAAAATATTATCTATTTCACAAAAAAAGTAAAATCAACCAAAATCTGTCTTCCATAATTCAACGCAAGTAATACAAATGAAGGGCTTATTGTAAAAACTTGATAAGACACATTATATTTTTAATTTGTTTTCGCCTTTAAAAGATTAAAAAAATGCAATCAATATGACTTTTGGAGGACATTTTTACTCTAGGTACTTGCAATAGGTGTTTAAGCAAGACTTCTAACAAATATTAATCAATGGATGCCTAGAAAACAGCGAAAATTTATAACACAGTAAATGTGGCTTATCAAGTTTTTACAATAAACCCTTCAATTGTTTATATTTTTTTTTGATTAAATGAATTAAGTTTAATATAAATTAATTAATATAATGTGCTAAAATTTTGCAAATTTGGCTAAGTGATTTTATAATATTTACAAAATAGAAAAACAAGTCAAGTTTTCACTTTAGTTGCAATTATATTCTACGCCCTTCCCCCAAGCGAAATTAAACCTCAAAGTCCATACTTCGAAGCCATACTCCAAATTCTTTGTAGTTTAAGCAGGTACATATATGTAATAATAACAAAATTTCAAGAAAAAGCAATATTTTTGGTAAAAGTTAAATTTGCAAATATTTTGAAAAGTAGAGCTAATATTAAAATTTGCTGTTCACATTCGTGATCTACGTCCTAAAATTTATCAGAATGGATAATGGCATGTTCGATGCATTTTTGGTGTTTAACTGTGTAATTAATAATACTCATACGTTCACATCACACACTGTCTTTTATTTACTTTGTATTTTTATAATTTTAACAAAATTTTGTAAAATTTACAATTTTAAACTGAAAATAATTTGTTCTTTATATTAAGCGGCAACATAGTAAAAAATTATGTCAAATATTTGTCGCATAACTTGGAGTATCTCATGCGGCAGATGCCCGTAGACGTTTTAATAGGGCACGTCGTAATTAACATTCGAAATAGGAAATTTTTATCAAAGACATATATGCAGCCCGAAACCCTAATTGGCGTAAATGGAAATAGGGCGGACTCGATGGGCGAATCTTTTAGAATACTTAAGGAAACTACCTTCCTTGTTGAAAACACTGGAATCTATGCGGGATATCTAGTTGGTCCCAATGTGGAAGAACAATTTGGAACAGCAATAGTATCCAGCAGGTTGCACCAGCTGATGGACGACAAGTTGGGCCAAATGAGGATCAATAGGTTGCACCAAACGAGGGGCAACATCAACCAGGCAATGAGCTTGGCCGGAGCGTTATCGTAAGAAGAGCTGTTAAAAGCTTTTCTCCTTCTAAGTAGGGTCTTCCTGCTCATTAACAACGGAGCATTGATCTGCTTGACGTACATCTGGCAAATATATTCTCTGCGTGCCTGAAATTATCATACACCTAGGGTAGCCAGACGTACTTTCTTCAGCAGTACGCGTACTTTTTTTAGTCAATGTACTGTTTTCTGCATAACGCCTAAAAAAGTACGCTAAAGTACTTTTTTTTGCCTTTTGTACTTTCATTTGTACTTTTTTCCATGTTTAGTATCATTAGTAACATTTTTTTTTCAGTGCAGAAAGATTCACACAGTTAGAAGCGCCCTGTTAATAAGTCTTTACAACCTGAACACATTTGTGGCAACTAGCAGAAGTATTTTTTCGTGTTTTTTATATGAGAAGCAAAAAATCACCAGTCGTGACGACTTTTATTTTTTATATTAATCAATCGTCAGTCGCCATCATTGTGATGAAACTCTTAATTAAAACAAATAGTAAATATTTTTCGTGTTTTAAAAGGGTGGTCTTAAAAAGCTGAGAGTTTTCAATATAAAAAGTTTATAAAGCAGAATATCGGAGTTCTTAAATAGTGGATCATTTCCAAATTTTGAAAAAATTTGTATGTTTATTTTCTCTATACCACATTCAAATGCGGCAACTGAGAGAATATTTAGTTTAACGTTTACCTTTTGGAGAAAGGAAAGAAACAAGCTTTTAAATCAAAATTTAGAGAGTAGTTCACTCTCTAAATTTTGACCATTAAAACTAATTTTGAATTTACACGTGTAGAGTTTTTTAATTTGTTAAAAACTGAAAATGGCAAAAATGGAATTGTTAACCACATTAAAAAGAATGATAAATATTTGTAAAATTTTTTAATTATTTAAAAAACAAATAAAATATAATTATTTAATAATTATATAAACGAACCAATCCGAAATGTACAACAAACAAGTGATATTTAGTATTAAACATATTAATATAAACTTGTTCAAATTCTTTACTGAAGTATATGTTATTTTATGTTATGTTATTTAATGAATTTAATTATGTTTTCAATAAAAATACAAACGTACTTTTTTTTTATTAATTGTACTGCTTTTTTTTCTTTGATGTACTTTTTTTCCAATTCAATATCTGGCGACCCTACATACACCCCAGGTCATGGCAGGAAGCAAAAGCTGTCTTCATACCAAAGCACTGGAAGGGAAACTATACGGACCCAAAGGCTTACCGGCCGATAAGTCTGACACCGTTTTTGCTTAAAAATATGGAACGAATCGTAACATGGTTAATGATAGAGTCCCTAACGATCTGCTTAGATTCAAGCAATAAGCGTACTTAAAGGGACGTTCAGTGAAAACTGCTCTTCATGAGGTGGTTTGAAGCGTTGAGAGATCTTTTGATCTGCAAACATGATTTTAATTAAACTTGGTATAGAAGATGTGCATCATATAACTATAACCTCTTTCAAATGTAGGACAGACAATCCCAGCGGATTTTGCTATATATAAAAAATATTGGAAAAATTTAAAACAGCACTCGTACATAATATTCCATAGGGTATGGGAGTAATAGATACCTCATTTTAAAGCTACAATTTAGGTTTTACTAGTGCAAACTTCTCCGCTGCAAAATGAATTGTTTTCAAAAATCGCGGTTCAAATAGCTGTATTTTAAAAAAACTGTCATTTCAAGAGTTTCTAAAAAATATATGTTAATTAAAAATTACTTCCCTATGCCGAGTCCAACCCACTTTGTGGAGCTCTTACGGTATCCTGAGTTATGAATAAAAATGTGAAAAAATTTAACTAAAAAGCCGATAACTCAGCAACATGTAGACTGCATCAGTCATATGCTAGGGAACCGATGTATTAATTGTGAGGTCAACGGCATTAGATCCTTTTACAGATAGCCAGGCGGCTATCTAGGCAATCATTTCGAGCTCTGTAAGGTCATCCACTATCCCCGGGTGCAAGAAGGAAATCAATAACATCTCAACCGGGGTCAGTATTAAAATTTAATGGGTTCCGGGGCATTGCAATATCGCAGGGAAGGTGATGGCTAACTAATTAGCTAGGGAAGGTTCTTCTCTGGACATAGTCAACTTGGAGAAAGCGAAACCATTTCAGGCTTTTAGGGCTAAACTACGCCAATGGACTATTATTGCTCATAGGACAATATAGGGCACCTCGGGAGTAGGTGAAACCACTAGAATTCTATGGGTAGGCCCGGATAGAGGGGAACTTTTGAAACTGAGTAGGATAACAAGTATTTTCACCGGGCATGAAACGGTGTAGGCACGCCAATTTCGATTGGTTCATCCGGACTCAGTAACTTGTAGGGCCTATGGGGAGAGTGACAAGACCAAGAACACTATCTTTGTGGTTGTTCGCTTTCGCAAGGATTAGGGTTCAACACATGTGCGCTGACAATATTCCGACTTTGCGTGACCTTAGTAGAATGGGCTTTATGAGACAAAAGAATTTCGGGCTTAAGTGTGTGTCCTATTTTATTGGGAATGAGTCGGTTGTAAAGGGCATCTGCACCTCCGATTCCTTTTTTCAACCTAACCTAATATAACTTGGATTAAAGTGTAGGGCATTTATTACAAATCGTCACCTTAAATGCAAAAGGACGTAACTAACATATTTACTTTTTTACAATATAAGCAAAAAACGTCCACAGATAGTTTAACAAAATCGTTAGTAAAACTGATAGTTTAAATCATAAAACCAAACAATTTTGTGGAGAAATGTAGTTCGATGCATTGCTTTATAATCACTGAACCCTACTTCAATATTTTACAGGGCAACCAAAAAAATGTCTGGAAACTAGAACATATAAGATTCGAACTTTATTTATAAAACCGCTATTTTTTATCGTAGAAGTCCACAATTTTGTGTAGGCATGTAGTTTAGACAAATGAATCATAATCATCCATAAACCCGGTTTTGGAAAATTTGCTAGTTACGCCCTTTTGCATTTTAGTTGACGAAATAAACGTACCCATATTGCGATACATTTAAATATTTACGTACAAGTGTGTACATTTTGGATTTTCCAGCAAATGTTTGCCAATAATTGTGGTATTGATTTCGTTTTTTTTATTTGTGTCTAACCCAAAAGAATATTGCGAAATTATTGTGTGTTTTTTTAAATGTTTATTTAAGTATCTGTTACTTTTCATATCTATTGCTTTTATTCTTTATATTTTTTTTTAAAGATAATCATGTCGCCGCCAGACAGTGCTTTATCCCCATGTAAGGAATGGACAAAAATAGAAGAAGTTGTAGTATTTGCATGAAAATTAGTATGCAGGTTTCTATAAATTTTAAATAAAAATAACAATTCTCATTAATATGTAGTAAAAATTGGTTATTGTTCTAAGAATAAAGTAAGTATTGTATGTGCCAAATTATATTTTGATCGCAACAAGGACTCGTATATTTTTTGAAAAACATCAGATTGATACACATTTTTTAAATTTTGCCAAAAATAAATAAAAGACAAATATACAAAATATTTGCAAGAAAATGAACCATATCCATATATCTTGAATTTTGTTAATTTTGAATAAAAGCTAAAATCTTTAAAAAATTGGTTATTATTCTCAAAAAGCCATCAATAATATCTGTGCCAATTTTAATTTCAAACGCAGTAAGGACTCGTGTTGCTGTCATATATCCTGTTTCCTAAAACGCCTATAAATCTTATGAGAATCATCCGATTGGTACATTTTTTAATTTATGTTATCAAAATTATAAAATAATTTTTTTTTTCATAAAATAATTGTAAAGATATTCTAAAGTTCCATATATTTTGAATTTTGTAAATTTTGAAATATTTGTAACATTGGTTATTATTCTTGAAATTGAATCAGTAATATTTGTGCCACTTTTCATTTCAATCGCAGCAAGGACTCGTACAGCTATCATATATCCTTTTTTTAAAAAGGCTATAATTCTTTTAAAAATTATTGGATTGACAAAAAAATTTAAAAACGAGAAGATGTGTGAGATGCTCTCAACTATTTAAAATCTTTGTCAAATCTGTTTGCTAATAGAGTATTCACCAGAATAATACAACGTTTAAAAAAAAACACAAAAATATTTTATTTTTATTATTTATTTTCAATTTACTTTTTAATTTGAATAAAACATGGATTTCGGATGATTTTGACAACGAAATTTGTTTAAAGTAAAAAAAAAAAAAAAAAAATATGAGAAAATCTCAAAAAAGAAATAGAAATTGTTTTTCAAAAATATTAAGTAATGAGTTCAATTATTTTAATGACGTGTTCTGGAAAAAATGGGAATGCTTGAATTATTAATTTTTACTAAAATATATAACGAATTTTATACAAATTCTTGTGTTTGCACTAGAAATTATGTAAATGTACTTGGGTTCCTCAAATACTCGGAGTTCGGCCAAGTTCGGCCATAATTTGGCCGAACTCCCTACTAGGCCGAACATTACTTTTTTTAATGAACTCCAAAGCCGAATACTCGGTAGGACACTAGAAAATGTAGAAATGTTAATAGAAAAAGAAACGCATTGATTCAGAACTTAAATTTTATACAATGAATTCCTTCCCAGCAAAATTAAACAGATTAGCTCTGAACCTGTTCTAGAACAACTTCTTTACCACCGGTTACATGGAACCGGTTCTAGAACAGGTTCCTGGAAGTCGAAATGTAAGGTGTCAGTGTCCCAGAACTAGTTCTATAACTGGTTCTAGAACCGGTTCTAAAGCAACCTGTTCTTGTTTGGAGGTAAAGAACCTATTGCAAATAGGACAAACTACATATAAACAGATTAAACAGTATAAGTTGTCCTGCAAACAGTTATTTGGATCAAACTATTTTACTGGGTTATTTTAAATTTTTATTTTAATTTTTTCTTATGTATTTTTATTTTAATAAAAACAAAAATAATAAAAGAGTTATATTTTTTTTATCGAAAAATAATTTTTTTCAGCTAAAATAAAGGGTTATGGAACCAATTTAATAAAAATGGCCCAGTTATAATCTGGACGCACAAAAGTAGTTATAACTTTGTAAATAACAGACACATTTTTATAAATTATACACCAAATTAAAGGAAATTTATTTAGCTTTAAGGAAATCATACAAATAAATTAATTTTCTTTGTTACGAATAAAAGAACGGACATGTTTGTTGATGCTCCCTATTAATTTTTGCACATCCTTCGGCTTTACTTTTTTAGCACTCTGGTTTAATTTTTGTAACATTATAACTTCATTTTTTGCTTCTTTATTACTCTTCTTCAATTTATTTTTTACATTTGCCTAATATCTTTCGATTGGTCGAAATTGTAGGCAGTTAGGAGGATTCATGTGTTTGTTTTTTGAACCACTGAATGTTGGATTTTCTAAGAAAGTGTGCAAAATTTCTTCACGTCTTTTTTGTTCCATGGCGTCTGTCCGAAATACTATTCGAATGACAGACTTGAAAATGATGTCAAATAACGGTATATACCGGTATATATGTTTTGTCAACAACATATCTAAATGGTTTAAAATTTCATACACTGGGGGCTCTGTAACAACATTATGAATGCGTCCAGATTATAACTGGGCCATTCTTTATGATGTTTTTAAGCTGCCAACAAAAAAGGTAGTATTTCAAGACTCTGCTCGATGGTTGCACTACAAAGTTTTTTACAAAATGAACATTTTTCCTAATTGTAAATATTTTCAAATATTAAAAACAAAAAAATCTAATACCTTACTTTAAAAATTAATTTTAGACAATTATTTTAGGAAACCCTAAAAATAAAAACTTTTTCTTATTGCAAAATACATTAAACATTTAGCGACTTTAGCTACACCTTGCGACGACAGAATGAGCTATATCACAAAGGATACTTTTTATAAGATAAAGTTATTTTAGTACATATCCAAAAAAATTAACTTCGTTAGAAACGACGACATTCATTTTTTTTGAATTTTGTCCATGGGGCAAAGCACTGTGCTCCAGCCGCTACAGAAATAAATTTTAGCTTATTATTTATACCACTCCCTCTACATACGTATTACATGTAGATACATACATACGATATATCTACAGTCTCATCGTACCGTTAATAAACATTTTTGAGAATAAAATATTTTTTCTGGGTTTTGTATTCGTAAGATGAATTATAGTTTTTTGTTTGATTTTTATTGCAAGTACATACATAAATAATAGTTTTCTATAAAAGTATTTTATAATTATTTACCATAAATTATTTTGTTATTTCTTTTTTTATTTTCGCTAGAAATTATCAATAGACTAAAATTGTATTATTTATTTTTTTAATGGTGTTGCTTTTTATGATTGCATATAGTGGAAATCATTATCAAAGTCATTCTTATATTCCCTATGAACAGTGGCCTGTCATTGAGTAAATAATATAAAATAGAAGTATTTATGTGGTGTGAGGCTTTCCAAGCCAAATGTCCTGCTAAAACGTTCAATGTCAATGTTAAATGTTATGTCTTTATTGTCTTATATGACACGAATAAAATATGAAACATCTACAAATTTTTCCAAAAAGTGTGCGAGGTAGGCGTGGTTTAGTACTGCTAAACTTTTGCGATCATTTTTAGTTTATTATTTATAGTAACTAGGGTTTTCTCATTATCGGAGATTTTCATTTTCCGGGACAGCTTGATTGTTTTTCGAGTTTCCCGGAATCCCGGGATTTTAAGCTCAATTCAAATTGATTAAATTTCACATAATTCAACTTTTATTACAAAAATAAATTTTCATATATTTAGTTAGAGTATTATTCTACCTCAAATCCAAAATCTAATATGATATTGTCATATTAGATTTTATTTGTAGCTTTTAAATAAGTTTGAATATTTTCATGATAGACAATACAATTGTTTCATTGGCATCACCAAAATCTTTAGTTGTCAGCAATAGGAAACGATAATTGGCTTAACTCAAAGCGTGACATTACGTACAACAACCACTATCAACTTTATGAGAATTTATCTGCCTTATTGTATAAACTGGCTGATTTGGTAGACCTAATTAAAAAATCAAAACTATTTGAAAAGTTACAAATAAAATTTAATATGACAATATCATATTAGATTTTGGACTTGATGTAGAACAATATTCTAACTAAACATATGAAAATATAGAGAATCCTAGAAGAATATTTTTGGAATTCTTTTAAGTTTCAACATACATTTTATAAGGTGGCATCTCTCGTAGTTTAGAAAAGTGTTGCCAGAGAGCAAATTTTTGATTTTGTTTGTGATGCCATCCTAGTTATCGAAAGTACAGAAAATACATTATAGATTTGGCAATACTCACAATATATGGGAAAATAGTGGAAATTGGAATAACACATGATTTCTAAAAATAGAACAATGTTATGTTGTTTGTATTGTACTTCTGCAATTATGTATGCAAAAACACCGCTAGCTGACTTTAGGTCAGAGCATGTTTAATGCTGTCTAAAGTGTAGTGCATGTGGTATTAGAATTTCAATAATTTCATATAGACGCAATCAAACAATAAAAACATAACAAATATTACAGAATTATTAGAATATCTGATGAAGTTTAATTTCCAGAAACTGCAGTCTGATTCGATTGAAAAATTACAGTGTAGTTATGATTTTTAGATATATGCTTATTCTTCTCTACTAAGCCTCTCACAAAAACGTGTTTTTAATTTTCGAGTTTGAATAATTTGGAGCAATTATCCAATGCTAAAAATTTTACTACATACACATAGAGAATTCCTTGAATGAGTTTAAATGAAATTGTCTCACTAAACTAATGAAGTTTTATTCACAATTTGAAACATCACGAAAGAGCTTCACAGTTTTAATGAAACTATTTTTAATGAACATTTTTCATTAGGCGTATGCAATTTTTAAAAAATAATATGAAATTTTTCATTTATTTTTTTAAAAGCTGCATTAATTTAAGTTTCAATGGACGAGTTCCAGTGACAATTCATAGATAAAATGCAAAAATTCATTGATATCATGCAGATAATTCTCTCAGTGTAGATTTTTATGGAGCGTTGAAAAAAAAATAAAACTAGTTCTAAATTATTAGTGTAATAATAATAATAAACTCAATTTATGTATCCAAAAATCGAAATTTTTATTTTTTTATTTATTAAAAAAGGTTACGTGTTTTCATCGATCTAGAAAGTTTCATCGTGTAACTCGGATTAGTTTTTGAGAAAATATTTGTCAATATTGTGCTCCATATATATATTTCAATATTTGTATGTTAAAACTATATACTTGTATACATGGCGTATGATTAATATCAAAAATACATATATTAAAATTTATCATACTTCATGTAGTTTTAAAATACATATATTGAAATATTTATGGGGAAATTATTTGACGAATATGTGGATTGATAAAAAATTATGTAACATTTTTTTTATAAATAAAAAAAAAATTTTAGCCGATTTTTGAATAATTTGAGTTTTCTATTACACTAAAAATACCACGCCTACTACACTTTTTGGAAAAATTGTAATAGTTTTTTCATTTTCTATTCGATATAGGCTAACAAATACTGTGAGTGTGATATTGAACAGTGGTAAAATACGGTAATAACTCTCTTCTTAGTTTATTAATTTAAAAAGCTGAACTTTGCTACATGAATGAATTATATACCCAGCAAACCACTCATTACCAAATAATGGGTAAAGTAATGTATCACCATACTTCACTGATGAATTTTACAGGCGATGAGCCAAAAAGTAATTGGTGAGTTCACAATATAGTAGGGGGTAAAGTAACTGGTTACTTATATGGTTACCGGGTTTAGAAAAGTAATAAAAAGAAATTAATAAAAAAAAAATTATTACAAATATTTTTTTAAATTAAATAAATAACGTGGTCTCGAACCGGGGGTCTCTGGTTGTTAGCCGAGCACTCTACCAACTAAGCTATCGTCGCATATAATAATGGGTTGCTTTGAATTAAATTGAATTGTTTTGCTTCGAGTTTTAGTTTGTGTTGTTAAAAATATGTACCTTACAAAAAATGACAAAGTAATGTGTTTAAATATAGATTTTCAAACAAACGTTTATATTTCAAACATTATGTAATTGTTGATCGGTAAGTATTTATTTCATGTTTTTAAATAATGTAAAAGGTAATAATGTATCCTGAGTAAAAGGAAATGATGTACCCATGAGTGCCCAGTTATAGTTAACTTATTACTTTATATTGTGAAATAATGATAAAGGAAAGAAGTAATAATTACAAAGCAATGCATTATGTAACCCATACTTGGTAAGTCATTACCTTTTGTTGGAAACTATTGATACAGGTAATGAGTATACATTACAAGGTAATGCATTACTTTATCGCACCCATTACCAAAGTTTTCCTAGGTACTTTATTTTCTGTCACCTAAATTTCATTGCAGTAAATATGGGGGTTGGCTAAGTATGTATGGAAATCTAAAATGTATTGAAAATACACATAAATGTTTTACAATTGGACTGATATTTAGGCAAACTATTTATAATATTGCCTGATGTCCAATATTATCCAATTCGGTTCATGTACTCAGAAGTTATTGTAAAAATATGAACTTTTTTTAGATTTTCATTAATTTTCTGTAAAACTTTTAATATTTGGATCGGTATAAATTGCTGGTGATAAAAATAAAAAGTCGTTAGATTATAGGGTTGCCACATCTTCCATTGTTGAGCAAACCGCATGATTTTCACTTAGAAAGTATTATTGATACGAACATCTTAATACGATAGTATTGAAAAAATAAAAGACTTTTAGAAAATGTATAAATTTTCACATTTAGACATATATTGTCTTAGTACATGGACCGATGTTGATGAATTTGTATATAAAATATCTACTGACATAAAGAAATTTTTTTTTTCCAAAAATTGGAATGTATATTGTCTTTTCCATGATAGATCGGTCAAAATATGACCGGGGGTCATTTAACTTCCTTTATGTTTCGTACACGTATTCTCTAGGATGTCTTTTAGTCACTATCCTTATCAGTTTCTGCAAATTTTGTAAACTCACGTATTTATTGCCTTTTTAATTTTTAAAAGATCATTTTAAAAGCAGTGAACTTTGAAAGTCATATTTCCTAAAATTGCATATCCAAAGCATTTTGCACTTCCCCGTTTGAACGTTCTCTCATGGAATGAACGATATAATACATTCTAATTGTTTGTTTTGTGATACCTTAACTAATAATTTAATTGTAAATAATATATGAAAATAAGATTTATCATTACAATCCCAGTTTTATTACAAATGGTACCACATCAAAGAAATAGTTTTTTTTTTGGAAAACGGTAACCCGTGTCGAGAATTGGGCGAAAATTACCTATTTTGGAATAAAGTGCATTATTATTAAAATTTCCCCAAATTCTAAATTTTGAAGAAACTTATTTTTTTATTTCATTTATGCATTGAATATACTCTAAATTATTCAAATACCAAATCCTGACTTCATCGAATATTATTAACCCACTTTAGGTTGGAATCTGAAATGACCCACGACATTTGATAAAAATGCAAAAACCTATTTTTTAAAATTCATTTTAAAGATTTTTTTAAATGCCAAATTTGGTGATGTCGATTGCTATTTTTATAATATAATAGGTCCCAGTAAAATAGTAAAATCCAAACGAAATAGGTTCTAATTTACGTCTTACAACCGGTTCCTTTTGTTTTTTATTTACTTTTAAACAAGAACATGTTGCTTTTGGGCCGGTTCTAGAATCAGTTAATGAACTGGTTCTGGGACAGTGAAACTTTAAATTTTGACTCCCAAGAACCTGTTCTAGAGCCGGCTACATGCAACCGATGGTAAAATAAGCTGTTCTAGAGTGGATGCCGAGGTTACAAGTTCTAAAAAATTTTGCTGGGTTGTTATTAAAAAAAACAATAAATTGGAAAAATTATTATTCGAGTTTGTGTTTGGAGCGACTCCTTTCCAGCACTTTTTATGAAAATTGCTTTTGTCAAAAATTTTACAAAATTATAATATTTTAATCAAAGTTTGCATAATTTTCGGAAAAATATCACTTAAATTTAATAAGACAATAATTATCTTTACTTTTATCTAAGAAATCGTTAATCCTTAGTTTCCTGGGGGCAAAAAAGACCCATGAAACGTAATTTTAATTATGTCAACAAGATTAAAAAGCCTTTAAAGCGTGTAAATTGATCAATAAATGGTTAATATTTACACTTTTGGCCTAAGAAGACCAACAAGGTAATTTACGGAATAAAACCTTCGGACAATATAACTTAAATTTTATTAGACTATTGTTATCTTTACACTCATAAAAAATCCCGTAAAAATAGTTGAAAATTAAAAATCAGCTCAGCTAAAAATCAGCTCACTGATTTTCAGCAAAAGATTTTGCTGACATTAGCAATTTTTTTGCAAGCATCCTCCTGACTAAAATTTTGCTGACTCAGCAAAATTTTTTGGTGACTTTACTAACTTTTTTTTTGAGTGTATATAAGAACTTAAAAAATAAACCGTGATTACATGCATTTTTTTGCCGGTGTAATGATATTAAGCTGGGTTTAGGGTAACTTATTTGCAGGAAATCATATCAAATACTATTATATTCGAAAAATTAAAAGTTTTATAAAAGGTTGCTTTTTAAGGTTATGAAAATTTTGTTCGCTCCAAAAAATTTAAAGTCCTTAACATTTTTGATGCCTTATCGATTTTGTATTTAATGTACGTTTTAGCGGAATTTATACAGCATTTTAGTTGCCACAAAGCGAAATGTGTTTGGAAAAAACTACCGCTGTACTCGCTATGAACGAAAAACACTAAATTTTGTTGCACTTTATCAGTTATGTCCGTCATGAAGATTCACTCTAGATACCTAAATATGTTTTCAAGACATGTTTTTTTTTTTTTTTAAAGTGCAAAAAAAATTAAGTTTCGCCAACTTTTTAAAAAGTTCTTGAAATTTTTGGGTTTAGAAATTTTTAAGTGCCTTTTTGATTCGGAGGTGAAGTATACTCACCTCTATCCAATTTCAATTATAATTCAAATTCAAATTTCAATTATAATTCAAATTTCAAATATAATTCTGAATGTCAGACACAAAAAACATACATTATCAAAAAATTCACGCCAATTTCATTTAAGTTTGTGATGTCCGTATTCCGTTATTGGTGCATTACACCTATTTTAAATACTGTTCTCAAAATTCAATTCCATTACACGGCGCAAAACCCGTATTTGAAAAACTGCAAAAGTTTAAACTTCGGAAAATTTTGGTTTTACTTGTAAACCACAATATAACTTTTCACCAAACAGCGATATGGAAAATTTTTTTGAATAAATCTTAAAGGTCTAGTAACTCCATTTTGTATAGGTTTGGTTCTGAAAGTTAAAAACTATGAGAAAAAAAATTAAATGAATAAAAAAACTCTTGTAAGTTTCAAGTTATTATTTTAATTATTTAACATTAATTTGTTCATGTGGTAAAATGACATAACTGATAACTTTAGTTAAACAACAGATTTAAACGATATCAACAGAAAAAATTAGTTCAATTGAGTTGGAACTTGTTTAACAGACTATTGAACTAACTTTCTTTACCCCGTAGTGGGTATCCTTTAAATGGATAAACAACAAATTTTCTACTTGATAAAAATGATTATTTTGTGTAACTTGATCCACTGTTTTCACTTTTCACCAGAAAAAACCCACTAGGAAATTGACAGAATAACATCTTTCAGATTTTTGTATATACTAAGGACATTTAGTATTATCAGATAATGTAAAGCCTCATCCTCCAAGAAGTTCCAAGAATTTTACTTTTTTTTATTTTTTAAAAACACAATTTCTATGAATAAAAAAATAATTGAAATACATTGCGGAAATATTTAAATCCGCCATGCAATGATTAAAAACCAAACAAATTTTGATACAAAAACAATTTTATAAAAAAAAAACTAAAATCAAAAGGATTGCCATATCCCTCTTTGTTTTCATAGTTTAAAAACGAAACATTTTAAAAAGGCACTCGATTATGCAACTCTGAAATTTGCAACTCTGAAATATTATTTAATCTAAAAGAGCTAACGCACAAAATTTCTAAAAAAAATCAAAATTAGTTTGATAGTTTTGGCCACATCTAACCTCTGTGCATTGATACAATATATTCTTTTCAATGGCGGGACAGTTGACTTGGAAAGCTTGACTCGAGGGAATTTATTGTAGTTCCTAACTCTTATTATCCTTGTTTTCCGCAAAACACAAATATACTATGTACCCAGATTTTTCTATAATTTTTATTAACATATCCCGTCCTAATAAGCAGATATATGCAATTAAAGTTGAAGCTGTAATCGGCTATATTTTACCAACGACTTTAGATACTTTTTTGTGATTTGATTAAAGTTTCCGTAAGATCTTCTTAAGATCTTCTCCAAAATAAAACACTGTTCTATCTTTTATTGTAGTGTTGACAATGACAGTCAGTCTGTCTGCTATTTCATTAGTTAATCCCTATGCTTTATAAAAATTTATGTTTGTATATTTTTGCATTTTTCATATGTGATTTTATGGGTGGTTTTTGTAAAATAACATTAGTTTTAGTGCTGCATTTTTTATTTTATTATTTTTTCCATCTTCTTAAATGATAGCCTTTTGCAGCAGTTCTTTTTATTAGCTTAAAGTTCTTCAAGAATTTATGCTGTCACAAATTCGAAAGAACTAATAATTTGCTAATTTTGTTTTAAATTCTCTAGACTGCTATTATTAGCACCTTGGATCATATTTTTTTTACAAAAGAGTTTGAAGGTTTTCTAGCAAACCTTTAATTCACATTACTAATAACAATATTACAAAGGTGGTAATATTTTATGAGGATACAGCCCATACAACTGTTAGTACACCATTGTGCAAAACCTTTATTTAGCCTTTTATTAAAATTTATTTTTAATATCCTTTAACTTTTTCTGTATATAAAAATTTTCAACTTAAAAAAAATTTGCTTTAAATTATGAAAAAAAAATATGTATTTTTTCAAATATTTTACTAAAATCAGCAACGAAATTTAGACAAAATATTTTAATTTTTAAATAGAGAATTTGAGCCCGCTAAAAAAATTACCCAGCTAGCGCAAGCGAATTGAGGTTTTAAACATTTTCGAGTGTAAATTTTGCTTTAATATTATGCTAATAATATAGTCTGCAAATTTCAGTTGGTAACGAGCATAAATATTTTTGATAAATGAGACATAAAGCAAAATTTACACTCGAAAATGTTGAAACTTCAATTCGCTTGCGCTAGCTGGGCCATTTTTTTAACGGGCTCAGACTTTCAGCACATACATTTCGAAACATATGTAAACTTTTGGGTCAATTACAATTTTGAACTCGACATTCGATTCTACGACAAACATTATTAAAAAACTTTTTTCTCAGTTTTTAAGTGCTCCGGTTAGGCGGTTAGAGTGGGAGAAAAACACTCTTTTTAAAAAACTTAAACTTAAAAATTAATTTTTTAAACACATACAATAAAATGTATTAGCAGCTGAGAATAAACATTTTCAATATCTCGCGGATCGTTAAAAATTTGTTAATCAATTAAATATTGACCCTTAATATCTCATTGTTTCCGCCAGGAACCAACCAAATGTATAAAAACTTTGTTTAACAAATTTTCAAAAATGAATTAAAAGATAGGCTATTCCGTTAGAAACAGTATCTACAACATTTTTTTGGAAATTATTTTGTGTTCAGTGCACGGTTTGCAAAAAAGCATGGATGGTAACCGATTCGAAGCGGGTACCGGTAAGGGTAACGATATTTTATATTATTTCGGTAACGGTATTTTAAGGATAAAGATATTTCAGTTATTTCGGTAACGGTTTTTAGCGATAACGGTTATTAAGTTATTTCGGTAACAGTATTTTAGCGGTAACGGTATTTAAGTTATTTTGGTAACGGTATTTTAATGATAAGGGGTTTTCAGTTATTTCAGTAACACTATTTTAAGGGTAACGTTATTTTAATTATTTAGTTATCGCTATTATAAAGATAACGATAATATCAATGCACACCAAATGTTTAACCTAATAATGTCCGCATCCTCATGACTGGCTAGTGTATAATCAAACTTTGAGAAAATATTTCTATATACACCGTTTTTTTCTGATCTCGACTTAAATTAATGAAAAAAAAAATATTGATATTTTAAGGGTAACGCTATTTTAAATTATTTCGGTAACGTTATTTTAATTTCAATTATTTTGGAAATGTTATTTTAGCAATAACGCTATTTTAGTTATTTCGGTAACGGTATTTTAAGGATATCGATAGTCAGTTGAAACGGGCTTAAGTTGATAACGGTATTTTAGCGGTATTGCCTGCCATCCCTGAAGAAAAGTATCCAAAATAAAATTTTGTGAAAATTTAAAAAATAATTGTTTTTTAACAAACACAATTTTCAAAAGTCTTAAAAACATATTCAAGTTGAATGATAACATTTGAGAATAAACATATGCTGAATTTCATATCAAAACCTATAAAAAACGCACATTTTGAACCCGACCCTCTCAGAGTTTTGCATACAGCTACATTTTACCTATACAAACACAACCTCATATTTAGAAATTGAATTTTTGAAAATATATGGGCGTGGCAAAGTATCGAAGTTTTTGAAAAATGACGATAATATGTATATTCAAGCTGTGATTACTACGGAATGGCTGAACCGATTCCCTTAGAAAGGTATTAAATTAGATTTTGAAAACATACACTGTAAACATTTTATATCACACTGAAAATTTTTTTTTCCCAAAAATAAAACTTTAAACTGGGAAAAGTGTTTTTTTCCAAAAAAAAATTTTTTTAGAAGGGTCTATTTAATATATGTATATAACATATCTAAAAACTAAAGTGGCGTTTTTTTTCTTTTTTTTAAATTTTTTTAAGTAAATGCATCTCTTGTTAACTTCCATATATTTTGATATCATTGTGTGACAAAAAAAAAATAAAAGTAGCTATACTTTGAAAGTTATACAGATTTTTTTGTAATTCTAATAGATTAAAACAAGAATCGTATTATCAAAATTTTCAGACACCCCCAAAATATGGACTTACCCTTGGAAATTTTTTTTTTATTTTTTTAGATTTAATATATAATTTTGTGCAGCTCATACTGTTGACTTTCGGAATATTTGCTAACTTTTAGTGAAGTTTCATCTAAAGGTATAAAAGAATGGAAGCTTTGAGTTCCTGTAATAGTTTTAGCATATTTATACCTTGAAAATAGCTCTTCTTTGGTTTTGTTATAGTGGTCAGCGTCTGCATAAGCAACTTCTATGGAAGTCTTATAAGTTTTAATTTATAAGTTTGTGAAGCCCAATGATAAAGGTCTTTCGGCGTTTGAATTTGAATTTACTTAAAAAAATTTAAAAAAAGAAAAAAAAAAACGCCAATTTAGTTTTTAGATATGTTATATATTTAATAGACCCTTCTAAAATTTTTTTTTTTGGAAAAAAGCACTTGGCCTTTGAAGTGTTTTCCCAGTTTAAAGTTTTATTTTTGGCAAAAAAAATTATGTATATGTTTTCGAAAGCTAATTTAAATACCTTTCTAATGGTACCAAAAAAAATCGGTTTGAAAGTACATATTATCGTCATTTTTAAAAAACTTCGATACCTTGCCACGCCCACATATTTTCAAAAATGCAATTTATAAATATGAGGTTGTGTTTGTAGAGGTAAAATGTAGCTGTATGCAAAATTTCATCAAATTCTGACAGGGTCGGGTTCAACGCATATCTGTTTTGTCTTAGTAAGAGAAATAATATAGACTTGTAAACCAGTGTTACCATATTGCCAGTTTTAACTGTTTTTTCCAGTTTTTTAGGATACGTAACAGTTTTCCAGTTTTTCATGAAAAAAAACAGTTTTTGTTTAATTTCAGCCTTTTTTTTCAGTTTTTCCAGTTTTCAACAGTTTACCTGCTCGATTTACTTTCTTTTACTTGAATTTATAAATTTAATACAAAAGTTGCACAAAATGTTTCAATAAAAAATAATACTACGCATTGAATGCAACTGTGTAGTAAGTTTTAATTCCCTTTTTAGCATTTGTTTGTGTTAAAATTTTGTGGAATCAAACGAAATGAAAATCAAATTTAATTAAAAAATGTATAACTGATATTTTTATGTAATTAAGTAAGATCTCAAAATGTGATGAATTATTTTGTTTTTTTTTATGGGTTTGTAGCTATTTTTTGCTATATGTTAAATCATTAATATAAATATAAATATGTTTTTTTATATTATATTTTTTTTACGTTAAACAAGTACACGAAAAAAAAACATATCAGGCTTATTGTTAATTAAAATGTAGTTTTATAACAGAGCACAACTTGTGATCTGTTATGAAAATATTTTTTTTTATAGTATAAGTAAAAGTTAGTCTACAACAAAAAATATTTTTTTTCTGTGTATATAAAATGCTTAATGTTATGTGTTTAATGTTTTTTATGTTGTTTGATGTTTAAATAAAATGCAATTGAATTCAAAATGCACATATTAACTGTTTTTTCTATTGTTTTTTATTTAAAAAAAAAAACAGTTTTTTCTTAAAAAAACAGTTTTTTTTACAGTTTTTTGAAAAAAATACATGGTAACACTGTTGTAACCTAAAGTAGGCAACTAAAAAAATGTGTTATTTCTTTACTTTTTATGCCAAACACATGGTATACATTTCATCGCAAAAAAATCAGGCCTTTAAGAGTCAATAACTTCCTATCATAATCGACATTTTGCACCATTTTTCTCAGCTAAAAATGCTTTTTGATTGTGTGTCATAAAAAATTACTTTATAAGACTTTTGAGTAATTAGGATTTATTCCTACCACTCTATTTTCTAAATGGTATAGTTTTAAAACGGGGAAACCGTTCTTTTTTAATTAATTGTTGCTGTAGAATCGAAAGGTGATTTCAAATTCTCTCTTTTTGCTCTGTAGTAAAAGGGGCCCTAAATCAGTGCTTTTGGCAGCCGCGAGCATGCAGAAGCAGCTGAAATTTAAAAACAATAACGACTCTTTTTTATTGATGCAAAAACATTTGAAAAGGTGATGTTATTCCCAAAACAAAGAAATTTTATTTATTTCTGACGAACTCTAGTCTTTATAATTGTTGTGTTATTTCTACACATTTTTCATAGTCTAAGGACTTATGTAATATTTGTAAAGTCTCTGCAGATACAAGACTGACGATTTAGTACTTAAAATATTAGTTATATAACTTAACAAAAACAAAGAGTCTAAAAAAATTTACTGCATAAAAGCGGATTTTTCATTTGATTCTTTGAGGATCTACGCAATTTCACTTGAATCATAATATTTTTTATTATTGTTTTTATAACGAGCAACAAGAAAAATATATTGTAGAGATTAGCCTTTTGAAAATGTCATTGACCTTACGGTATAGAGTGTGTAATATTAATGACTTTTATCAGGGTTGCCATTTTAGCATAATGGATGCTAGATCTAGCACATTTTTTTTTGTGATTTATCACTCACAATTTATATAAAAGTGCTAGATGCTAGACAGCACTTTTTTAAGATGATATGATTTTTTAGGACTTTTTTGCTTCGAAAAAATTTTTCACTTTTTTGTCAGAAAATTTAAACCAATTTTGTATAATTTTCAGTTTTTTTATATAAAACTTTGGGTTAAGTAAAGTTTGAGTGGCAGTCTTTTTCGAGATTTTTAAAATAAATTTTAATAAATTTTTATATATCGTCACCTAAAATTCAAAAGGGCGTAACTAACAAAGTTTCCAAGCCCGGTTTTATTGATGAATATGATTCATTTGTCTAAACTACATGCCTGCATAACATTTTGGATTTCTACGATGAAAATATCGATTTTATAAATAAATTTCAAGTCTTATATGTTGTTCTTTTCGCTCTTTTTTTGGTTGCCTTTTAAAATATTGAAGTATGGTTGAGTGATTATGAACCACTGCATCGATGATTAAAACTATCAGTTTTATTAACAACGTTGTTAAAATATCTGTGGACGCTTTTTTGCTTCTCCTGTAAAAGAGCAAATATGTTTCTTAAGTACTTCTGCATTTTAGGTGCTGATATGTATGTATGCAGTTTTTAATTTTACCAAAAAATATGGTGGTTTAAAACAATTGTGAATATTTTATGAATTTAACCACATTCTACTTAGATCTGCATATAAAAATTCTTCTAATTTCTGTTAAAATTTTGAAGATTTACTGATTTTAAGGACCTTAAATATATTTCTTGGTTGTCCTTATTATTTTTATATTTGCTAAAGAATTTCACCACATCGGAGTCATATCTCCATTATAGAATTTTTTTAATTTCTGCTATAACTTAGAAGATTTACTGATTTCTTAAAGAAATAATTTTTTAATGATTAATTATAATTAAGGCAACCACAAATATGCCACAAAAATCCATTTTATGCCCCAAAAACCGGAAAATAAGATCTTAAAATTTGAAAAATAAGCTTTTTATTTAAAAGTTCGTATTTTAAAACTTATTTTTTGGTACAGTTGGAGTAAGTTTTACGAAATAAAATATTAATTATGGCGAAATCGGTATAAGCTTAAAAAGGAAACTCAAATTTTCAAAATTAGCTCGAATTTCCAAAACCGGTGTCACAAACTCCAGAAAATTTAAAAAAAATATAAAATATATAATCTAAAAAAAATTTTTTACCAAAAACATTTTCTTTAGATTAAAATATCATATTAAGCCCAAAATATGCGAAAACATGCCCTAATAAATCAATGCCAGAATTCGTCAATTGTTCTCTATTTTTAATACGACTCACAATAAAAAGCATGATACATCATGATACAGCATGATACAGCAGGATACATATGTTCAAAAGTGACCAAATTTTTAAGTTATTCTCAAGGATAAAAGTTTTACACTAAAAAAGAAAAATTTTTATGATCCTTTCAAAGTCATTAAAATATCCTTTAATATTTGAGCTATAATTATATTAGAAATTGCTTAGTTTTATTGGATAAAAACATAAATCGCCTTTTATAAATACACCACATTGAATTTTTGGTTCATTTTTTCGAAAAATTATCTAATGTTTTCAATATAAGGAAACGGAATCTTAAACATAAATTTACAAATCGAAAGTATATAGAGATAAATTCAAAACAAATCTAGCACTTTTTCTAGCATCTAGCACTTTCTAGCAATATTTTTTCTAACGATTTAGCACTGTTCAACATTCAACTTATGGTAATACTGACTTAAAATTAAATTTCCATTTTAAATTAAATTAATAAAACAAATTTAGCCGACAAAGAGAGTCATTACGTTTTCTCCGAGCTAAATGAAATTTAGAAGAAGTAACGGGAACCTGTTTTTTAACGGATTCATATAATGATCAGCCAGGTTGCCAACACTTGAAGTGGAAAAATGTCCAGAGTACGGAGAAAAATGGATAGAAATGGCTAAGTTCGGAAAATAATACTAAAAATATTTAAATGTAAATGAGCAGGGCGGCGACTTTCATGCAAATGCAGATTTGTAGTCAGTAGATCATAATCAATGTTGACCAAATACTTTACCGAATCAAAGAATTTGCAACAAAATGACATCGATTTGGTGTTGTATTTTGTTTGCATATATTGTTATAAATGCATATTTTGCTTTTAAGTGCATATTTTTTTGCAGTTTTAAGTGCATATTTTTTAAGTTAAAAAAAGGAGGAACATCATGTTGCCATCTTTGGAGTGAGATTGAATATTTCCTGACACAGTTTTTTTTTTTTTTTTTTAAATAATTTTTATTTGAAAAACAAAATATAATCTATAACTATATAAGAGTAGCGTGACTGAGATACTGAGTGACTGAGTGACTGAGTGACTGAGTGACTGAGGGCTGGGTGACTCAACATCGGCCAGCCAAAACCTCTGGACCTAGGAACTTGAAATTTGGTAAATATGTTCCTCCTCCGACTTAGGCCTCCACTAAGAAGCGATTTTTTGATATTCCAACGGACAAGACCACAAAGTGGAAAAACTCCTCCTTTTTGGAAAATAATGTCCCTTTTCCCCAGCCAAGACCTCTGGACCTAGGAACTTGAAATTTGGTACATATGTTCCTCCTCCGGCTTAGACCTCCACTAAGAAGCGATTTTTGGATATTCCTACGGAGAAGGCCAAAAAGTGGAAAACTCCTCCTTTTTCGGAAAATAGTGTCCATTTTTCCGAAAAAAGTACCTTTTTCCAAAAAAAAAAAAGTACCGAAAACGAAGTCCAAAAAAAAGTACCTTCTTTCAAAAAAAGTACCTTCTTCCAAAAAAGTACCAAGAGAAAAAGTACCAAAAACGTTAATTTTCAAAAAAAAAGTACCAAAAAATTTTTATTTTTACCAAAAAAAAAGTACCAAAACTATTGACAAAAAAGTACCAAAAAAGTTAAATTTTCCAAATAAGTACCAATTTCAAAAATGTCCCTTTCCAAAAAAGAGTACTGAAATTTTCAAAGAAAATAATTACCAAAAAAAGCCCCTTTCCCAAAAAAAAGTACCAAAAGATGTACCCTTTCCAGAAAAAAAGTACCAAAAAAAAGTAAAATTTCAGAGAGAAAAAGTTCCGAAAATGTTCATTTTCAAAAAAAAGTACCAAAAAATTTTTCTTTTTACCAAAAAAAAAGTACCAAAACTATTGGCAAAAAGGTACCAAAAAAATTAAATATTCTAAAAAAGTACTGATTTCAAAAATGTCCCTTTCCAAAAAAAAGTACCGAAATTTTCAAAAATAAATAATTGCCAAAAAGTCCCTTATCCAAAATAAAAGTACCGAAAAATGAGAAAAAGTACCGAAAATGTTCATTTTCAAAAAAAAAATACCAAAAAATTTTTCTTTTTACCAAAAAAAAAGTACCAAAAATATTGGCAAAAAAGTACCAAAAAAATTAAATATTCCAAAAATGTACTGATTTCAAAAATGTCCCTCTCCAAAAAAAAGTACCGAAGTTTTCAAAAAAAGTTCCTTATCCAAAATAAGAGTACCAAAAAAATTTAATTTTCTTAAAATGTATCAATTTCAAAATGTCCCTTTCCAAAAAAAAAGTACCGAAATTTTCAAAAAAAAAAATTACCGAAAAAGCCTATTCCAAAAAAAGTACCAAAAAATGTACCCTTTTCAGAAAAAAGTACAAAAAACTATTGTAAAAAAGCACCAAAAAAATTTTCTCTTTCTTAAAAAGTACCAATTTCAAAATAGTACTTTTTCCAAAAAAAAGTACCTTCTTCAAAAAAACTACATCTTCCAAAGAAAAAGTACCGAAAACGTTAATTTTCAAAAAAAAGTACCAAAACTATTGCCAAAAAAACTACCAAAAAAATTAAATTTTATAAAAAAGTACCAATTTGAAAAATGTTTCTATCCAAAAAAAAGTAACGAAATTAAAAAAAAAAAATACTTACCGAAAACAGTCCCTTTTCCAAAAAAATTACAAAAAATTTTACCCTTTTCAGAAAAAAGTACATTTTCCAGAGAAAAAGTACCGAAAAAGTTCATTTTCAAAAAAAAAATACCAAAAAATATTCCAAAAAAAGTACCGAAATTTTCAAATAAAATAATTGCCGAAAAATACCCTCTTAAAAAAATACCAAAAAATGTACCCTTTTCAGAAAAAAGTGCAAAAAAACTGTTGTAAAAAAGTACCAAAAAAATGTTCTTTATCTAAAAACGTACCAATTTCAAAATAGTACTTTTCCCCTAAATAAGTACCTCTTTTTCAAACCATAAGTATCTTTTCCAAAAAAAGTACCTTTTCCAAAAAAAATTACGAAAAAGTTCCCTTTTCAAAAAAAAAACCTTTACCATTTTACCAAAAAAAAAGTACAAAAAAAAAATTATTTTTCTGCGAAAGTACCAAATTCCAAAATAAAGTACCAAAAAAAGTTTCTTTTTCCAAAAAAAGAGGTACCAAAAATGTTTCTTTTTCAAAAAAATTGGAAAAAAATTTTAATTTTTCTAAAAAAGTATTGGAAAACAGTACAAAAAAATAATTTTTCTAAAAAAGTACTAATGTAAAAAAAGTACTTATGCTATAAACACATAGACGACTGCAGCTACACGACTACAGCCTGTCAAAAATAAAATACACACGTTTATATGAAAACGATTATTTTGGCACCAACACAACTACACGGCTACCCGACTACTTTTGCCGCTGTAGTCAACTTAGGATAATTTCTATTTTTGTTGGCTGCAAAACAAAAATAGTGTTGACAATAAAACAATATATGTAACAAATTAGTGCTTAAAAATATTTTATTTTGTTAAACACAAAAAACGTCGCAACATTAAATGGTATAATTGCATTAATATTCAAGAGGGGTTAGATAAATTTATTTACACGTTATAATAATGTATTATAAATAAGTAATTGTATTTTAAGTGAACTTTATATACGTGTCTACAGCCATGCATGCTGTTCTACTTTAATAAAGCAAAAAAAAAAATGTAATTGGCACTACTGAAATAAAAATTCATTTGTATAAAAACAGCTTTTTATTATGCTGCTGTCGTTTCCAAAATAATAAGTAGCTGGCCACACGGCGACGATTGCAGTGAACGGCATTTGTAGTCGTGTAGCTCTGCAGTCTGCTGTGGTCTATGTGTTTATAGCATTATTCCAAAAAAATATCCTTTCCAAAAAAAGTATTTTTCGCACAAAAGTATTTTTCCAAAAAAAGTACACAAAAAATAAATTTTTCTAAAAAAATATGTACTCCTTCCAAAAATCATTTCCATTTTTCAAACAAAAAGTACCAAAAGTATTAAATTTTTCTAAAAATGTAGCAATTTCTTCTTTCTGTATCTTCCAAAAAAGAGTACCAAAAAAAGTACATTTTCCGAAAAAAAAAATACCGAAAAAGTACGTTTTCCAAAAAAAAGTTCTACCAACAAAATTTAATTTTCAAAATGAGTATCAATTTCAAAAAAGTGCTTCTTCCCAAAAAACACCTTTTCCAAAAAAAGATACAATTTCCAAACAAAAAAGAAAATAAATAAAATTTTCTAAAAAAATACCAATTTCAAAAAGAACTTTTTCCATAAAAAACAGTAATTTTTCCGCAAAAAATACCTTTTCCTAAAAAAATTTCCAATTTCAAAACAATACTTTTTCCAAAAAAAAAATTATATTAGCGAAAATTTTTTAGCTTTTCCAAAACAAAGTACCAAAAAAAAATTACTTTTTCTAAAAAAGTACCATCTTCAAAAAAATACAGAAAAAATACATTTTTTCAAAAATTAAATTACAGTTTGAAAAAATTACTTTTTCCAAAAAAATTTATAATTTTTGAAGTGCTTTTGCCATTTTTTTTTGTATTTAAAATTTAAAAAAAAAATGAAAAAACAACACTCAATGAAAAAAATTCCCGGTTCAACGAATGTCAAACTTTTCACTCTGAAGTAACGCTTTAACAAACAAGTCGAACGAAAATAAAAAATATATAAATTTAAAAAAATATAAATAATAATTGCATAGTTTTGTTTTTTATTCGGTTTGTTGTTTAACGAATACTCGATTTAACGAACAACTTAGACGTCCTGTAATTCGTTTAACCAGAATTCTACAAAATTTTCTACAAATATAATTTATAATTACGTTCTAATTTTCTACACTTTTTCCCATATAAACTTTATTTTAGTGGTTTTTTACACTTATCGTGTTACAATCTTAGACTACAAATAGAGGTTAAAATATTTCGTGTATATTTTTTTCATATTAATGTATATAATCTATACATATAAAGAAGTGGTGTGAGTGACTGACTCAACATCGCCCAGCCTAGACTCCTGGACCTAGGAACTTAAAATTTACAAGGGATTTTCCAATATTTCAATGGAGAGTGCCAAAAAGTGGAAAAAGTTTTCCGTTTTTGCATAAAAAGTAACGGCATTTTTAAAAAACTAACCGTTACTTTTTTAACACATAAAAGTAACGGTTTTTTTAAAGAAACAGTTTAATCAACAACTAACGGTTTTTGGTTTTTAAGTAGCGATATTTTTCAAAAAATAACGGGTTTAAAAACGTAACTGTTGTTTAAAAAAAATAGCGGGTTTTAAAAAAATATAATGCGTTTTTTTTAGTAACTTTACTTTTCAAAAAAAGAACGGGTTTTTAAAACAAAAAGAAACGTTTTTTTTTTTTTGAAAAAAGGAACGTTTTTTTTAAGTATTTTTTTTTCAAAACTTAACGGTTTTTGTCATGGTACTTTTCAAAAGAATAACGGGTTTAAAAAAAAGTTTTTTTTTTTTCACAATATGGAACTTTTTTTTAAGTAACAGTAGTTTTTATCTGTCTATCTATTTATATAAAAGAGTAGTGTGATATACTGAGTGACTCAATATCGCCCATCCTAGCACCTGCTCCTAGAAACTTTAAATTTGGCATATAGGTTCCTCCTGGGAAGGTACCCTCCACTAAGATGGGATTTTTTTATATTACATCGGAGATGGCCAAAAAGTGGGAAACTGGGCCAAATAACCGAAAAATTGGTATACAGTTTCCTCCTGGAAAGGAGAATTCAAATAAGACGGAATTTTTTGATATTCCAACGAAGATGGCCAAAAAGTATTCAGATAATAAATATCTTATTCCAAAAAATATCGTTTTCCAAAAAAAATACTTTTTCAAAAAAAAAGTACTTTTTCCACAAAAAAAGTACTTTTTCCACAAAAAAATACGTTTTTATAAACAAGTGCTTTTACCAAAAAAATGGACTTTTCCCGGAAAAGGTGCTTTCACCAGAAAAAAGACTTTCTCGAAAAAAAAAAAAAATGCTTTTACCAAAAAGTTGTCAAAAACAAAAAAAAAAAAAATACTTTTTCAAAAAAAAGTTAAGATTTTTTTTCAAAAAACTACATACTATTTTAAAAAATAATTTTATTTTTTTTGATAACAAATTTTCAAAAAATCTAAAAAACTGTAAGTTTGTAAAAATTTGAAGAATACATATAACAATTTTCATGTTATATTAATTTTTATGATCATGGCACGATGGGTTATTTCCAAAAAGTTCTTTAAACAAGTACTTACTAATTAAACATGGCCAAATGAAGACCTCCACTAAAAGTAAAGAGTCCCATTTTACGACCATTGGCTAAAAAGTAGAAATATAGGTTTTCTGTGATGTAGGCTAATACACTGAAAATGCACTTATTGAATTTTCCACTGAAAACGTGGTATTACCGGGATTTAAAATGTTTAAGAAGTGCTCATCTTAATCAAACTGTTAAGCTAAATCTGAAACTTAAAACTTAAGTTGTTTCCAAAATAGGCAGATCAGTAAAAATTTGGTTTTTGAAAAATTTTATAAGAACATGGAAAATCGATTAATTGATAGTCGAAACATTGAATTTTATATGTAGTTATAAAAACATGCGCACTGAGAAGGGCTAATTAGGAACTCGGAGATGAAGAGGATAGAATGTTAAAAACCCCTAAAATAATTAAATGTTTGCCTTTAAGACATCGAAAAAGTTTTTGCATAAATTGATACCATTTTTTCACAAAAATATTATATTTAAGTTTCAATATTTCAAGTAGTTCCAAAAATAATAGTCTTTTGAACTAAAAACTTCATTCACATTGTATGTATTTTTTAATTTTCATTAGCATTGTTCTCAAACCTTATTTTTTATAAATCAATTTTAATCTAAATTGAAAAAAAAAAAAAAAATAAAAACAACAGAAAAAATTACAAAATGTATTCCCGTTGTTTTGGCTCAGAAAAAGTATTTTTGTTAATTATTACAATTTTTAATTTAAGTACAAAATAAGTACATCTACAGTCTTATTTCTACTTCTAATTTACACACAATTTTATTCAAGCTAAAAACAATGCTACATTGATGTGAAATATAATAAAATAAGTTGGTCTTTCATTTGCGCCATTACTTTTTAATGTTGGACTCTTTGTTCATACGGGTCGCGGAAGCTTTACCAGCCCTGGTCCATATATATATTAAGAGCATTTGTGGATACCCCGATGAAACGAAAATTTTGACTGTTTTATAAAATAGAATATTTTTCGAAAAAATTTCGTGGCTCCTGGTCCTAACCAAGGTCCAATTTTTGATAGGGATGTCGTTATCACGGGCGTAGGGTAAAGGCAGGAGTAATACATATTTTCATCGACTTTCCTTTAACTTTATCAGTTTTCAAGCTATAGGTCATATTCTAAAATCAGATAAGGAGCGCAGTCTTGAATACTTCAGATAAGCTGATGGCGCCATTTACCAGGTAATATCATATTTTAACAATAAAATTTAACAAATAAATTCTGGAAAATAGTTTTGAAAAATAACACTCAAAAATGGTTAAGCCACAGGAAATTTTTACTATTTTGTTAAAGAAGATTAACTTAAATCTATGCTTAAGTCAGTTTTTAAATACAAAATGGGTTCAAAAATAGTCAACTCGATTTAAAACACATTCAATAGATTTTTTATGTTTATTGTTTTGGAAATACATGGAATTCCGTTCTGAAATTTTAGTATAACAGTTTTTGTAGAAAAGTTTCTACTATCGAAAAAAAAACTTGGAATTCTGGAAGGCCCATAATGAAGATGTACTCTTAAAATTAAAAAGTGAAAAATTTAAAAAATAAATTTATGATCGGGAGATAAAAATCGTATAGGACCAAATTTTGTTTACAGGTTCCACAATTTCCTGCTTTTGTTTTCATTGGTTGCCCAGGACCAAATATTTTTTACAGGTTCCCAATTTCATGCTTTTGTGTTCATTTGTTAAAAAGAGTAAATAATTTTGCTGCAGTTGAAACCTACAAGTTTTAAGTGAATATGTAAATTTCTTTCAGAGTTGTAAAGAATACCATTTACCAACTTTTGCTCTTTTTAAACCTATAACTTCTAAATATTCAAAATCTTCTATATCTTAAAAATCCTAGACGCCGTTAACGGTAGTTTTTAATATCGGAATATATAAAGATTTCATCTTTTAATAATTAAACATTAAAATTGTTTGCTTAATTCCAAGTTCCTAGCTCCAGTGGTTTGAACTTTGTGATTAATGGCCATTTATCCTATTACTATGGTTTTATATTAAATTCCAAAAAGTTTTCTTCAGTGAATTACCTGATGTGTTTTGGACAAAAGGAGACTTTTCCCCGTAAACATTTCCAAAAATCCCATCTTAGTGGATGTATATACGAGGGGAAGAACCTACATGCCGAATTTCAAGTTCCTAGCTGCAGCGGCTTGGCCATGGTGATTAAGGGGACATTTTTTTCTTTGTGCCAGATTCTCATTGAGTTTTTATAGGGAATTCCAAAAAGTGTATTTTAAGTGCATTATCCATTACTCTATTTGAAATTACAGATTTCTAGCAGAAGAGGTTTAAGCAGAAAGATAAGATGGATATTTTTTATCGTAACAATTTCCAAAAATAGTCTACGATTTGAGATTTCTAGCGAAGAGGTTTAAGCAGAACGTTAAGCAAAACACTTTTTTGTTTTTTTGTGCAACCTTTTAATTATTTCCAAAAATCATGTTTCCGAGAATTGTGTCTACGCCGGAGACAGAGCCTTCATACCAAATTTGAAGTTCCAAGCCCATGCGGTTAAAGCTGGGAGATTACTTATTAACATTTGAACCCCATTTTAACTATGTTTTTATTTCAAAAAGTAGTTAATTAGTCTGTACATCAACACATATTTTATACTGGCGGACAATGCCCACAAGGTTGTTAGCGTAGATAAGACTTTTTTTTTGCGTTAAAGTTCAAAATGTAATTTTTATTGGACAATACAATAAAGTATTACCTATTTTATTTAACAGATTTGCAGAAATTTTTTACTCAGCGAAGCCTGCTTCGGACATATCGCAGAGTAAAAAACCCCTAAGTCCGGCCGCAGGCCGGCTACGCAGAAAAACTTTAATACTCACACAATCTTCTTTTAAAATTTGTCTTTGAAGAATATGTATATTTTTACTGGGGATTATTAGCATAATAATGTTAGGCATAGTTCCTATGTTGGTTTGAGAGTTATGATAGAAACATTTCAATTCATAATTCCCAAATCGGAAATTTGGATAATGTCATGTCATTCCTGCCTAAAAATGTAGATCCCCAAATGAATAACTTCTTATAAAAATCGTCCAGGCCCAAATATTTTTTTTACAAATTTTTTGCTTTTGTGTTCATTTGTCAAAAAGAGTACATAATTTTGAAGCACTTGGAACCTAAAAATTTCAAGAGAATAGGAAAATGTATTTAAAAGTTATGAATAAGTACCAACTTTTACCCCTTTTTATACAGTTAACTTCTGAATATCCAAAATATTTTATAACCTAATTTTTATTATACTTGACTAGCTTAAAAGTCCGAGATATCGTTACCAATAGTTTTCAATGTCGGAATACATTAAAAAGAAAATGATTTCCTGTTTCAAATGGTTCGAAATGGTTCGAGAAGATGTTTTAAATTTTAAGCATAAAGCAATTGTATATGTCATTAAGAGGACACTTTTCACCTTTAAATCCCTATTTATGACAAGTTTTGAATAAAAACGCAGAAAGTATATCTTAAGTGAATTACGATATAATTACCTAATGGTTTTGATTATGATGTTAAATAGAGATTGTCCGTTTTTGCCCCTCTCTTGGTTGATGTCTACGCTTAAGAGAACCTAAATGGAAAATCTCAAGTTCCCAGCTCCTACGATTTGAGCCGGGCTATTAACGGTCACTTTTCCTTTTTAACCCCATTTATACAACGTTTTAATTGTAAGTTCAAAGAAACACATATTTTAAAAGTCAGATTTGTAGCCAAATGTTATTTGGCAAAATATTAAAAAGTAGATTTGCCCTTCACCGTAAGAAATTTCACCATATAAATTTCTTATTAGATAATGTCTGCTCCAGACGAGGAACCTTCAAGTCAAATTCAAGTTCCTTACTCCAGCGGTTTAAGCTTTGTGATTAGTCCCAATTTTAAGCCCCGCTTTTATGGTGAGTTCCAAAAAAATATTCTTCAATGTTTTCCTTTTTATCCATCCCCGCTAAGTTTACAAAAATCCCGTCTTAGTGGATGTCTTATTTAATAACAATTTGAAGTTGAATATATTTTTACCATTTTTATCAAGTTTTTATTGGAAATTTCAAAAAGTATATTTTCGATAAATTAGCGCATACATCAGGGAATACATATCATAAAATAAACATTTCTATACAAAAGGGTTGGGCAGTAAATCAAGAGGAAACCTTTTCACTTTTTGCTCCATTACGTAAACATTTCCAATAATCCCATATTTGTGGATGTCTACGCCAGAGGAGGAACGTACATGCCGAATTTCAAAATCAAGCGGTTTGGGCTGAGTGGTTACGGGAACATATTTGCCTTTGCACCACATTTTTATCAAGTTTTATTGGAAGTTCCTAAAGGCAAATTTTAGATTTCCAGCTGAAGGGGTTTAAGTAGGACGATAAGGGGACGACTTTTTATCCTTTTTGTCCTAACAATTTCCATAGGTCGTGATTAGTTGTACACGATCAAGAAGGAACCTCCATGACAAATTGAAGTTCCAAGCTCCAGTGGCTTAGATTGGGTGGTAAGCCTGTACTAAATCCCTTTTAAATACAATTTTTACTATGTTTTTATTGCATATTTTAGAAATTATTTTTCCAGTAAATTAGTCCATATACCAAAGAGCACATAATTATAGTAACGGGCAATCCCTTTACAGCGTTTTAATTAGAAGTTCAAAGAAACACATTTTAAAAGTCAAATTTCTAGCTAAATGTTATTTGGGATGACATTTAAAGGAAGATTTCGCTCTCACGGTAAGAATTTCTTTAAATTTATTATTAGATAATGTCTTCGCCGGTCGAGGAACTTTCAAACCAAATTTCAAGTTCCTTACTCCAGCGGTTTAAGCTTTGTAATTAATCCCAATTTTTCTTATTAAAACCCCTTTTTACTGTAATTCCATCTTTGTGAGTGGATGAGAAACCTACATGCCGTATTAAAAAATCAAGCGGTTTGGGCTGTGTGATTAAGGGAACATATTTGCCTTTTTTGTTTAAAATTCCTAAAGGTATATTTTAAGTGCTGTATCCCATAGATTATTGGCTAATGCACTTGAATTTTCAGATTTTTAGCCAAAGGGGTTTAAACAGGACGATAAGGGGAGGACTCTTTATCTTTTTGTACTACATACTAACAATTTCCTAAAATCGTGATTAGATGTATGTGATGGAGAAGGAACCTCAATGATAAATTTGAAGTTCCAAGCTCCAGCGTTTTAGGCAGCGAGATTTGGCGGTATTAATATCTTATGAATACCATTTTTACCATATTTTTATTGCATATTTTAGAAATTATCTTTTCATTAAATTAGAACTCATACCAATGAACACATAAGTAATGGTAACGTGAAAGCTCACTAGGTTGCTATCATAGATAACACGTTGTTTTGCCTTAAAGTTTAAAATGTAATTTCTATTGGAAAACGGAATAAAGTATTTACTTTTTTATTTTACAGCCTTCCATAAATGTTTTACTCAGGGAAGCTGTCTTTGGACATACCACAGAATAGAAAAATCCTAAACCTGGCCGCAGTCCGTCTACGCAGAAAAACTGTAATATATTGGGGGTTAAGACAAACATATTTTCATTCGTAATTCCCAAATTATAAATAGTGATAATGCCAGGCCATACCTGCCTAAAGGTTTGGATGCCATCTCTACTACATTGTGTTTTATTTTCCTTAAATTATTAAATTCTTATCCAAAATCAATTACATTTTAAACTTGAAGGCAAAACAATGTTGTCCCCATGCTAACAATGCAGCGGGCATACCCCTATTAGTACTAAAAATGCATCTTAATCCGCTATAGTTCGTACCATAGTGTGGACGTATCCCAACGTCATAGGGATGAGCCCTCTTGGTCGGTTAGGGTGGGTAACCGTCCGTAAAAAATGTTTATACAAACAAAAACTAATTAAAATTATTAATTATAGGTAAATAAAAACCAAACACAAACTACATTGTTATGAAGCTTCAAACTCCTGCAGCTAGAGTTTGCAGGCTAGGAATTGGATCTGTGATCAACATCACATGAATTCTGTATAATATTCCACATGTTGGTCATAATATAAAAAAATATTCACAAAACTTACAATGAATAAAAATTTTTAGGCAGAACTACACGCAGAAAAAAGAGCATCGTTTTATAATAGTTTTAGAGCATCATGTAATGACTACAATTCGTAGCAATCATATTATGATCCTAAATGACGATAAAATCGCCTTCGGTAATCGTAATATGATCATCCAGAGTCATGTATATGATAATAAAATCAAAGTATGATAATTTCAATCAATCATACCTTTTCTCTGCGTGTAGGGGTACTCCGGGCAAGCCCGGCTTTAGCCGGCTTGTAATACATATAATGAACGCGCCTCAGCACCAAAATTGGTATTTAAGAGGCTAGTAGGCAAATTGTAATATTTACATTGTATTTACACTACATATTTACATATTGAAAATTATTTACATATATAAAAAAAGTATTTAAAAAAAAAAACTTTTAATTTACGTAAGAAGTGTTTCCAGATTATTTAATAAAAATAACTTAAGCTCTTTCTTAAACGTTGAAAAAACTACAATATTTTTTAAAAAAATAGGCAAATCATTAAATAAATTAGAACCAGCAAAACGAATACGTTGTTTTGTCAGTTCAAGACGACATCTTGTTACAGACAAATTTTGACCCTGTCTTGTACTTCGATTTATGACCTGCGCATTTTGAAAAAACGGAATTGAAGAATTTCCCAGATCTTTTACGGATTTAAATATGAATTTTTATAACTGCATTTTATACAAGCCATTTATGGGTAGAATATTGTTTGCGTAACGTCTCAACAGATCAAGTGTATGAAATCTTATGGGTAGGTTAAAAACAAGTTTTAAAGCTTTGTTTTGCGCAGATTGAATACCCCTTAATGAAGAACTTTTCCTACTTCCATATATTATTGGAAGGTAAGACAAATGACTGTGAATCAAACTTTCATAAATTAGCATTTTTGTTTTAGTATTAAATTTCCGCTTGAATTTGTATAGAATGCCAACAGCAGAAGATATTTTACCTTTAATTGCTTCGATGTGATTATCCCAATGTAAGTTTCTGCAAAAGTGTATTCCTAGATAGGTTACCGACTCCGACTCTTCTATTGCAACACCATCAATATGCACAGTCATAGACTGATCCCTTTCTAAAATATACGGTCTAAATCTGATGAATTTATTTTTACCAGTATTCAAAATAAACTTATTTAATCTTAAATATTCAGCTAATATTGATGAATCGTACTCCACTTGAGTTTGTAACACACGCTGATGTTTGTAACGGTAAAGTAGGCAAATGTCGTCAGCAAACATGAAAAGTTGACCAAAAAATGGTATATTCTTCAGGTCGTTAATAAAAATCTTGAACAAAAGGGGTCCGAGTACACTACCCTGCGGTACTCCACATGTAACAGGTAACAAAGTGCTCTTAGCATCACCAATCTGTACGAATTTCGTACGACCAGACAAGAAGTCTTCAAATAAGGCATTAGAACTGCGTGATACTCCAATTATTTCCAGTTTTTTAATCAAAATATCATGATCTACTAAATCAAAAGCTTTAGATAGACCAAAAAATACCGCAGCAACACCATTAAAACCAACATCAAGACCGTCACAAATATATTCCACGACATTAACAATAGCCTCCTCCGTTCCAGAACCTTTTCAAAAACCAAACTGTCTTTCAAATAATATTTTGTTTCTGACTAAATAGTCAGACATCACTTATATATAACTTTTTTATGTATGGATCAAGTTATACATATATGAGAAAGTCGTCAGATTATGTGTACAAAATATTATGGAAATCGGATCATTAGTTTGTTAACAAATGGACTTTGAACAAAAAGTGAGAGCAAAAAAAAAGTAACATTTTCACAAAAATAAACTTGAATTTCATATAAAAAAAAATATGCTTAATTGTCCAGAACTCAGAACAATCAAATGATATTAAGATTATTTGTAAATTATTGATGAATGCTACAAAACAAGTTCCCGATACTGTCACTTTTTTTTGGAAATGGTCGGCTGTTATCAATTAGGACACTAAAGATACCAAAAAAATAACTCTATTACTCACTTTTTGTTCAGATTCCATTTGTAAGCGAAAAAATGAGCCGATGGCTTTAATATTTGGCACACATAATACAGGCGCAGATCCAGGAGGAGAGTAAATGAGACATTTCCTCCCCCAAAATAAATTTTTTTAATACAAAAATGTAAAAAAAAATTAAAAAGTTAATTAAAAATATTCTAACTTCCCTAACCAAAACCTCTTCCTGGATCCACGCCTGTATAATCTGACAACCTTCTTAAAGGTAACTTTACAAGGAAATAATTTCAGCGTCGGTCACATAAGTAGTTGTAAGTAAAAATGTGTGTCGTGTTTTTTCGATCTACTCCTTACTTGGACGTTTCTATTGGTTTTTATTTTTAAAACAACTCTCTCTGTAATAAATACTAATTTCAAAAAGTGACAAAATTTAAATGAATATTTTTTTGATTTTTAATACATGTTTTATTTTTAGTGCATATTTTCTTATAAGTGCAAATTTACCTTTCTTATTGTGTATTTTAAGCGCATATTTTCGATTTATTAGTGCATGAAAGTCGCTGCCCTGATAATGAGTTTTAACACAATTTGATAAAAGTACTCATATTAAATTTAAATGTTATCCTAATTAATAAAATATTTTTGGTAACATTTCACAAAAAACTTAATTTTAAATCAAATGTTTAAATTACATGCGAAAATTACTAATCGAAAATTTAAAATTATATTACAAAATTTTGAAAATAGTAACTGCAAAATATGTAGGAAAAAATTTCTAGTGAAAAGTCTAATGGCTAAATCTAGCCGAAAAATTTATAAATGTCTAGATTTAGCCGAAAAATGTCTAAATTGGCAACATTGATGATCAGGAGTTGGGGAGATTTTGAAAATTATAAGCACAACAAAACGAGATTTTCATCTTTACCTCTTCTGATGTTAGTAAAACTTGGTGTATATAAATATTCTCCTAGTTAACTGGAGTTTACATATTTTTTCTTTTTTGCAATTCGTTATAAGGCGTGCGTTTAAAAAAATGTTAACATGCGTTTTCCCTTATAACTTTCATCATAAGCTTTCTTTGAAATTTTTTTGATCACAGTACCTATTACAAATATGTCAGTAAATAAATTAATATCTTTCGCGAAAAAGTAACGAAATTGAAAAAATATAGTTAATTCACGAATATCTCAAAAAACCCATAATTCATTTTTCTGAAATTTATTTTGCAATTAACTCAAAGTATCACAACATCAAGAGTAAAAACGTTCATACACTCTATTATCTTATTTAATATAACATTATATAAAAACATATAGCTTAATATGAATACATGTGATGGCGCATATGAATATATATATTAGAGTTAGTTTCATTTCCGTTAATTTCAAATTAGTTTTTTTAACCACACCTATCCCTCGATTTACAAATAAAGTAATAATACATATATATATAATAATGAATATGGCTGATATTAATAGCTGTATTAAAAAAGGTTGTACCATAGCCAATGATTATGAGAGAATGATGTCCTGTTGGCTCTGTAATAGTCTGTGTCATTTTAAATGTTCTGGATTGTCTGGTCTAGTTGCTGAAGCTGTTAATAAAACCAAAAACTTAAGATGGTGCTGTGATGGGTGCGAAAAAATTGGTGTTGAATATCACCGTTTTTATCAAAGCACAAAAAACTCGTTTACAAATATTCAAAATAAACTAGCGTTGCTTTCGAGTGATGTGTCTGATTATGGAAAGCTTTTCAATGATTTTAAACAATTAAGTACCCTTAATTCTCCTCCGCAATCCTCTCCGAAACGTCGGAAATCAGCCCGAAAAAATAAAGATACTCCTGTTCTAAGTCCTGGTTCTAATATTATTGATTCTGGAAAGAAAACGTCGGGAAAATCAACTGTTCCACCCTCTGCTCCTGCTTTAAATATTATTAAACCTGTCGCCGTCAATTATATTGAAACTAACTCTGTTCCTCCCCCTGCAACTATTTCCAACTTTGGAACTAATAATGCTTCTATTCTTCCTTCTACTTCTACTGGCGCAACTGTTCTTCCCCCTGTACCTGGTTCTAACCTGATTAATTCTGCTGCTGCTAATGCTTTTCAAACCAATACTCCTGAAAATATAACGCCTCGTTCTACTACATTTGCATCAAATCTTTACAAAAAAGTCATTCCGAATAAACAACATACTCCACCTGTAAATTCTGTTACTGATAATAATGCAGTTATTTATAAACAACTACGTATTTGGCCTCCCAAAAAATCAATATTTATTTCTCGATTGGATTCTGAAACATCTGTTGAAGAAATTGATCATTATATAAAAACTAAACTTAATTCGAATGCCGATATTTTAACTCATAAATTCACATATTCTCAACCGAGAAACATAATATCATTTAAGATAACTGTCCCATTCAATTTGTTTGATGAAATGGTTGATCCTAGTTTTTGGCCTGATAATATATTAGTTCGTGAATACGAGAATAAGCGATTTAATAATGTTCCCCGTTCTTCATCACGTATGACAAGTAATCAAAAAAACTAAAGCTTGCTTCTGATAATCAGCTGTGTTTAACCTACCAAAACGTAAATGGAATAAAATCTAAATTATCTAAGCTTTTTATTGAAAGTTTTAATTTTAATCAGCACGTCATAATATTTACGGAAACCTGGTTAAATGATAGAATCTTTAATACAGAGATACTTTGTGGAGCATATCATATTTATAGACTCGATAGAGAAACCGAAACTACGGGTGGTGGTGTTATGATTGCAGTCTCTAGCCTTCTTTCATCTGAAGTAATTGTATCTGGTTCGTCTCATAAAATTGAATTTATTGGAGTTCAGATAAAACTGATAACTAAACGTGTTATAAACCTGTTCATATATTCCCCCAAAATCTGATAGTTCACTATATTTTGAGCATTTGAAGTGTATTAAGTCAGTCGTGTTAAGAGCAAATCCTGAAGATTCAATTTTTGTTTTTGGCGATTTTAATCTACCTTTGATCTCTTGGACTTTTTATCTGATTCCTTCTATTATTCACCATTAAAGTCAAATGAATGGATCGATGAATTTCTGGAAAATTTATCTGAGCTTTGCCTTTTTCAAATTAACGGTATTTATAACAATATTGGAAGATTGCTGGATTTAGTGTTTGTTAATGAACCTGCAGACTGCTCTCTAAAACGAACTGATCCAATTACAAAACCTGAGGACTGTTACCATCCTACTATTGAAATCAGCTGTAATTTACCACTGGTACTTAATCGTAAAAAACTGGACAAACCCGTAAAAACTTTCTGTTTTAAACGTGCTAATTACAACGATTTAAATTTTCTTCTATGTAATACAAACTGGCTACAACTGTTATCAATTTCCAACAATTCTTTAACTGCTATTGATGACATGATTAATATTTTTTATGAAACAATTTTTACGTATATGGAAGATTGCATCCCAAAACAATACGTTCGTAAACTTTCTGGCCCGCCGTGGAGCTCTAAACAATTATCGAGAATCAAAAATTTAAAAAATAAACGCTATAAAAACTACAAGAAATCTGGTTCTCTTACAGATTATGGTAAATATTCAGTTACACGAGCTGAATATCACTTACTTAATACGAAATTATATAATGAATATCTAAACAATATGAAACTAAATTTTAAACGAGATCCGAAGGCGTTCTATAAATTTGTTAATTCAAAGCGGAAGTCTTGTGGATATCCACCTGTCATGAAATATTTATCTAATGAGTCTAGTGATGATTTACTGATAAGTGACATGTTTGCCGATTTTTTTGCAACTACGTATTCTGATGCTCGCTATGATGATTCTGTCAATTATCCAATCCCTTTAACTGAACAACAGTCGTTATCGTTTTCACTTCTTACCACTTCAGATATAAAAAAATGTATTAAAAGCTTAAAATCTTCATTTTATCATGGACCTGATGGCATACCCAGTTGCTTGCTAATTAATTGTGCTCATGCTTTAGCTACTCCTCTATCGATTATGTTTAATGTATCCATCAAATACGGTTATTTTCCTAAACAGTGGAAGGAGTCCTACATTATACCTTTATTTAAATCTGGTAATAAATCGGCGGTAACAAATTATAGAGGTATTGCTAAATTGAGTAATATCCCAAAACTATTCGAGAAATGTTTAACAGAACAACTATGTCATAATATCTCCTCCGTATTGTCACCATTTCAACACGGTTTCCGAAAAGGTTGCTCTACAACTACAAACCTGTTACACCTTACAACTTTAGTTAACCGGGGATTTACCAAAAGCCAACATACTGATGCTATTTATACAGATTTCAGCAAAGCCTTTGACAAAGTAAATCACAATCTTCTTGTAAAAAAGTTATCTTTAATGGGTTTCACAAACAACGGTTTGGATTGGATTAAATCTTATCTAAGTAACAGAAAACAACACGTTCTATTTAACAATTCTTTATCTAAGAATATTGATGTTAAATCAGGAGTACCTCAGGGTAGCCATCTTGGACCTATTTTGTTTTCGTTATTCATTAATGATCTACCGTTAGTGATTAAATTTTCAAATGTTTTAATGTACGCTGATGATGTGAAAATCTTCCATAGCTTCGATAATTTTTCTGATCACATATACCTTCAGGAAGATTTGGACAGTCTTAACGAATGGTGCAGTTTAAATTTAATGGAGTTAAACCTGAAAAAATGCAAACATATGAGATTTTTCAGAAAATTCTGTGTTCCCGATTTCTACTCTTTAGGGGGCTATCAGTTGGAGTTAGTTGATACCTTTAATGACCTTGGTGTTCTTTTGGATCCTAAATTAGCTTTTATACAACATATTACTTTGACTGCAAATAAAGCACGCGGTGTGCTTTCATTTATCAAACGATGGGCAAAAGAATTCATTGAACCGAATATCACAAGGCAACTTTATACTTCCCTTGTAAGACCAATTTTGGAATATGGTTCCATAATCTGGGATCCTCAGGAAAATGTTCGTATCCAACTAATTGAGTCCGTCCAAAAACAATTTTTGCTATTCTGTTTACGGAGTTTTTATTTGGGGGCTGCAGCTGATCTTCCATCCTACACTACTAGACTGGCTCGCATCAAGTTGCCAACCTTGGAAAGCCGAAGAAAAGTGATGAATGTTACGTTTATTATTCAAGCTGATTAATGGTGAAATTTGCTCGGAATTCCTCGTCAATAACCTGTTATTCAATGTTCCTCAACGCCCTACGAGGTACTATATTCCTCTATTTATTCCATTTCACCGTCAAAATTATGCTGATGCTGATCCTCTTTTACGAATGAGCAATGATTTTAATAATTTTTATAATTGTATCGATTTTTCAAAAAATGTTAACTTTGTTAAACGTAGTATAATTTTAACTTTGAATGTCTGATTTCTGTTATATTATGTTAGGTATCTACTTATGTAATTTTTATGATATTGTCTGTAAGGATTTTTTCCATAGACTAAATAAATACAAATAGGCGAAATAGGCAAATAGTTTTGAAAAATAGATTTTTGGATATTATCACTTTTTAGAAGGTGTTTGTATCAATAAAAATAATGGCGTATTTTTTTTTTTTTAATTTCAACTCTTTCCCGTGCCTATAGGCGACTCAAATCGCGGATTTTGGGTCCCTTTTCCCATACAACAAAAACGGCTAAATATATGTCAAATCTGACTTCAGTATTCGATTCTACGGGAAAACTTAGGCCCATAAGCTTTTTTTTAGTTTTTGGAATGCACCAGAATGCATAATTAGAGTGGTCGAAAAAAATAATTTAGTAAATAAAAAATTAAAATATTTTTTTTGTTAATATACAATGAAAAAACACTTACATCTGACAAAAATGGTCCAAAAATTTTAATTTTGTAGTTACCCGTTCAAAAGTTATTAATGTTTAAAAATTTAATTTTTCTTTATATATAAAATGAAAAAGTACTCCTAGCTGAGAAAAATTGTGCAAACATTTTTATTTTATAGCAACCCGTTCAAAAGTTATATAATAAATATAATTATAAATATAATAAATGCTATATAAAAAAGATTTTATAGAAGTAGAAGAGGGAGAAGAAGTGGTTAATAATGTTGTTGATGCAGCTAACAAGTTGGCATATTTTGATTCCGCTTTTAGTAAGTCACCGTTTTATTTTATTACTCTTCAAAGTTTAAATGGTTAATTTTGGAATTAACATATCCTTTATGCTTTATAACGCTAAAAATATACAATCAACAAGTATTTACACCGAACAACTTGTTGGTATAATTTCGCGCCTGAACAACTCGTGTTTAGTTAAAAATAAAGATAATTTAAATTGTTTAGCTTTATCTGCTGTGGAAAGGAATATAATTAATTAGAATTGTTGTTAAATAGAAATTACAAAACCAATAAATTATTTTGTATTCACTAAAAAATTAAATTTTTAAACTTTAATAACTTTTGAACGGGTAACTACAAAATTAAAATTTTTGGACCATTTTTGTCAGATGTAAGTATTTTTTCATTGTATATTAACAAATTAAAATATTTTAATTTTTTTGGACCACTCTAATTATGCATTCTGGTGCATTCCAAAAACTAAAAAAAAGCTTATGGGCCTAAGTTTTCCCGTAGAGTCGAATACTGAAGTCAGATTTGGCATATATTAAGCCGTTTTTGTTGTATGGGAAAAGGGACCCAAAATCCGCGATTTTAGTCGCCTATAGGCACGGGAAGGAGTTGGAATTAAAAAAAAAAAAAATACGCCATTATTTTTATTGATACAAAAACCTTCTAAAAAGTGATAATATCCAGAAATCAAAATCAAAAAAAAATTTAAAACGAACTCTAATATATATATATAACTTTATCTTTTTTTTTTTTTTTTTTATTTATTTATTTAAGTCTATGGAGATAATCCGTGCAGACTATGAACAATTAGTAAAAATTAAAATATGTTACAATAGAAATACTAGAATTACTTATTTAATTTATGGAATTTAAATATAAGATAATATCTCTCTTTACAATATCTAAACTTTTATTAAAATCAATTTACTGAAACAACATATTAAACTCATCGCAAGTTCTACGAAATGGATCAAAGTTTTCAAAATTAGATTTATGATATTTAATATTTAAAAATTCATAATTTCTTGAACAACGAAAAGAAATATTCATATTTACTTTACTTAGCAGATATGGTGAATAAAGACCTCCATTCATCAACTTAAGCAAGAAGGACACATTCAGCATTTGTCTACGGCTTTTCAGCGTAGGTAATTTAATAAGTGCTAGGCGTTGTTGATATGAGGGCAGATTAATATTTGGATTCCAATCCAAGCCGCGTAGGCAGAATAATAAAAATTGTTTTTGAACGGATTCAATAGAATTTGAATGGATAAGGTACTGAGGGTCTCACACGACAGAACCATATTCTAGAATCGGTCTGACAAGCGTTGTAAATAATTGTTTTGTAGTATATGGATCACGAAATTCTTTGCTCCAGCGTTTGATGAATCCAAGTACTCCAGTAGCTTTATTTATTGTTAAAGATATGTGAGATCTAAAGTCTAACTTTCTATCTAAATGAATGCCAAGATCGTTAAATGACTCCACTAACTCAATAGTAGCATCATTCATCACGTAGCGACCATTAATAGGAGAGGATCTAGAAAATATAATGTACTTGCATTTTTTAACATTAAGGCTCATTAAGTTTATTTTGCACCAAGTAGTAAAACGAATTATATCATTCTGTAGTAGCATTTGATCGTTGCAATTGTTGAATGAAAGATAAATTTTTATATCATCTGCATACATTAAAGTATTAGAATGCGTAATAACTGAAGGAAGATCATTTATAAATAATGTGAATAATAGAGGTCCAAGATGACTACCTTGTATGACACCAGATAAAACATCAATATATTTGGAAAACGAATTTCGAAATTTAACACGCTGCTTTCTGTTGTATAAATATGAACCAATCCATTTAAGAAATAATATACTAAAGCCAATCTTATCGAGTTTGTACAACAAGAGTTTGTGATTATCTTCGTCGAACGCTTTGCTGAAATCAGTATAAATTACATCAGTTTGTTTTTTATTGATAAAGCCTTCATTTACATAAGTAGTAAGTTCCAGCAAATTTGTAACTGTAGAACAAGAATTGCGGAAACCATGTTGACTCGGAGATAAAGTAGATGAAATTTGATGTGCCATAGAATCATAAAGGATTTTTTCAAATAATTTTGGTAAAGTACTTAGTTTTGCTATTCCTCTATAATTAGAAACAACCGCTTTAGATCCAGACTTGAACAGCGGGATAATAAATGATTCCTTCCAAATAGATGGAAAATAACCCAATTGAATCGATTTATTGAAAATAAATGTCAGCGGAATATATAGTAGATGAGAACACTGCTTTAAGATGCAACTAGGAATACCATCCGGACCCGCAGCATAGGACCATTTTAACTTATTTAAATAACTTAGCACAGCTTGTTCATTAATAGGAGGCATATTAATTCGCGTTGATTCATAAATTGTATTAGGATACTGATGAGAGTTGTATATCGATGATGAGTAAGTAGATGAAAAAAAATCACCAAACATATTACTGATATTTAAGTCATCTGATGACTCGCAATCCCCATTCTTCATTATTGATGGATAATCAGCGGCACGCCTTTTAGAGTTAACAAATTTATAAAATGATTTAGGGTCGTGTTTCAAGCTATCCTTAACTCGTATTAAATAATTTTTATAGGCTGTTTGGTTCGCAATAGTATATGCTGATATAGCAATTGAGTATTTCATATAGTATAAAGATAAATTGGATTGTTTATATTTTTTATACAAATTATTTTTTTTATTTTTCAAGCGCGAAAGATACTTAGAGTTCCAAGGAGGACCAATTACAGCATTTGGAACCTTCATTGGTATAAAAGCCGAAAAACATTCATTGAGACGACAATAAAAAGTTGTTAAGCATTGATCAAGATCGTTGATAGCAGATAATTCTTCTAACCAGTTTATACTAGATATATGTTGTTTTAAGATGTCATAATTTGTGCGTTTAAAACAATAAATTTTACTTGTGTTGTGTTGTTTATTTTTATGCTGAGAAGGATAAAAGCACGATCAAGTTAATTCAATAGTCGGATGATATATATCCTCAGGATTAGATATTGAAGTATGACGTTCTATAGAAAAATCCGTTGGTTCATTGACGAATACTAAATCAAGCATTTTACCGCAGGCATTTGTTATCGAATTAATTTGGAAAATACAATTAGACAAGAGATTATGTATAAATTCTGTAGAAGAATCTGAGGAACTAGAAGGGGTCAGATAATTTGTGTCTACAGCATGTTCCCAAATAACCGACGGCATATTAAAATCTCCAATAAACATTACCAAGTCAGATGATTTTAGATTTTTCAATACTACGTTGACAGCACTAATATGATCCATGTAAACAGAATGATGTGAATTTGGCGGAATGTATGAGCAAATTATATAGATGTTTTTGTTATTTATTTTTGCTAGAACACATATAATTTCAATATGTAAGAAATCATTTAAAATAATTTCATCGCAAGAAAATACATTTAATACAGCAATTAATACTCCACCACCAGTCTTTTTTTTAACCGCATTTAATTCAGCATCAACATTGCTACTTAAACTATCTTAGATTTAGGTTTTCGAAAGTTTTTGATATGGTCTCGTACATATTAATATCGTAATATATATCGATTGATATTACCATAGATGTGGCATATATTACTACATATGATATACAATATTAGTTAGCATGATTTTATATTGTAAATAATTTTATATGGCTTAATACAATGATAAGGCACAAATACACTAGCCATATTATTGCGCAACTTCCCGATTATTTTCTTTAATTATGTTAATTTATGTTAATAGAATAAAGAACAAAAACGAAAAGTTGTGCAATAATAATATATGATGTTATTATTAAAATTTAGTTTTACATCGAATTTAAAGTGTTAAATGACACTTTTAATTTTAAATTAAAATTTAAATTTCTCTTCTTTAACTTTAAAAAAATTTTCATTGTCTCAATTCTTTTGCTGTACACAATATTTTTCGTTTTCCTCGGTGTTCCCATAGCAATTACCCTAACCGAAATAGAACAACATAACTTGGCTATGACCTAAAAAACTTCTACGAGTTCGTCAAATCACCATTAGATTTGAAGCCATTAACTTTTCGCCACCTTTCATCTCTCCTCTATCACATTTTTAAAGAAAACAACAGATCAATAGAAGAATCTTGTTTCTCTTAAAAAAAAACAGACCAGAGCCTCTGGTGGGAATCGAAACCACGATTCCCGCACTTACCATATTATCAACTATAACCTGCAAATGTGTATTTTTTAATATTAATTTGGTTCTTAGAATCCTAATTAATATTAAAAGAAATATTAAAGAAAAATTAAAAAAAAAATCACGTGCCATTAAGCCTGTAGGGGAAATAATCATAATATTTTTGCAATAATCATAATATGGTAATACATGATGACGAAATGCTTTTCCATGGTCATAGTGTGATAACTAGAACTATAAAATGGTTATAATGTAAGTATTATGATTGCTGCAAGCATGGTTTGATCATTATAAATGTATTGTGCAATTTTATTCTTAGCAATATTTTTATGCGTGCTTTATGCTGTAATCAGCACGCATAGTTGACAGAATATTTTACAAAGCTTACTCTTCAGCGAAAAGACAATTTGATTACTTAAATTATTTTAAACCTAAGTTTATTTAAATGTGTGATTTATTAAATAAATTTACTATTACAAAAAAAAATGCATAACTTTTAAATCCAACTTCAACAGAATGCTGGGAGAATACTGTATGGATCAAGAGTATGGTTGTTACAACCATAGTAATATGGTTGTAGCAGCCATAAATCCAAAAATGTGTGATGCTCTTCGAATATGGTTCCCTCAACCATATTTTTTCTTTGCGTGCAAAGAAAACATTTAATATCTCTTAATAAAATTAAAACCCCTTCTGAATTAGTTTTGACTAATTTGGTCTTAATAATTACTTACAAGGGGATTCTCCCGTTAGGCTCTTTCGATCTTAAAAAAAAAAAAAAATAAGGGACACATTTTTTTTGTTAACGGTCCAATCTCACTTGTAAAGTTCTGAAAGGTTGGACCCACCTTAATAAACTTTTGTATGGAAACATGTCTGAAACTAATGAAATTAAAATTTTTCGAAGACAGCTTTGATGTACTTCAGAAAACAAAAATTTAGATACCAAAATTGCCTATGTAGTGTGTTAGGGTTGCTATTAATTTATTTAATATAATTAAAATGAATGTTAAAATTCTCATCGAAAAACGTCGCATAAAAGCCGAACAATTACGAATGTCGGAAAAACTCAGACACCCTCTCGATTAAATTTAATCGGCATTACATACATACATATTTTTTTAGCTTAACCAATAACACTCTATAGTTACCATATGGTAATACAAAACGGTATACAAATTACCATTATAAATGAACACGGGTTTTATAAAGTAGACTTGTAAATTTCCACAAAAATATTTATTAGGATAGTACCTAATTGATTATAAAACCTGCATAACCTCACACTTAGTCAGTTTTCGAAAATGCAGGAGTGGTAAAATATTGACAAATTTTGCGCTTCTGCTTAGTATATTATTTGTAATAGTTTAACTAAATTTAAAAAATGCTAAAAATTTTATAAAGAATTTGAAAATTTTTATTTAATTTTTTTAAATTTAGAACTAGTTTCGAATTTTAAGTTTTATACAAAACCCAATTTATCTAAAAATCGGCCACCTTTTTTTTCTGATTATATTTAGATTTTTATCTATCGCCCAGAAAGGCTCATCGTGTAACTCGAAGTAGTTTTGGAGAAAATATTCGTTGAGTTTTTTCGTTCATATATATATTTCAATATTTCTATAGCTGCCTTTACATTTACCATCAAAATAAAATTTAAACTAGATTTCGATCTAGTGATACACGAACTATATTTCGAAATCTAGTTTAAACTGGATATCGAGCATAATGTAAACGCAACCTATGTTAAATCTACATGATGTGAAATTAATTTTATTGTTGATTGCTCATACGCCTACTACGGGTGTCTGGTAGCAGATTTATATTTTCAAACTTCAATAAAAAACGTAATAATTGACACAAAGTTTTATTAAGAGCATTGAACGATAGAATGGAAATGCGTATTTAATTTTTTAAAGAGTATGTCATCCAGATGTCTTCCGTCGAGTTGAACACACTGTTCAAAACGTGTTCTGCGCCATACGCTACAGTAAACTTGGTTAAATTGAGCGGATTTCTCGACGAATATATTCCTTTAAAGCCACAAGAGATTGGGGATTGTCATCATAAACCCTCTCTGTGGTAGTCCCATAAAAAAAATCTATGGGATCCACTCGGTCCATCACGTATTCGCCGAATACCGAACTTTGAACAAAATTATCGACGAGCAATTACGTAAGAATCATTACTCTTAAAAAATGTCTCCACAGCGAACGCGCGATGCTCACTCGACCACTGCTACATCGTGACTGACAAATCCGCACAATCGATAATTCCAACGGCGCCATTCTCCCTCCGCATTACTTTTTGAAATAATCGTATTTAAAAATATAAATTTGCCACCAGACACCCTGTACCATACGTATATTAAGCATAGAAATATTATGAAAGATTAAATTTAATATATTTTAAGTAGCTTCTTCTATAATTTTGTATTGGTTTTATAGAAATAGTATTTAAAATTCAATAGTTTGCAGATATATTTTATTGTACCATTATCAATACAATAACGTCTTTTAGCCCCCCTCCCAAACCATTTTTAACAGTTTTTTTTTAATGGTTAACGAACTACAACGTTTTGCAATTTAGATTTAGAAATTTGTTTTTGTCATTTAATACTTTGACAAAACATGTCATAATGTTGGATATACTCTAGTCTTGCGGTTTTTTGTTTATTACAAAAATTCAAAGTTTTTTTTTTTTGCTATTATCAAAGTTCATAGATTCATTCATATACTGTTAGTTTTGTGTCTGTTTTACCATCTATCGTTTTGAACATCTGTCTATGGATATGTTCAGCTACGTAGCATTATATCGGTCTGATATAGTTTTGTGGCTTAAAAGGAAAGTAAACAGGCGGCAAACAGGCCTGTTTGCATATCAAGTATATATAGTTTTTTTATTATTAATATTTAAGAAAATGTGCATTTGTCAATTAATCAATTCAATATAAAAAAGCGACAAATCATAATTTTCCAACTTTCTGCATTTTATTCAATGTATAATATGTGTAGGGTTGCCATTATAAAAGTAATCGAAGTGAATCAAAAGTGAAAAACTCAATATACAGTGAGGAGCACTCGTGAGTACACGTTAGTACTTTTTACACCCAAAAATTCAGGCCGAAAAATATTTGACACTAGAACTAAAGTATAGATATAAGGCACGCTAAATCCAAAGGCGTTCGAGCTATATTAACGGGAAAAGTGTCGTTCTTGATCAAAATGCTCAGATTTTTCACATTCTTAGAAATACATTTTTCATAATACGGCATATAAACACACCACTAATTAAGTCCTTAACATTTTTTGATGACTTTTCGATTTTAGTATTAAGCTCATTAAAATATTTTATTTGATGTACGTTTTGACAAATTTAATACACCGCTTTAGTTGTTACTGGGGGTTTTCTTTTCCCGAGATAGCGGGATTCGTTAAAGTTTCTTTTTAATTGACAAAATTTCCTTTGAAGAGATTCATTAATAGGATCAAGCAAAATTATATAAAAATCTCATTATCTCCGGTTTATTGGTACATTTTTACAATATTTTAAGCAGAATCTTAAATTCTTTAATATTTTAAATAAAAATTACATATTACAATAGTACAATAGTACACCTTTCCTTTAGTATTTTTTCTAATACAATTATTAGAGTTTTTTCTTGAAAAAAAAATTTATACATCATTCATGATATTAATGAAGAATTTCATTTTATTCAAGAAATTTTATTTATGTAAAGAAATTTTTCACAAACTTTTTTTAATAAATTTTCATAGTTTCATAGATTTAACGAAAATTGTCTATAAAATTATTTCAAAGACTTAATTTTTTTAATTTTCATAAGTTTATTAATTTCATACATTTCAAAGATTTAATTCTAAAGTGTTCAACATATTTTATAAAGTGCTTTATTATTTCAATTTAATTATTTATTAATTTTGAACTTCTAGCAAATTGTTTAAAAAATCATATGAAGCGGTTCATTGGCTTAGTTCCAATATATTTTCCAAGGCATTTTATTAATTCAGAGAACTTCTAATGAAACTGTATCATAAATTCTATAATCGCTTCATTTTCGGAATGATTCAATAGTTTTATGAAGATTTTCATTAATTCTACAAACATTTCATAAACATTGAATTTAATGAGACCTGATTCATAGACTCAAAGCAAAGTTAAAATGGACAAATTTCAGTGAAAATCTTCATTAAAACTATTAAGAAATTCATTATGGAAGTGAAGATAATTCTCTCAGTATAGACTCATACATATATATTGATTAGTAAAAAAAGAGAAATCGCAAATCTCTCAGTAGCTGAGAAAAATGTTAAATTAAATGGCTGATAGCAGCTGAAGGATGATAACCAAGTAGACGCAGATTAGTATTTAAAACCCAAACTAATAGAGATTACAAAAAATATATTGGAACAATTTCTACAGAAGATTTTCGAATCAAATAATACCAGTGCGATTGGTACCAATAAACCCCCTTAAAAACTGATTTAAGTCATTCGTTGTGAAGTTTTTGAATTTGAGATTGTATATTTATTGCAATCATGGATTTTTTGGGGCATTAAATTAATGCAGTTTTTCATAAATTTGTTTTGAAAACTTTTATCTATTTAAAATTACATACTCTTAATAAATAAGTTTAATTTCATAAAAACTGTGAAACTTTTTCTTAAAATTAAATAAACTTTTAATTCACTTTGTGTAGAACACTTCATTAATTTAGTAAAAAAACATTCATTAACACTCGTCCAAGAAAATTCTCTGTGTACAATTTTGAATTTATACTCTTTAAAAAAGTATGTTTATTAATAACATTACGACACAAAAATTCTCGGGAATTTCCGAAGTATTTCTCGGGATGTCGGTATTGAAAAATGTTGGGAATTCCCGGGAGATTCCGTCGTGGGATTTGAAATGATTATAACTTTTTTTTAAATGAAAATATAACTTATAAATTTTTTTAGCTAAATTTGAAAAACGACATCCATTAAATGGCGTCCATTTTCCTGTTGGAGTTTAATGGCTCTTTTTGCATTACGTTGCGCAACGTTTCTGGCTCCAATTCAGTAATTTCTGTGCTAATATTCTGTTTAAGTTGCTGAATGTTTTGTGATTTGTTGACAAAAAAAAATCAGGGGCCTTCAAATGAGGGGTACGAGGTGACAAAATCAGCATTTTTTTAAATTATTCGGTCATCAAAAAGTTATTGCAGAATGGCCATTGGGTCTATCGCGGTATGAGCTGTAGCTCCTTTTTACTGGAACCATATGTCAGGATTGAGAATTACCGGACGCAAACAATTTTCTAACACGGTCCGCTATACCGCCCAGGAGACTGTTTCTGGTTCATATAACTCTATTAGCCATACTCAAACACACCAAACAGTGTAACTGAGAGGGTGAAATTGTCGCTGATACACTGAATTTTCTATTTATTAACATATCCATTGAAATGAAAATGTGCTTCATCGCTCATAATGAGATTCTCTAGCAAGCAAAATTAATCTATTGGCATATTGTAGCCGTTGTGATGCATGATGAATATGATGACATTATAAAATGTTATTAAATTGTTTAGTTATTACCTGCAAAAAAAAATAAAATTAAAAACTGTAAAAAAAAGTTATAACCATTTCAAATCAGTCAGTCGAAGTTGACCCACCCTGTGCTATTTTCAAACTCAATTCCCTATGGGAAAAATGCGAAAGTTTAAAAATCGAGAAATTTTGGTTTCACTTGTAAACCACCATGCAACTTTAAGGTGAAGACTTTTTAACGTGAAACTTTGCATGTCATAGATTTAATCCTGTCCATCGTTTCTCTCTATTCAAAAAACCTTGAGAAATAAGATTCATTTAAAGTCAGTTTCCTCAGGTCTCGCAAATTTTTGAAGTAGATAATATACTAGATAAATCATATTTTGTGTGAAACTTTGATTTTTATTAAATAAATAGATCCGGAGACAATTAAAAAAACAAATTTGTGATCTGTTAGTTGGCAATCCTTTTTTTAAATACTTTCATATGAATATTAGTCTTTACAGTTAAGAAATTTGATATTTGATTTGACAAGATTGACAGAAAGTGGTTTAACCAAATTGCAAAGGGTTATGAGTAGATAAAATTACTTACTTACAAACTTAAATACAACATTTTTATGAAAGTTGTTTATAAATATATTTTTCCATTTTATTTATTTTTTTTAATTCTACCGATTAAACAAAAATCTATTTATTTTAAACTAATCTAAATTTATGCATTACGGCATAGTTAGTACAAAGTAAAATAGCATTTTCTTGCATTAACTATGCTTTGCAATTGCTTTTGTAATGTGGCCTTGAATACGGTATAGTTTACTAAACCAGAACAGGTGATTAAGAGCAGTCAAATCTAAATCCACATACGTACATACATGCATAATTTTCTATGCGATGCAGTGCAATCAAATTACGATCTAATGCATTTAACATTAAACACGTATAGATACAAAGCAATTTAAATTATATTGTACTCATTCAAACTTTATGTGAATTTTTGTAGTAAGAAGAATACGCTTATATCAAAGAGTAACCAATAAATTAATACCAGTTGGAAATTTGAATAAGCTAAAACGATTTTCAATTTATAACGAGCTTTCAACCTCCGTATATTTGCAAAAATAAAGCAAATCAAACATATTAGCTAGGTTGATACTAGTATTTCGATCTGGCTAAAGACCAGAACCCGAAGTTTTAGAAAAGCCAGAGCCTCCATAATAGGCAGAAATTTTAACAAAAAAACCTATTAATCATCAATTTTTCTCCATTCTTGTCTTCTTAGTAATCAAGCACATGGTAAGGGTCTTTTCCTAACAAGCATCATGACGTTACTAAACTTTGAAGACCAAAAATGTTCTATTTATATAAAAAATTTATTATTATTTTTTATTTTTTATTATTTATTAATAATCATGTAATTACACATGCTATCCTATTACCCTAACCGAGCACTAGCTACTAAGGCTTTCGGTGCGTTGTAGCGAAAACAGACCAGTGCCTCTGGTGGGAATTGAACCCACGACCCCCGCACTGATAAGCCAGCACGCTAACAACTAGCCTACCGGGGCGCACGGCTCAAGTAATATTTTTTACAGTTTTATTAGTTTTTCGTTTTTATATACATCGAGATTATTTGTATGTTATTTTCAATTTATAACGAGCTTTCAACCTTCGTATATTTACAAAAATAAAGCAAATCAAACATATTAGCCAGGTTGATACTAGTATTTCGATCTGGCTAAAGATCTCATCAGAACGCGAAGTTTTAGAAAAGCTAGAGCCTCCATTTTTATAGAACTATCAGAGAAGTTTTTTCTCTAATGAACCCATTTCATGTTTTTAATTAGAATTCATGGTTTTGATTAACTGAGTAACCGAATTAAGACCAAATTAGGCATGAATATTACAAAGGGGGCCTTTTTTACATCTAAACATATTAAAGGTTGCCTTTACTTTCTGTAATGTAAAATTCTTTTGCCAAAAGTACTTTAAACCTTAAACGGATATTTCAACTGAAATCCACTTCAAACTCTTTAGCACAATATGATTGCATTTACTCATTTATACTATTTTATTTCTTTGATTTATTCTTTAGACCCTAATTCTGAGAGATTGTACGAAACTAGGCTTCACGAATAAAAATTAAGTAAGCTTTAATAGGTATTTCGAGGCTTAATAAAATTCTTCTTTAAAAATAAGTAATTTTATGTTGAACATGTTTCACGCTTACTGTCTTGAATTTTTGTCCACGGCTTGCTTTGATTTAATTTATGTATTATAAAATATGTTCTGAATTTTTGTTTGGGTAATATTATATTTTTTACATTTTGCATCGAAATTAAATTTTTTGACACTTTCCGTTTCGAAGAAAAGATTTTTTTTATGAGAAAATCGTCATTTTTATCTTCACGAATTTTTAATATATCAAAATACTTTTTCAACCATATTTTGATTTTTTGAGAAAGACATAATCCACCATTAATAATTAATAGCACAACATCTGCATCCCCTAGTTTCTGCATATTTGATATATACGAGGATGATATATCCCCCTCACAAACCAATAAAAAATATAATACGATACAAAATAAAATTAAAGTAAAAGGGTTTGTAATTTTAAGTCATGGTTAAATTAAATGCGAATACCATTTAAATTTTCTTTAGTCACCCTGTACATTTTGCAAAATTTTAATTGCCAATTTGGACAGTAATAAAGTAATTTACAGTTAAAGTGCTAAAGTGTTATCGTAGTTACGATAACTAGTATGAACATAGTAGTTTCAAAATTTAGTTGCTTTAAAAGAAAGTCTACAAACATTAAAAAAATTATACAAATTTTCAAAATTGGCTTATTATGGAAAGGATAAAAAAAATTTAATTCTAACAATATAATTGGAAAAGTGGATATATTAAAAACAAATATTTCCCTACTTATGATCAAAAAGATTTTTTCGGGGGTTACAATGAATCGAATTTTTTATAAATCATAATATTTTTTTTATTTTTTGCTCTTGTGCTTTTACAAAACTACAGCTTTTGCAATTGTAATTCAGAGAACATCAATTGAAATTCTGCTTTTCCATTTGAAATTCAGAAAATATCAATTGAAAATCAGAATATCCGGGGAAAATGTAACTTGAAATTCAGAAAATATGAAGTGAAATTTCCTAAAACATCATTTGAAATTCAGAAAAAATTAATTGAAATTCAGAAACTCATTAATTGTTATTCAGAAAATATAAATTGAAATTCAGAAAATATCAATTGAGACTTCGAAAATATCACTCGAAATTCAGAATACATCAACTGAAATTAAAAAAAACAGTGAAATGTTTATAATATTTTCTGAATTTCAAATAATATTTTCTGAATTTCAAATAATAATTTTTTTCTAAATTGTAATTGATATTTTATGAATTGCAAATGATGTTTTCTGAATTTCAAACGATATTTTGTGAATTTGAACACAAATTTTATTTGTAGTAGCGATTTTAATGAAAAGATATGAAGTTTAACGTTTTATTTTTTTTTTTAAATAAACAGCTTATTTTTTACACTCACAATATTATGTAGTTTACTGTTTGTAGTTTATTAAAAAAGTTTTCAGTTGAGTTAAAAATAAAGCAACAAGCATTTATTTTTCAAATAAATATTTTTTTTAACTTTTTTATACATTTTTTCAAAATAATTTACTACCATTTACAGATTTTTTTAGTTTTACTTATTATTTTCATTTATTTAAAGTTTTAAATAAATGAAAACGGAATATTGTAGTTTATTTGTTTCCGTTACAGTTATTATAAATAAATTTTTTTTTTCAAAAAAAATATTCAAAAAATTCGTGTCCGTTTTTTTAATAAAATGGTTTGTTTATATACAAAATTATTTCAATTCAAATTACAAGAAGTTGAAACGGATGTGTATACATTTTGTAGAAAAAAAAAACAAATAGAAAAAAACTGAAATAATTTCAAATAACTGAACATAATTTTTTTTTACTGATCTGTAGTTAAAATTTGAACCATTCTTTTAACTTACTAATCATTTGTTCTTATGAATTTGTTAGCTATTTAAACAATATTTAAAAATAAATAACAGGAATCATTTGATTTAAAGGAAATGTAAGTAGAACGGTATTTAAATGATTTATCATTTATGTTAAATTACATTTTCAGTTAATTTAAACTAAAAACTATTTTGAGTGTATTTAAATGGCTTATTTTATTGTCTTTCGATCTTTTTAAGCGCTTAAAACATTGTTTTTAAAGCCGTTTTTTGGTTGCCCTACTTATCATATATTCTTTTAAATAGTTTATATTTCCAATTGGGATAGATTCGATCTTCTTAATTTTGCTTAGCATTCATTCTTTTACGCATTTACAAACGCATTTTTTTGCCTTAAAAAATTTACATTAAATAAACTAGAGAGTCTATTCGTGCATGGATTTTTCATTTTCAATTTCCATCTAACACTACTGAACGTTCTGTTAGATAAAATTCAATTATAAATACATAGTACATAAATAAATATAACTAGTAATTGAATTGTAATATTACTTACGATATGTTTATTAACTAGCTTAAAAACTCGGTACTTCATTATCGGCAGTTTTGGATATCGCAAAATATGTAGATGAACATTTAATTATTTTTTATTTTTTTTTTGCCCAATCATATACATATATATCTAATTTCATGTTCCAGCTAGGCACGAAAATCCGTCGATTAGACGTGATTTCTAAGAAACAGAAAAAGAAACAATCGCTTTGTGTATTGTGTAAAGGCGCGGATCCAGGGCGAGGGAAAATGGGACATTTCCTCCACAAAATAAAAATTTTCAATACAAAAATGTAAAAATATTAATAATGTAATTAAAAATACTACAACTTCCCTCCACAAAACCTTTTCCTGGATCCTCGCCTAATTGTGTATTAATAAAAATAGGGGTTATTTGTTGCAAGCCACGTCAATTTGTTCAATAACGCCCATTATTGCCGCACTGCATAAAATGTTCTTGAAAATTTTGTATAGTTTTGATTGTATACATGCATAAGGAGCCAAGGAAAAAGAGTTTAAAACATAAGGTGGATTTGGAGGTGCTACGCCCATTTTTTCTATATCGTCCAGTTTTGGTACAATGCTTACAAAGCACCGTTTGCTCAAATATATTCAATAGGAATCAATATTAAAAACAACAGGAATCAATGTTTATACTTGATCGCATAGATATTTTTTTGCAAGAAATTAAATTTAACAAAATTCAATTTCTCTTATGATAACATTTACACAGTTGAAAGTGCTCCACATACAGTGAAACACAATATAATGTGCAAATCCTCATATCGGGATTTTTTTTTTTAATTTTCCCTTATGTAACTACAGGAATCAATATTAAACCATGTTTTATTTTTTGTTGTATGGAGGGTGTCACGCCGTATATGGAGGGTGCCACGCCATATTCCGCCCATTTTTAACACAGAGCAGAGAGAAATCAGTTAAAAATTAAAGATTGCTAGTGACGTGCCATCCTTTTCGTTGCATCTGCAAAATTTTGTTACAGTGTTTACAAATGTAATTGCAATACGCCACGCCAGCTTCTGCTTAAATATGTTTAACAAGAGCCAATATAGTAAAATATTTAATTTTAGGTTGTATGCTAGGTGCCACTCCCTATCTGTTTCGCCGAATATAGAATTTTTTAAGAAACTTTTGTATCCCTATGTCGAATTACGATCTTCATTTTGTAATGAACAACGCATTTCTAAATTCTCACTTTAAAATTTCGGAGCGTGATAAAATTACGTTCCTTCGCCACCTTACGAATCATAATTTCAGTACCGTGATCGGTATTTTTTGTATCGATTGTGATCTGTCCTGTGTTTAAATTGCACATTTTTTTTTTGTTATGATTCAGGGTTGAGAGTGTTTTGACCAATGTTTATACTTGATCGCATATATATTTTTTTGCAAGAAATTAAATTTAACAACATTCAATTTCTCTTATGATAACATTTTCACAGTTGAAAGTGCCCCACATGCAGTGAAACACAATATAATGTGCAAATCCTCATATCGGTATTTTTTTTTTTAATTTTCCCATATGTAACTAATATACATATGTTTTACATATGGTCCACATTGGATTGTAAATACAAATTTTGCAAGTATATCAACGCCACCTACCACATCAGTTTTGTGTAACATTTTTTCCATATACATAACTCATAGTCATTCTGAATATGGGCCAAACGGGTCATAAATACATTCATAAATATATTTTCATAAATATGTTAATAACAGCGCCACCTACCGTGTCCAAAAAATTAAAAACTCAGCGGACCACCAAAGTAACATGCGGTATAAATATGGTATAAATATTGCGAACGGATATTAATAATATTTCACATTTTTTATCTTTACGATATAAAGGGTCCGCCATCTAACGTTTTTTTTTCAACTAGTGCTTATTTCGTGAATGGTAACACTTAGCTCATGTCTGATTTGACAGATAATTAGTTTTATCCTTCCGCTGAACGAATATGGTTGTGTATACGCTTGAACAACGCTGGGAAATATTGCGACATTACTTTGAAAATCATGGTAATGTTGCAGAATGTGTGTGAAAATTGCATACGGATTTTATCGGATCATTATCGGGCCATGTTGAACGAATTTTTGTTCACAAAAATTGAAGAGGAGGATATTGGAAACATTTGGTTTCAACAGGACGGCGCTACGTGCCACACAGCCGAAGCTACACTTGATGTTTTTTGAAGATCGCATTATCCACCTCGGAGCTGCGATTTGACACCGTTGCACTATTATTTGTGGGGTGCCGTCAAAGATAAGTGTTACGCCAACAAGCCAGAGACGATTGACGCTTTAAAGGACAATATTCGTGAAGCCATTGGTGAAATACAGCTGCACACAATCGATAATGTGCTTAAAAATTGGACCGATCGTGTAGGCTACTGCATGGCCAGCCGAGGGAGCCATTTGAATGAAACTATTTTCCATTATTAACCGGAAGGATTGTACTTTCAAATAAAAAAAGAAATTTGAGAAAATATTCAGTAGTTTTTTTATAGCATTTTCAAAAAAAAAAAAAGTTATTTGGCGGACCCTTTATATAAAAAACTAGTGGAGAGCGATTTTAATTTTTAAAAATTGTTATTAATAAAATTTTTTAAATATGTAAAATAACTGCCCTTTTTTGTATCGCAAGTTAAAATAGGTTAACGATGTCTTGAAAAGCTAATATTTTTTTTTGTGAATATTTTTCATCGAACTTTTTCATCTAATGGTCAAATTTGACATATTTCCATATTTTCAAGGCGTTTGAGGAGCCCTTTCCCTTTAAGCGATCACCATAATGTTTTGCATAGTGTATTTTGATATAAAAACGAATATTTCTGGGGGGAGTGCCGATCTCTAGCATGATTTTTTTTTTTACCCATACAACTTTGGCATGCCCTAATACACACACACGATTTTATATGTTAAGAACATGAAATAACATTAGGTGGATTGTATGTATTGGATATAGCGATTTTAATTTGAAATGATTGAAATGATTTAAACGGGGGCTAAGTTGAAATTAATAGGGCTTTCATTTAGTACCATTTTTATTACAATCGGTCAAAAAGCCTTCCTGCTAAAGTGACAATACAGAGTTCTGTACAACATTTTGCTCACTACCACACCCACATAATTGGTATCAACATAAAATAAAACCTATGATAATCTAAAATATCATAGCTTCCTAACGGTGTATCACTTGTGAAGTTGCATTTAGTGGTTTATCCAAACACTCGGGACAGCGAAAGAGTTATTATATTAAAATAATTGCATAAATTTCAGAACAATGTGTAAACATTAAAAACATTTTTCATTTTAGGGCATTAGACTTGACTACCTTTTTAAATCTCTTAGTGTTGAATATGCGTTTTGTTTTGTAGTTTAAACATTGTATTACACAGAAATTCAATAGGGAATCAATATTTATAATCGGTTTAAAAAAATTGCAGAAAAGTGTGTGTAAAATAATCTAATTATAGGTTTTTAACTTTTCCAATAATATTCATAGTGGTTAATTGTTAAGGTCAGTCATATATATTTAGGGGAAGTAGGTAATGAAATGTGGATTCTAATGGCTTACTGAAAAAAAGAAAGAAAAAACGAACACACTTAATCAAAAAATGTAATAAATTTTAACGATTTGTCTCCATTTTTACGATTTTTGAAGTGAAATTTGATAAAATGACGATTAATGATTTTACAAAATTTATTGTATGAAAACAACGATTTCTTAAAATTTGTATGCCTTGATTTTTTTATTCACCTGCGTCAAATATAAAATAAAAACCTCAAAGCTTTCTGTTAAATAATTTAAATTTTATTTAAAAAAATCTAAAATTTTTTCATATATTTTTAATAGGAAAATCTAAAAATGTTAATCTTTGAAGGATTTAAACTAGTTTAACTGCGAAATCATGAATAAGAGTAGTTTTTCACGTTTTTGATTCTTGAACAAATTTTCAATCTCAGAATTGTTGCTGAATGCAAAATTTAATTTTTCTTGGTATTCTCGTAACACTTATCCTAAGTAAAACAACATAACTAGCTATGAACTAAAAACATCAACGAGTTCGTGAAATATCCATCTGATGGATCGCAACAGCCGTGCTAAGAAGTATTACCTTGCGCAATCACCTTGTTGCAATATTTCAAGCCCTACATATTTCGCCACCTTTAATCTTTACACTTAGAATACTATGTGGATAAAGACCACTGCAAATATAGTTAAAAACAAATGCAATTTTACTTGATAAAAGAATGACTTACATTTCAGTAAATTCAACTAATATTGTCATTTGTTTTTAAGTGTTCAAAAAATGAACCAACATTTATTTTTATTTTTTTAAATAAAAAAAAACTACTGCATGAAATTAATGTAAAATCATAATACAGTAATTTGATGTGGTTTCGTTTTTTAAATGAACTACAATTGTAGTCAAAAATAAAATTTCTTCTACAAATTTTTTACTTAAAAGTAAACATACTGTATTACAACTCAAACAACAACAAATATTTACAGCAGAAGTTCCCTAAATGTACTCTATTCCCTTTTCAAAGACAGCAACATTGCTTCTCTTAAAAAAAAAACAGAACAGAGCCTCTTTCGGCAATTATATCCATGATCCATTAGCATATTATGAACTACAATCTACAAAAGAGTATTTTTTTAATATTAAGCTCGTTGTTTTACATTATAAAACGTCGACCTTAACATTGCAACTATTTATTTTAAAAATGGCATGAGTCCACAAGTTTTACATCGTTTAGCATTTCAAAGTTTTTAAAACTTTAAACGTCCACTTTTGTTAAATGTTTTTTATACACATCTTATCAGAGGTCATAAGATGTTTTTACACTTTAAAACAATTACATATTTATTGCGAAAATGTTCTTTTTTCAGTATAGAATGGACACTAGGGTGATAACTTTTTTTTGGACAACATTCTCCCCAGGGGTTTTCTAATGGCAAATATTGTATTAATGATAAAAAAAAACTATTTCAGTTCAATTTGGTAAAAAAACCTTACGCACCGACAGCGATTTCTAAAATGCCTTTAATATATTTTTTTAAAATTTTTTTAAAATATGGTTTATACATATAAGAAAACTATTCCATTGACTCGAAAACGGACTTTACTATTGAAATCAGCATGCCTTAATTATATAGATGTGATGGTCAGACGTTGAGGCATCAAAAAAGTTTTTTTTTTTAACTTTGTTTGATTCAAAACTTTAACGCGTTTGGTGCGTAACCTTTTTTAACGATAGCGAAAAACTAAAAACGCAGTTCTTAATATTTGTCCATGCCCTACACGATTTTGTCTGGGGAGATTTGATATTTGCAAAAAATGCAAAAAGTTATTACCCTAATGGACACATACCACTTTCAAAATAAAAACTTTTCAAAAACTGTTGTACATAAACATTAGAGCGACTCACCAAAAAAAGTGCTCGATGTACCCTCCTAAAAATGAACCTTGGACTTTTTTAAGATGACATTTAAAATATTTCGGCTCCAGCTTTAAACTCTCGTGAGGTGGACCATTTTGAAAATGGGCCTAGTTTTGCATGTTGTGTTAATTTGAGAATCTGTTTCCTTAGCAACATATACAATATGGGTAGCATAAGAAAGGTTTTTTTAAGGCACGTCCAACTGTATATACAATTTGTCCAAGGACGATCATCCATGTCCTTTTTTTAAGGATATTCTGTTAAAAAAACGGTTTTTGAATTTTTTGTTCGGGGTTGTTTGTAATAAAAATGTCAAATTAACATATTTTAATCTTTAGTCGATATAATTAAATACGGGTCTCAGCTTTTTTTTGAAATTCGTGCTAGTTCGCGTTTTGACAAAAATGCAATGGACAAATTGTATATAAAGTTGCACGCGTCTTAAAAAACCTGTCTTATGATAACCATATTGTACATGTTGGTAAGGAAACAGTTTCTTAAATTAACAAAACATGCAAAAATGGACCCTTTTTTAAAATGGTCCAGCTCACGAGAGGTCAAAGCTAGAGCCGAAATATTTTAGATGTCATCATAAAAAATACCAATGTTCATTTTGAGGGGGTGCACCTTGCACTAATTTCGCTTCCATACAACTTGAGTCGCTCTAATACATACATTTATACTTTTATTGTATATTTTCTAGGAAATAGGGAAATTAGCCAGTGTTTTCACATGCTTAGTTAATATATATAGAATATAATCTGTAAATGATCAAACTTCTTGAAAAAATGAATTAAAAAAAAAAAAAAATAACAAAAATGCGAGTTTAGCGAAAACATACGTGCTGGAAAAAATTTAAGAACAGATTTGAAATCTTTTCGACAAATAAATTTTGAGCAGTTAGTAGAAGCTATTGAATACTCTGGAACCCCATGGTTATCTCAGTTTTTTTTTTGAAAATGGACTTATATCACTTTCAATATAAGTGATTAGATGTGGATTAACTTTGGGTTAATATTAACCGATTTTCATTAAATTTGCACATCCCAATAAAATGTGAACCAATAATCTATGCTAAGTTTTGTCCAATCCGGATCAAAATTTCGGATATTCAACCAAGAAACATTTCGATAAAAATCGTGTATAAGGACAAAAAATTAACTTTTTAATTTATAATAATAATTGTGAAATCAATATAACCACAAAATTTGATTCGAAAAATGTGACATCAGACAAAACATTTATTTAGTAGAATAATTTTTTGCTGAAAAAGTTCTAACAAAGTACTTTTAAGATAATGATAAAGTACAAAATAGGAACAGTTTCCTATAAATATTCACAGTTTTACCAAGGATGTTCAAACAAATTTTCAATAAAACGAGAAATTTTCGCTATCAAAGTTACAAATAAAAATTATGCATTATTTGTACAAATGGCATTAGTTCAGAGCAAATTTAAGGCAGATAGGTAAAATAGATCAACTGGAAAATACCAATTTCTTATAAAGCTAAAAAATCGCATTGGCAATCTCTCTCAAAACTAAAAAATATATTTTTTCGAAAAAAATCTTGACCTTTTTAATATCTTAAGTTTTTTTTTACCCTATTATAAAATAGATAAGCGGCTGTTTTAAAATTGAAAAGTAATAATTTTCTTCTTATTTAAATAAAATGTTCACATTTGTTTAATACGTTGAATTTAACAATGTCAAAAATAAACACAGTTCTAGAAAAAATTTTCTTGTGTTACAAAATATGTAGCTCTAATATTAATGTTACACTAATTGATCAAAAATAAGTAAAATTTTTTGCTAAAACTACTTAAAATTAGTTCAAAATTAAGTTGCAAGAAAAAGTGCTGAAATTATTTTTTTTTTGTTTATAATAAGTAAGAAAACAATAGCAATAATAAATCTGTTGAATCTACAAAATTTAGTTCTATTGTAGCTAAATTCAGCACAATTGAAAGTAACAAACTATTCTGCTAACAAATTTTTAAATATAAGTTGACAAAAAAAGCACAAAAAATGTAAACATTTTAAAAATATTTTTTATGCGAAAAAAAATTTTCTCTTTTGAAATCAGCAGTCTACAATTTTTTAGCAAACATTTTTGTTAATTTAACAAAATATATTGTTATTGGTGTAAAGAGTTTGTAATCGTCATATAATGACAATCGTAATTAATTTTATTATAATTAACTACTGAAGATTTTTTTAGGTAGATTTTTACAGGAAGAATAAGAAGAAAACACAATACATATGCCAGACTGCCGCAGTTTCGTCCTCTCCAAGGACCCACATAGGTCTGGCGAGCTACTTTTTTTGGCCAAAAATCAAATCCGATATTTCTACATTTGATGTTGAAATATTGTAGCAAACACTTCAAGAAAACAAAAACAACAATTTGTTTTTGCAAACTTCAATTAACCGTTATTCTGTGAAGCTACAAAGTTCAATGTTTTAAGTGCAGTGATAAACTAAGACACGTGTTGTGATTTGGTTATATTTTTGTGACACAATTTACTAAAAAATAAATATACTTTTTAAATCTATTAATAATGGATATTGATGACAATGGTAAGTATTTGAATTTTTAATAGTGAAATATTCAACAAATTTCATGTAGATAAGAAAAAATTAGAAACTTTCATAACCTCAAAATTAGTGATTTTTTGATTTTTTAAAATTATGTTATAAGATATTATAACTAAAAATGTTCAAAAGAGTTCAACGAACTAAAAACGCCATAAGTTGCAGTGATTTGTGGTGCATCCGAATCAGTAACAACATTCTGCTAAAAGTTGCATGTTTTTGAGAAATCTATTTTTTTTCAGGCAACTTGTGTTTCAAAAATTCTGACCTGTTAAAAGTGTGGCAGACTGGACAAAGCAAAATTGAGAAAATTGAAGTTCTTTTTAATTATATTCTTAAAAATATTGGAAAATCAAATGTTTCCACTGAATATGAGAATTACCTGAAAGAAAAAGTTCGTGTATATTGCGCTAGGCTAAACGACAAGTGGCACAAATCTTGTCGATCAATTCAACTTTTTAATACTAAAAATAACGGTACAGTGAAATAACTCCCAAATGAAATAAGTCCCAATGGAAAAATGAAATAAGTCCCAAAAAATTTTCCATGTAAATTGGGACTTATTTCATTATGAAATAAGTCCCAATGCGTTGGGACTTATTTCATAATTTTTGTTGGGAGTTAATTCATTATGAAATAACTCCCAAATGAAATAAGTCCCAACAGTTTTTTTGTTGGGAGTTATTTCATTTGGGAGTTACCATTGGCACTTATTTCATCGCAGGTGGGACTTATTTCATTTTAATTGCAAACACAATTTTACGATTGGGAGTTATTTCATTTTTGTTGGGAGTTATTTCATCTCTCTTAAAATTGCATTTTAGTAAATTCTGATGGTTTTGCAAAAAGGCTTTATTGCACTTTGAAAGTGAAATAAGGCCTTTATTTAAATTTAGCCAATGGTGCAATAAAGCCTTTATTTTGTATTTTTTGATTCTTTTGTTACACTGTTCAGTTTTTCTGCGTGGAGGCCTGCGGCCGATCTTAGGGGTTTTCTCCTCCATAGGACGCGGCAGGTGGCTTCGCTGAATACAGTTTTCCTGCGCCCGTCTCATTATCTTCCCTAGTGTGACGCGCGCAGGGAAACTTTATTCAGCGAAGCCACCTGCCGCGTCCCATGGAGGAGAAAACCCCTAAGAGCGGCCGCAGGCCGCCACGCAGAAAAACTTTATAAAGCAAAGATTTTCAATATTGTTGCAGTTAAATTTTTTGTTGAATTATTAATGTTCTATTAATTTTTGTTAATATGAAATTTTTTTATAATTGTTCAATAAAATATAAGAAGAATAAGAATAAGAAATTTAATTGCTTCATTTAAAAAAAATTTAAGTGAAATAAGGCCTTTACGGCTTTATTTCACTTTCAAAGTGCAATAAAGCCTTTTTGCAAATAAAGGCCTTATTTCTCAATGGAAAGTGAAATAAAGCCTTAAAGGCCTTATTTCGTAAGGCATTATTGCACTCCACCTATGCTTACATATACTTATGAAATAAAAAGTGTTCTCTAACAGAAAAACAAAACAAACAAAAATTGGGAGTTAATTCATTTTTGTTGGGACTTATTTCATTGGGAGTTAATTCATTTTTTTTTGAGATTTATTTTTAAATTTTGAAATAACTCCCAAAAATTGGGACTTATTTCATTTTTCTCATTGGGAGATATTTCATTTTTTTACATTGGGTGTTATTTCATTTTTGATGGGACTTATTTCATTGGGAGTTATTTCATTGGGACTTATTTCATTTGGGAGTTATTTCACTGTACCAAAAATAACACCTGGCTGCAAAACGAAATGGTAGTTAAGAAACCTGAAGCAATTGACGTAAATGATGAAGCAGACAAACCTTCATCTTCCCGTGGACGTCCTCAAATCAAATTCTCGGACATGTCTCATCGCAGTAAAAGAAGAAAGGCGACAGAACTGTCAAAGTCTACAGCAAATAAGACTGGATTATTAATGCAAGCATCAATAATGTCGGCTAGAAAAGAGGGAAAGAAAGAAAGATTATAATTAAAAACAAAATTCCTTTTAAGAACAATAAATAAAATTTATGTTTATTTTTACAAATTGTGTTTTAATTTCTTAAAAATTGCACGCATATATGAAATTTTGTTAGTTTTGACCAAATACTGTAGCTCACCAGACATATGTTTCATATGAATTCCTGGCTAAAGTGGGTTAATGATATCCGATGAGGTCAGGATTGCACATCTGAATAATTTTGAGTATATTAAATGAATAAGTAAACGAAACAAATATTTTTTCTTAACTTCGAATTTTGGTAATTTGTAATGATACATTTTATTGCCAAGATGGGGCATTTTGGGCCGTCTTGCGGCACGGGTTAACGTTTTCCAAAAAAAAAGTGTTTTTTTCTATTTGGAACCGGTTGTAATAAAACTGCTGACATATAAATATATATATGTGATTTTTTTATTTTTGGCCAAAAAAGTAGCTCGCCAGACCTACACTCAAAAAAATAAGTTAGTAGAAAAGTTAGTAAAACGTCTTGTAAATCAGGTGTACTATTTTTTAGCAAATATTTTTGCTAAAATCGTGTTTTCAGCTAAAATTTTTGTTATACTTATTCAGCACTTAACTGTTTTATACTAATGCTTTACTAATATACTAATGTTTTACTAATTAATTTTGCTAAAAAAAATTGTGCTGATAAGCAGAAGTCGCGGCATGTCAAGATGTAGTAGAGAAGAGGAAAATGATACTAAAAAGTACAACTCTAACAAGACAAGTAAAAAAATCAACAATGAAAAAAACATATACAGACATGTAGACAGAGTAAAGCGAAAGACAAAGACACACATCTTAGGTAGATCTGTATGGTTCCTTTTTCTTATTGCAAAAAAGGGTTGTTTTTTTTGTTTCGTTTGTTTTTGTTTATTTTTTCGTTTCGTTTCTAGAATTATCTTCGGCAGTTTCGTCATTGAAAAGATAGCATCATTAAGACAACCATTGATGTAAGTAGTTGAAAGAAATTTTTTTTATGTTATATATATTTATTTCTATATATTTTCAGATATTAAATTAATTCATGTCGTCAATGTGGGAATATGAAAATTTTTATATTTCGTAATTATTGTAAATTATTTTTAAAAGAATCACAAAAATATGTTTTATGATTTTCAGCAAATATATTAACTAAATTACAATTTTTTTACAAGTTTTTTGCGTTTTTTTCAGTCTACTAAAATTCAGCAAAAAATTTATTAATTTTTACCAACGCTTTTTTATTTGTAATCTACTAAGTGTTAGCAAAACTTTTGCTGAATCTACTTATTTTGTTGCTAAAAATCAGCTCGCTGATTTTCAGCAAAAGATTTTGCTGACATTAGCAACTTTTTTGCAAGCATCCTCCTGACTAAAATTTTGCTGACTCAGCAAAATTTTTTGCTAACTTTACAAACTTTTTTTTTTGAGTGTTTTTTGAACGTTAGCAAAAAATTTTGCTGAGTCAGCAAAATTTTAGTCAGGAGGATGCTTGCAAAAAAGTTGCTAATGTCAGCAAAATCTTTTGCTGAAAATCAGCGAGCTGATTTTTAGCAACAAAATTTGTAGATTCAGCAAAAGTTTTGCTAACACTTAGTAGATTAGAAATACAAAAGCCTTGCTAAAAATTAATAAATTTTTTGCTGAATTTTAGTAGACTGAAAAAAACGCAAAAAATTTGTAGAAAAATTGTAATTTAGTTAATTTATTTGCTGAAAATCATAAAACATATTTTTGTGATTCTTTTAAAAATAATTTACAATAATTACGAAATATAAAAATTTTCATTTTCCACATTGACGACATGAATTTATTTAATATCTGAAAATATATAGAAATAAATATATATAACATAACAAAAATTGTCTTTCAATTACTTACATCAATGGTTGTCTAAATGGTGCTATCGTTTAAATGATGCTATCGCAACTGCCGAAGATAATTATAGAAACGAAATGAAAAAATAAACAAAAACAAACGAAACAAAAAAAAAAACAACCCTTTTTGCAATAAGAAAAAGGAACCATAAAAAAATCTACCTACGATGTGTGTCTTTTCTTTCAATTTACTCTGTCTGTGTGTCTTTGTCTTTCAATTTACTCTGTCTACATTTCATTTTCCTCTTCTCTACTACATCTTGACATGCCGCGACATCTACTTCATTCTGCGTATATCTTTCAATCTGGTTGTCGTCCACAATATTAATGTGCTTATCAGCACAATTTTTTTTAGCAAAATTAATTAGTAAAACATTAGTATATTAGTAAAGCATTAGTATAAAACAGTTAAGTGCTGAATAAGTATAACAAAAATTTTAGCTGAAAACACGATTTTAGCAAAAAATTTTGCTAAAAAATAGTATACCTGATTTACAAGACGTTTTACTAACTTTTCTACTAACTTATTTTTTTGAGTGTATGTGAACTCGTCAGTGGTTAATTTATGTGTCAATTGTAGATTCAACAGATTTATTTTTGCTATTCTTATCTTACTTATATTTAGCAAAAAAATCTCCTAATGTAAGCAGTTTTTTCTGCAACGCCATTTGTAACTAAATTTTTAGTAGTTGCAGCAACAGTTTTTACTCATTTTTTTCTAGCAGTATACAAATTTTGTGCGTTCTTTTATGATGCAAATATGTAAAACTACTCAGATAAAAAATACCAAACATTCAAAAATAAAAGTACTGTCAAACCAATGCTATTTTTGTAAAACCTACCGTGCTTAAAATTACCAATGGTACTCGGAAAACACTAAAAATTCTCCGCCAATATTGTTATTTTACTAATATGACAACATATTAGAAGCATTATCTGTTTTCTATATTTGTTATACTTCACAACTTAAAATATGATGTAAATGAGTAAGACGGAACTGTTTTGCTGCTTTTTAAATTTGTTTTATTATACATATTTCTCAAAACTAATTAAATTTAAGTTATTTTAAATGCACAAAATTTTGTGAATTTCCAACGTTGTGTCAACTGTGGGAAGTTAGCTCAAACAAACGGTTGGCCACTGTTATTAGTCGGGTAACAGGACAATACTGTCAAGATTGTTAATCCTACGTTCTGCCAACGCATTACCGGCCGTCGCGGACGCTTTGCCAACACTGTGTTGATTGTATTTTTCTGCTTGGGTACTTACAAAAACGATCTCGTCGAACAAGATGGCCTCAATTCTACTGTTTATTATTTAGATACTGGTAATGAGAGCCCATTACTGAATGTTTGCTGGGAAACGGACTTTCGGTATTAGTCAAATAATTAATTTAAAATGTTCTGTTAAAAAGAACACTCAGGGAACTTCTGCTTTAAAAATATGTAGTTGTTTGGGTTGTAATACTGTTTCTTTATTTTTTATGTAAATGTCAGTCATTTCTAGAACAAATTTATTTTTTTACTAACCTTGTAGTTCATTTAAAAAAAAACAAACCACATCAAATGACTGTTTTATGATTTCACATTAATTTTTTACAGTTGTTTTTTGTTATTTAAAAAATAAAAAAAATAAATGTTTGTTTATTTTTTACTAATATGTGGTTAATTTTTACTACAATTGTTAGTAAATTTTTGAACATTAAAAAACAAATGACAATGTTAGTGGAATTTACTGAAATGTAAGTCGTCATTTCTTTAAGTTTACCTACATAGTACTGTAAGTGAAAAAGTTGTTAGTTTGTATTAAGTATTAAAATAAACGAAAAAATCTATTGTTTTTGCAGATTTAGTTAGTCCCGGTTCACACACGGCAATTTTACTGGCGCAAATTTTCTTCAATTCTCCTTTGAATCTGCTTTTGTGTTCACACAGGAAAAGTTTGTTTCAGCAATTTTCATATTCTTTAGTTCGTGTTGAAAATTGCGGATGACAAAAAAAAACGGAATTGGAGTACGAGCAAGTCTGTACCCCCTTCCATTCTCTTTTCCTCCCTCTTCTATAAACTCAAGAATTGCGCAAGTAAAATTGCAGTGTGTGAACCGGGACTAATTTATTAGCAGTTGAAAATAAATGCAAAAATAAGATTGTTTTGAATGAAAAGTAAGCAGTTATTTTTTTAACTCATTTTCATTTAATTTAGTGTGCATATAATTAGTAGATTTGAAGGAAAAAAATATTTTGAGTTTAGTTATACTTATAACGATCCAAATTGTACTATTTTGAAATTACCATAACTAGAATCAATTATAAAAAATTTCCCCTGAGAGTAATAAGCTACAAACGACAATATTTTTTAAACATGTCACTTATTTAAAACATCAAAGTTCCATTTAAGTCTTGCAGACAACAGGGTGGTTTTTCATACCAATCGTTATATATATATATATTTTAAATATATTTTTGTTTGCCTTTTATTTATTATAATTGCACATGTTAAAAATATGAAGCCATATTAACATATATTTAGTAGATATTTTATTTATGTACGCTTCCGTAAATATACATAATTGTTAGCAATTCTTAACTGATTTTTCATCATATCTTACATAAAAACTAAAGATTAAACCAAATACGTCATAATATTTGTTTCCATTTTTTGAATGATATTATTGTTGTGGTATGTACTTTATAATTATGTATATACACTTGATTTGATCGTTTGCCTTTTTTATAATCTTCTTTGTTATCTTTTTTGTTTTCTATCATTGATTTTAGGTTATAAATAAGTAGCAGCCATCAATCAATGTACTCTAACAATCATACAAAAAAAAAAAAAAAAAAAAAAAAAAAATTGTAGAGACAACCAATATAGAGTGGTGACCTTCGTCAATAATTTACTTTCAATTTCTAGTACTGTTAACTAAAGGGGAGCATGACATTCGCAAAAATTTTTTTGCTCTAATAATATTGAATTTTGAAAATTATAAAATCATGAACAAAATTAAAGTGAAAAGAAATAAAAAAAAATTTGAAGTCATAAAATCGTCAAAACTGGCATCATAGCACGCACGCACGAGAATATTTTGCAAAATATTCATGCGCCCCTTTACTGTTAATACATAACTAAATAGTAGTTAACAATTTCAATTGCACAATAAAAGTGTGTTGTACAAATGTTTTGATAAAAATAATAATAAAAAAATGTATCAATTTATATCCAAAATAATCACACGCTACAGCAAAACCCAATGGTCTGAACCAATTAGTTCGTTATAAGCAGGCAAAGGAACTTAGTCTTAGAAGCCTATAATATGCATGAACAATCTTCAAATATGCACTTAAAATTAAAAAAATATGCACTAATCAATTATTTTCATATTTTTAAAAAATTTAAAGTTAATTTGTATTGTTCAAATTGTATTTGTTTGTATTCTCTGACACATTTTGCACAGGTAACACAATATTCTAATTAATAATATTGTAAAAAAAAGCATTTAAAATTTGCACATAACATTTTAAGGAAAACACTTAAAAACCTCTTTAGCCGCATGGATCTCTGCTCGTTGCCCAAATATAATGATTTTTTACAAAAAACTACAAAAAAATAAAGAAAAATATGCAACATAAGAAAAAATATGCAATAAAAATATACATTTAATGAAAATAAGTAAAAATATGCAATGGAAATATGCAATTAAAGCGAAATAAGCAAAAATATGATTTTTTAGTAAAGTATGCAATAAAAAATCGATGCCATTTTAACGCATGTGCCATTTTGCACAGTTAACACAAAATTCTAATTATTAATATTTTAAACCATGCATTTAAAATTTGCTCATAAAATTTTAAGGAAAACACTTAAAAGCGCTTGAGCCACTTGGATCTCTGCTCGTTGGCCAAATATTATGATTTTTTACTAAAAACTAAAAAGAATTAAATAAAAATATGCAACATAAGAAAAAATATGCAATAAAAATATACATTTAATGAAAATAAGTAAAAATATGCAATGGAAATATGCTATTAAAAGCCAAATGTCAGTTTATACAAAGTGCTCGTTACATACAGACGTGTTTGTTAAACCTCGCTTTGTTTATATCGAAAAATTTTTTTCCTAACTCTCCGTGCTCTAAAAAATATATTTTTATTTCTCTCGCTAAATTTAAAACAATAATTGGTTTTCTGATAGTGCATTAACCATGGCCTCCTCCTCGGGAGGAAACTATTTTTCAATTTTGGATCCGGACAAATCTCCAGAACCAAAAAGAAAACAAAAACCCTATAATATTAACAATGTCCACGATTTTCCAAAATACGGAGAAAGACAAATTGACAAAAGCAAAAAACAATGTCCAAAATATATTGTCGTCAAAAGTAAAGTAGTAGACAAACCAATACAAAATCACAACATTTTCTTAGTGTCCAAGGCTTTAGAAGGTATTTCAAATGAACCTGCAGAAAAAATTAGCTTCACTAAAGATGGAAATCTACTAATTCTTACCAAGAATGAAGCACAAGCTAATAGGTTTTTAAAAGCAACTACACTACCAGGAGTATGTACAATTGAATGTTGTTTACATCCTACACTAAACACTATTAAAGGTGTTGTTTTTGCACCATCCTTAAAAGAATTAAAAGAAGAAGATATTGTCAATGGACTTAAAGACCAAGGAGTAGTTGATTGTAATAAAATCACTAAATTTAATAACAACACTGTTACATACACTCCATTACATATCTTGCACTTTAATCAATATACCTTACCTAAGGAAATAAAAATAGGATTCCTCAATTGTAAAGTTCAACCCCATATTCCTAGCCCAATCCAGTGTAAAAACTGTTTTAAGCTTGGACACACAAAAAAATATTGCACAAGCACTGCTACATGTGAAGTTTGTTCATCTACGATACACGATCCTGTTCCATGTACAAAATTGCAATGTACAAATTGCAATCATGCACATAGATCCAACAACAAAAAATGTCCCGTTTTCAAAAAACGTCAAGAAATATTAAAATATAAAATAATAAATAAGACCACATACAAAGAAGCAGCAGAAAAAACACCACCAACAGAATCATTTGAAAACATTACTGAAAATCTCGAAACAGCAATCGAAGAAAGAAAAAAAAGAATTAACTTGCAAAAAAATAATAACAATCAAACCCCTATTAACTCTACCAACACAAAAATAAATACTACACCTACTGCAACAAGTCTTCTATCATCTTTAGACGAAGTTTTAAATAAAGCCAAAAAAAACGATAAAACAACCAAATCAATTACAACTCAAGAACACAATAAAGAAATTACAAACCAAACTCAAACTCAAACAACAGTTACAAATAAACAAAAAACCCCAAATTTACGTACAACACGCTCAAGAGAATCATCTCGTGACAGAAATGATAAAAACAAAACAAATGTACTCACTGCTGCAAAAATTACTGAAAGACGTTATTCAATAGATGGAGAAGAAAATATGGATACTTAATACCACCTTTAACTTACAATGTATTAACTACTTAATAATATTTTTTTTTTTTTTTTTTACTTCTTATGACATCACTAAACATTATTCAATGGAATATTAAAGGATATTTCAACAATTATATAGACTTCCAACTTATTTTAAAAGATCAGTATCCACATTTTATATCATTACAAGAAACTCACATCCCTCATAATATGAACTTAATCCCACCAAAGGGATTCTGTTCTTACCTACAAAACCATTCTTCTTTAACTTCAACGGAGTTTGAAGTTAAAGATTATAACCATTGATCAAAAAATAAATTGAAAACTTGTTTGATGTGTAAGGTCCACCTCTGGTGGATATTCAATACACGTTTTTTGTTTTTCTCTCCTATTTATATTTTGTTTAGTTTGTAAACAAAACAGGGAACTCATGTAGTGAGTAAACTAGTTCATATGAATGTTTGATGTTTGGCATGGGATTGTTACCGCTTTCAAAACGTGTTCTGATGATGGGAACCTAGAAAATTCCCGAAATAGATCTATCAACACATTCCTGAAAGGGTCAAATAATAAATTTGAAAACAAAAAACTCTATAGATTATTTGTTAGGACAATATCCTAATGAAGAAATATAGAGTATGGCCTCGAACTTGAATAATTTTCATTTTCAAAGATATTTTGTTTACAATGTTCTCAGACTTAAAGAACAAAACATGCACTTGCATGAACTTCCGATCCCTGGTTATAGCAATTTTCACGGTTTTTATTTTTCTTAAAAATAAAAAAGCAAACTGTAAAACTGTCTTATTTGCTAATGTAGTGCAGATTTTATCGACTGACAGGTCCTTACATTTTTATTCTACATTTTTTTTCTGATAAAGTTCGGTGATACGAACAGAAACATGTAAAAACCTGTCAGTAGATAAAATGTAATTTTTCTGTTCTAGTTACCGAACTTCTATTTTGGTTTTCTGAGGTTGTTTGGTGACGCGAAAGGTGACATAAGGAGCTGTCAGTAGTAATATTTGCAATGCAATGCAGATGACTACAGTTTTTATAATAACATTGCACTGTTTTTTTAAATATATATATTTGGATTATTCTTTGTGAACGGGAGACAACCCTATCCTAAATTGAGCTTGACGTACTGAACTTTATAATGAATTTTTGTGCATATCTCTACTTTCAAAAGTCGAGTGGCATAATATAGAGGTAATGATGGTTTAGCCAGTATAGAGCCGCGAGTTGAGATAGTACTTTCAGAGACGCTTAAAGTTATGTGAAGGAGTGACGGAATCGGTCGCTGAGCTCGAATCTATCATCAGATTTTTAAAATTTATAATGGCAGATCTTATATGGCGTATGATGTAAAACAGATTCGAAATTTGCTTTGAAATTGACACTAAATAGTTTTTGGAAACGCTGATTACGAATTTAATATTTGATTTTCAATATTCCTTTCGGGGTCGCTGATTGCGAGTCTGAAATCAGACTTTTAAAATTCCAATTAAAAGAAATCATTTTCGTATCAAATGTATTTCTTGGAAAATTTTGTGGGTTCCTGAATACAAATCTAAAATCACATTTTAAAAATTCAAAATGGCCGATAATTTGATTCTACACCGATCAATTTTCAAAAAATGATTCGCCATTTTGAATTTTTAAAATCTGATTTCAGATTCGTATTCAACGACTTCTAAAACTTTAAAAATATTTCATATAAATCGATGATTTTCTAATAAAAATTATACGCCATATTGAATCCGCCCTTTTGCATATTTCAAATCTGATTTCAGTTTCGTACAAACCCAAAACTTTCCAAGAAAATATAAGATGCGAAAAGGATTACTTTTCAAAAAATTTTTTCGCCATAATGGCTCCGCTATTTTGAATTTTTAAGATTTGATTTCAGATTCGCAATCAGCGACCCCTAGAACTTCCCAAAAAAATATTTGATACAAATCCGATGACTTTTAAAAAGCATCATCCGCCATTTTGAATTTTTAAAATCCAATTTCAGATTCCCATTTTTCTACCCCAAAGACTTCACCTTTAATAATATATAACGAAACCGACCACATTTAAAACAAATCATCCGCCATTTTGAATTTAGAGAACATTTTTAGAATATCTGCAATATTGAATTTTAAAAATCTGATGACAGATTCGAGCTCAGCGACCTTATAACCTCACGTGTGCCAATTTCCAAGCCGATTCCGTCACTTCTATACATATTTTTAGCCGTCTCTGAAAGTAGTATCTCAACTCGCGGCTCCATATTGCACCACTCGGCTTTTGAAATTAGAGATATGTACTAAAATTTTATGCCATTATACAGATTTGTACGTCAAGCTGTACATCAAGCTCAATGTATTTTTTTTATTTTCTCCTTAGTAAATACATAAAAATTAATTAAAAACATTTTTTTAAAATTTTGAACTTCAGATTGAATTTTCGGAAAATTTTGAAATGAAATCGATGGTTCTTTCGCTGAAATTATTTAAGGGGAATATGAATTAACATCATGTGCTAAACTTGTGCAAATTCCATTAAGCGTAGTATTACGGAACATGTTACTTGGTAATGCGTTAAACTCCTTACCCTTGCATTACTTGGGGACTTTTGGTATTACTGACTGCTTATTAGTAATAAAAAATTCACATGTTTCAATGTTTTTACTGTTCGTTTCTACACAAAATTAAATATAATTAAATTTTTACTACAAATTTGACAATTTTAAAATAACAGTGCGCCCCGGTAGGCTAGTTGGTAGCGTGCTAGCTTATCAGTGCGGGGGTCGTGGGTTCGATTCCCACCAGAGGCACTTGTCTGTTTTCGCTACAACGCGCCGAAAGCCATAGTAGCTAGTGCTCGGTTAGGGTAATAGTATATAATTTGTAATTATATGATTATTAATTAATAAAATAAAAACAAAATAACATTCGATTTAGAAATTAAAGATTTAAATAAAAAAAATTTGATAACTCTTTACCTGTAAGTAATATGTTACCGAAGTAAGTACTTACCTTGATAATAGAAAAGTAACACGTTCCCCTTTATTACAAAAAGTTTATTTTTCCACCCAAAACTTGTAAAAAATTTCATGTTAAAAACTTTTAGTTAAACATTTTTAAATTTTAATTTAATATCCAATATAAAAAAATTTATTTGCATTTCATTTTATATGGCCAGCTTTGAGATCATAATTAAATGTAACTATTACAAATAGAAAACACTAATTGTTAATAAATGAAAAGAGAAGATGAAAAAATTAAATTTTCAAAAAAAAAAAAAACTCATTACATTTAATATGTAATTTGTGTTTTGTAATGTGTTACTACAATGGACATGCCCTTGTTAAAAATAATAGGGCTTGTAATAGAAAAGTAACTTGTTAATTTCTTATTCCCAAACTTATTACCGTGTAATAGAAAGTTTTGCTTTGATATTCAAAAAAAATAAAAATAAGTGAAGGTTTTACTTTAATCGCAAGGATATTCTACATTATTCAGCCAAGCGCAATTAGTTGATATGATTTTTAATGCTTAAAGTCCATACTTCAAAACCATATTAAAAGTTTTTCGTAGTTTATTCAGGTACAAGAAATTTTAAAGAAAAAAATTAGATTTTCGTTAAAGTTATATACGCAAATATTTCGAAAAGTGGAGCTAATATTAAAATAAGGTGTTCACATTCGTGATCTACGTCCTAAAATCTATCATTTATTGATAAGTCTCATCTCCGATGCATTTTTACGCCCGCATTCATAAAAATTTTAAACAGCATTTCAAATATATTTTAGATAAAACACAAATTATAGCCTTAACACTGTATTCATAAACGAATATTAACTTTTACTCAAGGTTGAAAATAGTTATTTTAAGATAATATGTATTCGTTTATGAACACAGTTTTAAGTCTGTAATTTGTGTGTTAACTAAAATGTATTTAAAAACTGAATTAAGATTATTTTATGAATACGCTCGTTTAGTGTTTAAGAGTGTAATCTACATTTACCTAAATAATAACAAAAAATTCCACCCAAATACAAAACAATAACTAAAATACAATTAACTTCTCCACAAAAGAAGAAACAGAAAGAAAATAAAACTTTCGCTAGTCACGCATTTGTCACTTGATGTTTCCTTAAAAATGTCTATAGAATTTTAAATGACCGGTAATGACTATTTACATACAGTCACACATGTTTCGTTTTTTTTTGTACTACTGTATGGTGTGATGACCTTAAAAATTTAACTCAAGATAAACATTTTAAAAATCGTAAATTGTATTACTTTTGCTTACTAGAGAATGTAAATCAAATGTACTACGAAGAACAGAGCTTCTCAAATCGAAAGAAACGGCACCGAGGGTGTAAGATTTACACACAGAGACCGAATTGAAAATTGTTTTTTAATGCTAACAACTTATAAATTCAGTTAGTACAACGATATTTACATTACATTTCTGAATATTTTATGTGTTGCAACTAAAATTCAGTTGAATTAACCGAACTTTATTGTTAAAACTAATGTTCAGTTGTACCATCCGGCTGAAATTCGCAATAAGCGAATTTGAGTCGAAGTAACTGTAACTGAGGAGTCAATTGTCCTAAAAGTGACTGGTTAAAGAAGGACTTATCAGAGGACTGGTATAATTTAATACTGAAGTGGGTTAATCAGTGTCAATTGTCCTAAAATTACCAATCCTGTGACTGGTCAAGGGAGGACATACCACTTAACCAGAATGCTTATTAACAAGAAAAAGCCAGTTGGCCAGAATTTTATCCATTGGAAGCTGTTTAATTTTCGTTTATTTTATACGACATGGCACTTTTGCGACAGTCTTGTGGTATGCCCATCTTTGGTTAGTCCTGTGGCATGACACTATGTGGTTTAAAGCAGGACAAATGACCCCCTCCTATGACAAGCCAATGTTAAAGTTGCCAGTTGTTTACATAGGGTAGGGTTTAGCAGAGGATCGGTCTCTGGCACGAAGGGACTGATCCTGTGGCACACTCAGAACCGGTCCCATTCCCCATAGGGAATGAACTTCTGATATGTTGGAGAGTATACAAATTTAATAGACCCGTGTTTTTTTTTAGCTGCCCAATCCCATGTTTAGGCGTTAATAAGTTGTGTCAAAAATTACCCTATTTTACAATTTTAGTTGTATTAAACATAAAATGTTGGATATCAATGTCTATTTAATTAAATCGAGAGGGTGTCTGAACTTTCTTCGATATTCGAGGCCGTTCGATTTTTATGTGACTTTTCTAGAAGTGCTTTTTTCCCCTATATTTTAAATAATTCAAAAATGTGGCAACTATTGGTTCAATATATAGGCAATACGGGTTTTAACTTTTTGTTTTATTGAGTACTTTACCCTGCGAACAAATAATTCTAGTTTTCGTAAATTAAAGACAAATTTACATACAAAAGAAAATTAATTTTTAACCCAACTTTTTAACCCTAAAAAAATACGTGTGTCTTTTTTTCGCTCCTTTACAACATATCCAAGATTCATTAAAATATGCGTGTTCGGGTCGGGATAAGTCCCATGTATCTTAGTTTACAAATTTGTCCGATTCAATTATAAGTTTTGTTGCATAACAAAGTTATATTTAATTAAGTCTGTAATTGATTTAATACAAAAAATAATTGATATTAAAACTTTAACAAAATTCAACAAAATTATTAATTGGATAAATTCAAGAAATATTTTATTGAGTGTTTTGCTTCAAAAGTTTATCTTTACATAAAATCACCATAAATGACAAACGTAAGATTTTTACACTTTAATCAAACCCTTAAATAAAAACAAGTGCAAAGTTCTGATCTACACCATATGTACGAGTTTAGTTTTAAGCTGTCAACAATTAGTACAAAAATATTAATTTAGTTTAAAAAAATCTCTCGAATTTGGTGTCATCTTCGTAGTGAAAAGTTAATTGTTACAAACATTAAAAGGCACCACACAACTAAACTCACCACGGGTAATTTTTGATTTTATTGTTGGAAGATGTGAATTGGAACAACCATCTTAAAAAAGAAGTACTTAACGAAAATTATAGCAATTAAAATAATTATAAACACGCAGCAGTGACATACGTAAACTTAAGAAGACACCATAAAGGTGTGTAGATCAGTAACAATTTCCGCAAAATTTAAATTTTTATCATATAAAATTTGGTTTATATAAATAAAACTTATTCACATTTAACAGTGTTAAAGGGTGTAAACGAATTTTGTTTTTACAAATTTAAATGTTAATTATATAAAACGTAAATACAGTATAATAAAGTAGATATCTCAAATTAAAGAGCCTTGTATCAAGTTAAAAGTAAAAAATATTTGCCACTCTTTGCGAGACGTAGCCAATTTTCGCTAGTTTGGACAACTATTCTTACATCTATTTTAACTATTCATCTTTTATGAATTGTTGTTATTTAAATTTTAACCTTCTTGAAAATTTTCTACCTTTTCGGTTAAAGAATTTACATTTATTTTTGAACAGGGCGCCTAATGGTGTTCACCAGTTTTTAAGATATTCCGCCTATAATCTTCATAGACTATTCTACTGGTTATCAGGTTAATGTAACTAAGACCAAATTTAAAAAAAAAAAAACTGATTACTAGGGTGAGTAATTTCAGGCAACTGAAAAAGGAAAATAGGCGCTTATAACATGCAGCTAAAAATTCAAAAATATGCACTAAAACCATAAAAACTATGCACTTAAAAGGGCGTCTTTTGCAAAAATCAAGGCTTAAAAACATGAAAAACATTAAATTTAATTTAGATTAATTTGGCATCTATTTTTAAAAAGGAAAATGATTTTACCCTTTTCTTCGTTTCAGCAAGATTTTAAAATGTAAATATGGTTTTGAATAAATTAAAATATAAAAATTGTATGTCCAAATTTTATTTTTTTAAACATACCCAGCCAAAACATGGTAATGACAGGTCATTACCGTATTGATTACCAAGTAATGATAGGTCATTACCTATTGCATTACTTTAAAATAAAAAATAATGACTTACTGATAATGGGTTATAGAACTACTTATATGAAATTTCAAAATAATGATTTACTAGTAATTAGTTACATACACGATTTCATATTTTTGATTCTAATATTGTATTAATTTGTTACACAAGTAAGTTTTGCAAGCAAAAGTTATTTTAATTTTTTTTCAAGATTTCTTAAAAAAAAATAACTAAAGATAACCACTTATTTTATAACTTCTTGGTAACCATTTATTCTATCATTGTGAGTAACCACTTAATCCTAATATAAAAGTAATTACTTATTGTGGTAAAGTGTTTGCAACTGTCATATAATGACACACGTAATTAATTTTATTATAATTAACTACTGAAGAATATTCTATTTAGCTAGATTTTTACAGGAAGAAGATGAAGAAAATATTTTTATTGGCAAATTTAACGGACACAATGGATATGCCAGACTGCCACAGTTTCGTCCCCTACAAGGACTCGTCAGTGGTTAATTTATGTTTATATGTCAATTGAACAAAGTACTTTATATTACTAAATTGCTCTCTCTATGTGAGTTTCAAACCCACGGCCATTTAAAAAATACTTTAAATAAATGCATAATATGCACAAATATGCACTAAAAATGGAAAAATATACATCAAAAAGCACAAAATAAATAATAACTAATAAAAAGTCAAAATATGCTCTTTAATCAAAATATACAACTACAAATCGATTCCCTTTTGTTCTAAATTTTATGATTCGGATAAATATTTAGTTTATATCAGTTCTCGATTATCGAGAAAAAACATGCATTTGCATGAAATTCCTTGTCTGCACTCAAAAAAATAAGGAAGTAGAATAGTTAGTAAAACGTTTTGTAAATTAGGTATATTATTTTTTTAGCAAATTTTTTTGCTAAAATTGTGTTTTAACTGTTGTGAACTAATGTTTTACTAATATTTTACCAATGTTTTACTAATTTATTTCGCTAAAAAAATTTGTGCTGATAAGTACATTAGTAGTGTGGACGACAACCAGATTAAATGATATACGCAGAATGAATTAGATGTCGCGGCATGTCAAGCTGTAGTAGTGACAATGAAAATGATACTAAAAAGAACAACTCTTGTAAGACATATAAAAAAATCAACCATGGAAGATTTTTGCATCTGTTTTTCATAAATAAATCAAAATTGCGAATTAAAACAACTTAAATTTTGTGTTGTCACCGGCTTGTGAAAGTAATTGTCTATTAATTCAGTGAAAGAAATAATAAAATATTTAATAAAGATTAAATGTGTATTTCTAAACTAATTGTTTATAGAAATTAAAAACTCAGTATGCAAAACAAATATACAGACAGGTAGACCAACTAAAGCGAAATTCAAAGACACAAATCTTAGGTGGATTTTTATGGTGCCTTTTTCTTATTTCAAAAAAAAAAAAATGTTGTATATGTCATATTTTGATAATTTTTTGTTTCTTTTCTATAATTATCTGCGGCATTTGCGTTTTATCATTTAGGCAACCATTGATGTAAGTAGTTGGAAGATAATTTTGCTTGTGTTATATATAATTTTTTCTATTTTTTTTTTAAGATATTATATTAATTCATGTCGTCAATGTGGGAGTATGAATATTTATATATTTTGTATCGTATTGTAAATTATTTTTAAAAGAATTATAGAAATATGTTTTATGATATTCAGCAAACAAATTAACTAAAGTACAAATTTTCTACAAATTTTTTGAGTTTTTTTCAGTCTACTAATATTCAGCAACAATTTTATTAATTTTTAGCAAGGCTTTTGTATTTCTAATCTACTAAGTGTTAGCAAAACTTTTGCGGAATCTACTAATTTTGTTGATAAAAGTAAGATCGCTAGTTTTCAGCAAACGTTTTTGCTGACATTAGCAATTATTTTGCAAGCACCCTCCTGACTAAAATTTTGCTGACTCAGCAAGATTTTTTTACTGACTTTACGATTTTTTTTTGAGTGTACTGATTACTATTTAGGATCAATATCTAGTGTTTTGTTCTTTATTTTATATACATTTACCTGTTCGAATCATATTGTAGCACATAAGATTGAGTGAATGTCTTAAAACTACGTGATATATACATTTTTGTTCTTAAATATATAAAAATTTTATTATTTAAAAAAGCCATTTACATCACATTTGTAACAAAAAATCAAATAATTCTGAACTTTATAATTCAATCAAAAAAAAATGTTTTTTGTGTAGACTTTGTAGCCAATGGAAAAAACTTGCTTAAATTGAGCAATAATGAAATATCATGGAATGTGTTCGTTGGATAACCTTTTTTTATTTGTTTCATGGTTTAAATTTGACACTTTTGTATTAGAAAAAATTTCAGTTTTTAGATACACTCGCCTATTTGTACTTCCAGAAGCCGACACTGACGGTAACAGATTTTGATATGAAGAACTACGCTAATGAAAACTCAAATAATGACCAAACAAACATTTTTTCGAGGTTGCTTCAAGTATTTTTAGAAAGCTTTTGGACGCCCAAAACCGAAATATAGATTTTATTTTATTTCCAGAGATTTTGCTCTTACCACAGTAAAGCCTGTAAATTATAAACCATTATTTATAGAAATTTTTCCATATTATTATTCTCATTTTTCCTTATTTCGACAATATTGAAATAAAAAAATTTTCGATTAAAAAATTAGAATTTTCCAAAAATATTTGAATTTTTATTCTAGATTTTATAGAACTTTTACAGTTTGCTTTTGAATTTGTAAAAAAAAATTCGTTTGCACACTTTATTATAACAATAGTATTATTGTGGGTTATACAGATACAGATGTTGTTGCAAGACATACAATTAATATTTAACTATGTATTTTACTAATCGCAGAGACTACACTGAAAGAACTAACCTACATGATATTAATGAAACAACTTCATACGATTTTCTTTGTATATTTAATATAGAATTTCATTATATACATGAAATTTTATTACCATTATAAAATTTTTCATAGATTTTCTTCAAAAACATTTCATAATTGCCTTAAAAAAATTCATTAGATTTCATAATTTATCTCTTCATATACTTAATGAACATTTTCTTTAATGCTATGAAATTGTTCAACATCAATTACTTTTTAAAAGTTTTCATATAATTTCTTTCGATTATTAATTTTCAAACATTATAACTATATTTTTAAGATTTAATTCTTAAGTGTTCGATATATTTTATAATGTGTTTTACTAAATTAATAAATTTCAATTAATTAAATGACGCTGCTTTCATTTATATTTTCTTCTCTTGTTCCTTATAGGAAGAGCTTCAACCAGTGATGCAAAACGTGACACAATAGGGCCATTTGTGGCACTTTTGACTGCTTGATGGCCCTGTGGTGCTTTCTTATATATTTTGGCCCTTTCAGCTCAAAATTGAACTAACTACTTTAAACCGTTTAGTTCAGACTTTTATGAAATTTGCCTGATTTTTTTTTATTCGATGAGAGCATATGCTAGTTCCTTAGAGAATGAAAAACGGGAAGTTGTTTAATTTTTTATAAAAATCGCATTCAAAACCAGATATTTTCGTACCAGGAGGTCAGGTTTTAAAATTTTTGAATGCAGGACGATACCATTTTTAAATCTTTTTATATTTCTCCAAATTTTTAAAAGAAGTGCCGCAATTCATTTTTTATTAAAAAAATGAGGTGTTTTAAAAATGTTATGTTATCGCAAGAGCGGAAATAATTTATGAGAATTCATAAAATATGTTAAAATTTATTGTCAGAGGGGTTTGTCTTGCATTTTTAAAAAAGCATTAAAATGACGAACTCTAATTAACAAATTTATATTATTTTTATTTTAGTAAAAATCTAATAATCGAATTTTTTAAAAAATATGGCCCTACAGGGATGATTAATGGGATTTTCAAATAGTACCAACCAGCATAAAAAATAGTACTTTTTCGACCCTCATAGTACTAAATACAAGTTTTTATTATAAATTAACGTTTTTAAAATTTATTTGTATATAAAATTAAAATTTAGTTGATTTCAGTTACAGAATTTATAAATATTATCAGACTATTTCTTAAATTCACCTTCTTTTGCATGGAAATCTATTTCATTACTCATTTGATTTTAGAATCACTATGCTAATTTGAAGATGCTGGCAATATCCTTTTTTCAATTGTACTTTTTTAAGATATTTATTTTTCACTTTTCGAACACTTTTTTTTACTCGAACTCAAATAAAATCATCTTTAAGCAATTACATTTACAACGATTGGATCCAAATAAATACATTTGATAAATGTTAATTTATGAATGGGTAATTGAATTAAATGTTGAATCTTGAAGTTTCTCTGAAGTTTCTAAAAATAGAACTGTTGTGTTGTTGAAGTTGTACTTCTGAGATTATGTATGCAAGAACAAAAACCCCGTGTATTGAATAAAACTAGTTTTAATCACAACAAAACTCGACCTAACGATAGATCAGTGCGCTAAAGCGCTCTGTCTTACGTGTGGTGCGAGTGCATGTGGCATTAGAAATCAGTTTATCTATACCACGGTCAGTGATAGCACAGAAAATTTCATATAGATGCAATCGAACAAATAAAAACAACATTATTCAAAAAACAGGGTCACTGACTGAAGGTTCAATACCAGAAACTGCGCAGTCTGATTCAGGAAAATTGAAAAATTTACAATGTAGTTATGATTTTTAGAAAATACACTCATTCTTAATAAAATTGCATATTAATTAAAGTATTAATTGCAATTGTGTGAAAAAGACGTTAAAATTCAAACTCATTCTTTAATTTTTATTTATATGTAAATAGTACTAAAAGAGTCAAATTAGTACCATTGTACTTTTTCGGATCAAATAGTACCAAAAAAGTACTATAGTACTAACTTTATCATTCCTGTGGCCCTATCAATGGTATTTTGGACCTTTTAAATTGTCAATTTGGCCCAAAACAGAAAAACTCAAAATGCATCACTGGCTTCAACCATTGAAACATTTTTTTTTAATTAAATGAACATTCCGTAAAATAAATTAAACCGTCCTTTGGCAACATTGCAATGCCAATGTAATGAATTTGTGTTAATGAACAAATTCATTTTTACAACTCTCAAAATTCTATTTTAGAACTTTTTGAAACTGTTTCAGAAACTCTATAAAACCCTTCATTGTCGGAACGTTTAATTCATTTTATGAAGATTTACATTAACTCATTTCATAAGAATTTACTTTAATGAAAGCTGTTTCATGGATTATATAAAAAGTTTCAATGGACGAGTTCCAGTTACAATGTTCTTTACAAAAAATTCATTACTGAAGTGAACATAATTCTCTCAGTGTAGTTGCAGGGCCAAAACACCGCAACTACACCGCCACAGTAGATAAGCGGTATTTATGAAATTAACCATCAATCATACTATTGTTTTATAACATTAAAATTAGACGTTTTTGTAGGAAACTAGATTAAGTGTCAAAATTTTAATTTCGTTAAATTTTATAACATCCCAGCAAAAAAAAAAACATCAAAATAATAGATAAAGAATCAATACATTGCAATGATTTGGATTTCGATGTTTGGTAAATTTGGATCGGAACCAATGAATTTTATATGGGCTTGTCATATCGTGGAAGTTCTCTTTTATGATTCGTATTCACTGCATCATAAGCTTATGGTTTAATGCAAGTTCAATTCTGTTGACGTTCACAAGGGAACTCTCCTAGGAGAGAATACCGATAGCGCTGGAATTTACATTCTTTTTTAAAATTTTCCGAAAGCATTTTTTTTACCTAAATTGTGGTAACGTTGTCTTCAAAGCAGAGGCAATATGGATATCAAAACTTCTCTTTTCTAGAGTATTTTAACGTTGGGTCCAAACAATTTTAATTTCTCATATTTCAGATATGCTCCTTTACAAAAAAAAAATATATATAGTATATTTCCCCTCTCTTTTTTACCCACTACATTTGTGATTGGGTCAAGTTGGATAGACTAGATTTAGAAAGATTAATAATGTTCAAAATGACATCTTTGGAAGTGATGAAAAAGAATTTCTTTAGAAGTGGGAAATCAGGAATGAATTTGGAATCAATGAAAAATTGATTGTTTAAGAATACCTTCCATATTTTTTGCTGGGATGTCAACGAAAATATATTTTCAAATTATAACAACTTTTAAATGGACTAAATAAAATTGAAATTAAGACAAAGATTTAAGCCTTAGAATAGAAAATAAGTCTTTATGTTCCACACATGGCACAACGGGATGTTGCACAGTGGGATATATCACACAATTTTTGTAAATAATTCTGCAATTTCTTACTAAGTAGTCCGATTACCATGAAATTTAGAACAGGCTTAAGTTTCTAAACCTTCCAGACCCGCCGGGGCGACAATGTGACCACCCCAAATAGGGAACTTTTTGCACGTAAAATGTTCACATGTATGCGTTATCTCTAATAGTTTCCGAGATATTCCCATTTGAAAATAAGAGTTGTGTTGAACAAAATTTTCATTTGTATATTCTTTTTCCGCCAGCCGCTTTTAAAATTGTCACATTTTTAAGGTAAATATCAATTTTAACCCACTGTTTAAAATTGTGCACGCCTGCAATAAGGTAGTGGAAGCGGTTGTAGATATTCCAACATATACCTAATTTTTCTCATTTTTGGAATTTATTTTTTATTTTTGGGAATTTAGTAATCGCTTACAGCAAATCATAAATTCGGATATAAATTTCACATTTTTGACATAAAAGTCTATTTAAGTTAAAAAAATCATTGTATTATGTCTGTTAAGAAATATTTTATTTCAAAGTGAAAATTTACATTTCAACAATAACTGAAATTTTTACCTTCCTATTACTCTTACCCAAGTTTTTGTTCTACCAAGAGTGCTAAATGGGACTCCTTTTAAAAATGTCATAATCTACAATTTCCTTTCATTAATTTCCTGTCATTAATATACATAATAAAGAGTAGTGGTCCTAAAACAGACACTTGGGGAACACCAGAATGAATAGAGATCAGACTAGACCTAGAATCATTTACAGCCACAAATTGCGATATTTCTATCAAATACGACAATATAAGCTTACGGGCAAATTTAGAAAAGTTAAATTTCTCTCTAATATAACATTATAACATGCTTAATAGAATTAAAGGCATTTGAGAGATCAAGAGCAACCAAAACACTAACTATATCGCTGTTAAGTTTCAAAAGTAACGACTTAGTATTATAGCCATGACAAGAAGCATGCTGAGACTCGTAAAGATTCAAATGGGTAGATTGTAGTATTTGATTTCTTATAAGATTTACAACAACTTTGGACAACGCAGGAAGAATTGACATATGCTTTAGGTCATCAGGCTCATGAACCACTCTCGACTTAGGAATTGGCACTACACGTGCATTCTTCCAAGAAATAGGAAACACAGACGTCATCAAAATATAATTAACTAAATTTAAGACTAAACTCGATATATGTGGAAAAATTAAATTTATAAATGTACACGATATACAATCAACCCCAACTGATTTTGACTTCACTTTAGTAAGGGATTCAAACAATTGAGTTTCACTTACACAACGAAGTGAAACATAATCAATAAAATCATCAAAAATATCAATATCAACAGCCCCCTTATTAAGTGATTTTAGTAACTTAAACTTGATTATGCTTCCGCTATAAGGATACGTATACGTAATTTTAATTAAAAAAAGTATCACTCATACGACAAGTAGATTCTCATTAGTAGTGCTAGGAAGTTAGGTACTTATCTAAAAAATAACTAGAATTAAATATTAAGCATACAAATAATTTTGTAGTAAAAATGTAAAATATCCACTTAAATGGAAATATGCAACTAAAAATAAGCATAAGCAAATTACGGTTATTTAAACAGCGCTAAAGATATGAAATGTTGTGTAAAATTTGTGCTTTAGGTATGTGTACACTCAAATAAAAAAGTTAGTAAAGTCAGCAAAAAATTTTGCTGAGTCAGCAAATTTTTAGTCAAGAGGGTGCTTGCAAAAAAATTGCTAATGTCAGCAAAAACGTTTGCTGAAAACTAGCGAGCTTACTTTTATCAACAAAATTAGTAGATTCAGCAAAAGTTTTGCTAAAACTTAGTGGATTAGAAATTAAAAAACCCTTGCTAAACATTTATAAAATTTTTGCTGAATATTAGTACACTGAAAAAACTCAAAAAATTTGTTGAAAATTTTTATTTATTTATTTTGCTGAAAATCACATGAATTAATGTAATATCTGCAAATATATAGAAATAATTATATATAACATAAACAAAATTATCTTTCAACTTTGTCTCAATGGTTGTCTCAATGATGCTATCTTTTAAAGGAACACTAATGCCGCAGAGAATTATAGAAACGAAATGTAACATATACAACCTGTTTTTTTGCAATAAGAAAAAGGAAACATAAAAATTTACCTGAGATGTGTCTTTCGCTTTAGTCTGTCTACTTGCTGTATATTTGTTATCATTTTGACTACTCAATTTGACGACAAATACGCATTTAATCTTTTTTAAATTTAAATATTATATTTTATCTTTTATTTAATTAATAGACAATTACTTACACAAAATTTAAATTGTTTCAATCGACAATTTTGTTTTATGTATGAAAAACAGATACAAAAATCTTCCATGGTTGGTTTTTTTTATGTATCTTACTAGAGTTGTACGTTTTAGTATAATTTTCCTCGTCACTACTACATCTTGACATCTAATTCATTCTGCGTATATCTTTTAATCTGGTTGTCGTTCTATTGATGTGCTAATCAGCTCAATTTTTTAGCAAAATAAATTAGTAAAACATTAGTAAAATATTAGTAAAACATTAGTTCAAAACAGTTAAGTGCTGACTAAGTATAACTAAAATTTTAGTTTAAAACATAATTTTAGCAAAAAATTTGCTGAAAAATAGTATACCTGATTTACAAGATGTTTTACTAACTTTTCTACTAACTCATTTGTTTGAGTTTACTAATGAAAGTAATAAAGAAAACACATTTGTACACTGGGTTTTTTATTAACCCTTTTTTATACCTTTTCATTGTACAATCTACGTAAACTTACTTGATGTTTGATTATTGGCAATACCTGACTGACTGCGATCTAATATGTGTGATGGTAGTAAGTAAGCGAGTGAAAAAAATCAAACATTGAACGTAGCTTAAAGCAAACAACATCATGATCCACCATATCAAACGAGAAAACTACGCACTGGTGAATCGTCAGATTTGAATAAAACTAGGATATGTTGTAAAGGATAGACAAATATTGAACGCTTACTTTTTTTTTAAGTTCGCAATCTCAAGTTTAGGATGTAAAAGTGGAGTCAAAAAATACCCTATTATACGTTTTTTTAACATAATTCTTATATAAGTATAATTATAATTCTTATGTAAGTATAATTATAGGCAAAATGGGTATCAAATTAAAGGTATTTTGAAGACGCATCTGGTATATAAAATATATCCGTGCATGTCTGAAAATTTTTGTTATTTGAAAAGCAATTTTTTCGTATACCACATTTGTATGGGAAGTTTTTGTTGGTTTGAGTTCAAATTAACATATAATAGTGCTTATTTAATTAAGTCGCGGGGGTGCATTGGCTTTTTTTAATTTTCGCAATCGCTCGGCTTTAACACGACTTTTCTCGAAGAGTTATCATAACCCATATTTTAAAAATTTCAAATAAGTGGCAACCCTGCGCCCCCAGCATATGCAATATGGGTATCAAAATTTTCGTTTTTTCGAGTAATTTAATACTGATTACAAAAACATTTTAATTTCTTAAATTCTGAAAATGTTTTCATATATGTTGTAATTTTTCATCCGCATTTTTAACCCCTAAACTTGCAATCGCGCACCTAAAAAAATAAACACATGTCTAATATTTTTTTGTCCTTAACAACATATTCAAGTATCATGAAAATCTATAGATTCGCCACTGTGTGGTCTCCTTGTAAGAAAGACATTTTGCTATCCTCAAAGCTTTCACGTATTTCCTTAGAGACATCTATTAGAGCTGTTACACAATTATGCTTTGGCCGGAACCCCGATTGTTTATTTGTTAATAAACTATTGTCAGTAATATAGTTGGTAATTTGTTGATAGAGAAGCCTTTCAAAAACTTTAGATAAGTAAGGTAATATTGCAATTGGACCGTACTCATTTTACGATTTTGGAGTCGGTACAATTTTAGCACGCTTCCAACTTATTGGATATGTACTTTTCTTAATAACATTTTTAAAAATATATGTTATAAACGATAGTAACTGTTATAAAATAATTTTTAAAAATTTAGGGTGAGTATTGTCAAGAACAGTATACAGTTAAAGTTAAATAAATTGTTGTGAGTGGATACTGTTAGGTTTGATCATAAAAATTTAAGTTTGAAGAAATATAAGGAATATTCGTGAAAGACTCATTGATTTTATATACATCTATTTCATTTGGCAACGAAAATGATGATTTAATAATCCCGATTTCACGTATTGCTCTCCACATTTTTTTTAGCTCCAACTGCAGTTAAAAAACGATTTGAGTAGTACTCGGATTTTGCAGTTTTTATCAATCGATTTACTTCTCTTCGAGTATTACAGTAATCAGTGCGTAGATCAGTGATTTTAAAAAGTTTTCAGCGCTCATGTCGCACACCTAGTTCAAAAGTGACTCAACTCAAAATTTTAATTTTTCGGGTTTATATGCTTTAACTATGCCCAATACACATGTTTATCTATAAAAAATATCAGTGTATTTTGTTGTTGCTAAAAAATAGTTATGTCTTTCTTTATGTTTCAATTGGTATAAAGTTGCAATTCATTTTTTTTCGATTTCTGTAAAATTAAAAATTTTGAGTTGAGTCACTTTTAAACTAAGTGTGCGATATGTAAAATCTTTGCGAGCAATAGCTGACTTAATTTCAGTGTTGAAACAAGGCTTCTTCCTTGTGCTTTGGCTGAATATTTTTTTAGGTACCTTTTTTGTTCAAAAACTTAATTTAAATTCTGTTCTAACGGACGGCATATAAGTAATGTATAGAGTACCAATCGATTTTGGCAGCTCAGAGGACATATTGTTATGGTCTATATGCTTAAAATTATAGTATTTTATAGCATCAGAATCATTACTCACTTAAATCATGTGTGCAAGTAAAAAAATTGTAGAGCGTGATTATTTTTTTTTTTTTTGAGTGTAAGTTCAGAGAAAGTTTTATTACATTTTTGTAAGATATTTCTTTTAGATTCTCCTGCATTTTTATGTAACAAAAACAAATTTTTGCCTACAAAAAATGTATTGCTGCTTCTGGGGTGTGTTGCGACTTTCGCCCATAAATAATATTGTTTTAACATTTTTACAATATGTTCTTAAATTATGTGTTAAATTAGAGACAACATATCGTCGGCTTGCCTTCAAGTAGTGCTATGTGTTTTTCAACAGGTTTTCAGGAGAGCGAAAAAACTAATTCATATTATTCTTTATTTACATTTTAGGCCTTAATGATTCACGATCTCATTTGCTAAAATATTGCATTAAAATAAATTGTGATTTAATCTCTGTTACAGAGCCATGCGTAGTTTTTAAGAAAAACTACACATAACATTCCAGCAAACACTTTCACTACCACTAGAGTTGGGCATTCTAGTTCATAGTTCATTCAGTTCTTTTGCCTTTATTGAACTAGTTCGACAATTTATGTTTTAATTATTCATATTGTTATATTGGAGTCATTCTCTATGAAAACACCGAAAAAAATAAAAAATTGTTGCTGGACCATTTTGGATTTTGCTAAAATTTTGTGGAAATGCTCCTAAGGGTTCCAGGAACCAAAATCCAAGAGGATTTAATTTTTGCACACGGCACTACCGGTTCACGCAAAATAAAAAAACTAAAAAGTCTTGTTTTTGTGCGTAGTGGTTTGAGCTGTTAAAATTTTTCTGCTAGAGATATCTATATGGTGAATGCATCGTTTTAAAGCTGAAGGATTATAGTTTCAATCAAAAATATAAAATTTGACTTAATTCATACACCCGAAAAATAACGTGGTATTGAAAATAAGCACATTTCATTGGTTTTTTGTGTTTTTCAATGAACTCCAGTGTCGGCGCTAATGAATATAAAAGCATAGTAATTCTCAGATACAAATTAGACATGTCGGAGAAAAATACAAAATTAAAATTGGCTCAATCTGGCAACTCGTTATGAAAAAATCGTTACTTGAAATTTGGAAATTTTGAAAATTTGCATATTTCAGGCTACAATTTGGTCATGTTTGTTAGCAGATACAAACTTGAAAATTACAGAGTATTTACTCCCTACTTTTAACTTTATAACACTTCAAGACCCGTTTAGTTATTTTCACTCCTCTCGGATTTACAGGGTTTTAAAGAAAAGCCTTTTTGATTTTTTGTATGTATTTTTATACTTCCCTCAATTGTTATATACAGAGAAATTAAAATAAAAACAAGTAGTATTATGAGGTAACAAAGAATAATTATGGAGTAAAAAATATATTTAATAAATTCAGTAGATTTTTGATGTTAAAAAATTTTACAGTGGTGGCAAAAAATAGGCAAATGGTATATTTTTATCATTTAAATTAGAAAAGTTATAGTTTAAATGTGGGTAATTAAGAATCGTGGAATAAGTTTTATATTATTTTTATAAAGTGTGTAATGTAAAGTAACGTGTTAATGTGTTAATTTGGCAGGATCGCCATGTAATGTAATGTTACGTGTATTATTTAAGGTTCCCTATAGCCCAATTCTATATTTTAATAGCTGTGTGGGGGTCAGCTTATAAATAGGCGTTCAAAAGAACTGCCAAAATATTTGAGTCTTCAAAAAAAGTAAAAACACAGTGACTTGTGTAGTTTTGGAACTCTAAAATTGAAGTCTATTTTATTTACAAAATTTACATGTCTTATATACTATTCTTACAATCTAACTTATTGTCTAGTATTGAGTGATTTTAGGAATCACTCAATTTATTTTTATTCTTAATTACTTTTATTCATTGTTTTCTTATCGTCAACATACGGTCATCAGATATTTGAGTGCAAGTAAAAGAATGCGGTCATAGGTGTCGCTAGACTGTTACTTGATGCCACTTGTATGGTATTCACTCTACAGTATTTGAGACGGTATGTTGAGAAATCAATATTAGTGGTTGGTATGCAGTGTACGCTTAAGGAGTACACTACACCCTTACCCTTAAGAGAAAAATTATAAAAGTATTTAATTTTTTAATTTTTCTATATTTTTGGTTAACTTATGAATAATTTTATAATGTATATTAATGTATTATATATATATATTTGTTTTTAATATTAATTCTTATATAACTTTGTTTCTATTAATGATAAGTTTTTATTATTCACTAGTTCTTAATGCTATATAGGGTTTTAATTGATTATTATGTATTTCTTTTTCTTTTCCATTGTAATCTATTATTGTATTTACACCATTATTCCTAATTATTTTGTAAGGTCCTTTATATGGACTTTGGTTCTTTTTCCTATTTCCTACTTTGACTAAAACTAAGTCTCCTATCTTTAAGTTTAATTTATTGTTGTATCTATTTTCTAATATTCTTTTCTCTTTTGTTCTAATTGTTAATTCTTTAGCTCTGTTTAAAGAATATTGTAATTTACGTTTTAGCTCTATGGCATAATCATCGTAATTATATATTTTAGTTTCTTTTGTGTCATATATTTCAGATGGTAAACATGGTAGTCTTCCATATACGAGTTCAAATGGCGTGTAGCCAGTGTCTATATGGGGTGCCGTGTTGTAGGCAAAAGTAAAATATGGAATCCATTTATCCCATTCGTAATCAGTTGCTGATGTTAGCAAGAATTCATTTAAGACTCTATGATTTCTTTCTAATGACCCAATTGTCTCATGGTGGTAAGGTGTCGAAAAGGTCTGTTTAATATCAAGTAGTGAACATATATTACGCAAAAGTTCGTTTGCAAATTCTGTACCGTTGTCTGATTTCAGTACTTTGCATTTACCAAATTTTAGAATTAGGTGTTCAACTATTGTTTTTGCGGTTGTCAGTGCATCTTTCGTCGCCATGGGGTGTGCAATAACGAATTTTGTTAGTTCGCATTGTATGGTCAAAATATATCTGTATTCATTCGAAATTCGAAGAGGTCCTACTGTGTCAATTGATACTATTTCAAAACTGTTACTTGGAGTGTTTGTCAATGTAAGTGGTTCCTTAATGTGTTTAGTTTGCTTGTTCTTGTTGCATTTGTCACAATATTTTACAAATTGCTTTACCATCTTATTCATGTTTTTCCAGATGTAGCGTTGTTTTAGTTTTATAATTGTCTTTCTTATTCCTAAGTGCCCTGCATGTGTGGCATTGTGGAATTCGTCGATTAGTTTGTATTTTAGAATTTCTTCTGTGATTCTTTTGGGCTTATTATATATTAATATTTTTAGTTGAGGATCCTTGTTATTTATTTTTATCTTTGCATATGCTTCTATCAATTCCTTTTTACTGTAATTTTCAAATATTTTATCTTCACTTGCAAGTGCTAATTCTTTTATATTCTCTTTATTCATTTTTGATATCAGTTTCTTCAGTATCGAATCTAGTTTCGCTGAATTTTCACCGTATCTTGCTAGCTTTGTATTATTTATAATTTGGGTACGTAATTTCTTCTTAGTCAAAACTGGTTTTGATGAATTATCGTTACGACCTATGTGCACAATATTATTCTCAATAGATATATCTTTTTCATTTATTTCTTCAATTGTATTAAATTGCAGTTTCTTCATATTTTTTATGTCATTAACGGATATGCATTCCCATATTTGAAGTTGATCAGACTTCTGAGAATCACATTTATCCATGTCGTTCTTTCCTATATGTCTTTTATTCTTGTTTTCCTCATTTTCTTTATTTTTTATTATGTTTTCCTCATTGCGCTTTTTATTGTTCATTGCCCTTGTTATAACTAATGTTCTTTTTTCTTTATCGACGTTTTCTAATGGTATCATCTGTTTTAGTATGTCTGAATTTATTTCAATTCTGGACAATGCGTCCGCATTGGTATTTATTTTCCCTTTTTTATATATTATTGTAAAGTCGTAGTCGCTTAAATCTAGTCTGATTCTTGTCATTTTTGATGATGGATTTTTGTGTGAGAACAGAGAGATTAATGGTCTGTGGTCTGTTACTACTATGAATTTACGTCCGTACAAGTATGGTCTAAAAAAATTAATACTCCAATGGATTGCTAAAAGTTCTTTTTCGATTATTGGTTTATTTATGTCATGTTTTTGTAAAGATTTACTTGCGTATGAAATAGGTAAATCTTGACCTATATCACCTTGTGATAATACAGCACCTAACGCGTAGTTTGAAGCGTCAGTTGTTAAAATGAATGGTTTTTCAAAATCAGGGTATTGTAAAATTGGAGGATTCATTAACTTGTTTTTAAGCTCTTCAAAAGCGTGTTGGCATTGTTCAGTCCATATGAATTTTGTTGATTTCTTTAGTAATGTATTTAGGTCTTTGGCTATATCTGCAAAATTGGGTATAAATTTTCTGTAATAGTTGCAGAATGCAACGAATCGTCTTACTTCGTCAGCGTTAGTTGGTATTGGATAATTTTTTATTATTTCATATTTAGATGGGTCTGTTTTTACACCATATTTTGTAATCAAGTGTCCTAAGTAAACTACTTCTGGTCTTAGAAAACAACATTTCTTTGGATTAAGTTTTAAATTATATTTTTGTAGTCTGTCTAATACCTTTATTAAATTTTGGTTGTGGTGATTTAAACTACATCCATAAACAATTATGTCGTCTACATAAAGAAATGCTTCTGATTCTAATCCTGAGAGTGCTATTGTAAGCATTCTTTGAAAGCTGTTTGAAGAAATTTTTAATCCGAAAGGGAGTCTTTTGAATTGGTAATGACCTTGTGAGGTCGAAAAGGCTGTAAGCGGTCTAGAATTTTTGTTAAGCTCGATTTGATGGAATGAGCTAGTCATGTCAAGTGTAGAAAACCATTTGGCTCTGCCAAGTTTGTCTAGAATATCCTCTAATCTAGTTAGGGGAAATTTGTCATTGACAATTTTATCGTTAAGTTTTCTAAAGTCTACTACAAGTCTCCATTTCTTTTTATCTTCCACATTTTTCTTTGGTACTAAAAGGAGTGGAGCATTGTATGGACTAACGGATGGTTCTATTATGTCGTCATCCAGCATATTCTGTATTTGTTCGTTTATTATGTTTGTATGTAAGTGCGGTAGTCTGTAGTTTTTTATGTACACTGGTGTATTGTCTAAGGTAGTGATTGTTTGGTCATAAAAATTGTTTACTGTTAATTTTTCATTTTCAAGGTGAAAAATATTTTGATATTTACGAAAAATGTTTATTAATTCTGTTTTTGCATAGTCGTCATTATTATTTAATTGTAGTTCATTCAGTATTTGTTCAAAACGTTTGGGGTTATTGTCTTTATTGTAACCTAATATGTCATAGTTTTTAAGTGAGTCAGTTTGGAGTTTAATGCCTTTTAAGTTTATTTCTTTGTTTGTCGTGTTTAAAATTTTTATGTGGGTCATGCCGTTACTAGGTGCTATTGAATTACTTAAAAATACTCCTGGTTTAATTTCATTATTAAAAATTATGCTATCTTCGCTAAGGTTTAGTTTTAATGCTTGTATTATTTCTGTTCTTGGTGGTATTTTTATTTGTAATGACGTAAGAGCTTTTGCTTGCAATGGAATAGTTATGGTCGTATTGTTTATGAATAATGATATTGTGAAAGTTTCATAGTCTATCTTACAGAGATATTTTTTTAAAAAGTCCCTTCCTATTATTCCGTCTGTTTCTATTGGAAAGTTGTCATCTACAAGATGAAATTTGTGTTTGCATTTTTGGTCTGTGAATGAAAGTTCCAGTCCAATTGTCCCTAGTGAGTGTATTTCTTCAGTAGTAATACCTGTTAATTTACATATATTCTCTTTATTAATTGGTTCATCTTCAAAGTTTGTTCGAATACGACAAAGTGATATGTCGGAACCTGTGTCGACAAGAAATGTTAATTGTTCATTTTTGTATTTAGCGATTATGAAATTTGTGTTATTATTGTTGCAAACTTTATATACTTTTAATTTTGGCTGTCCGGAATATCTACATATTCCGAGCCTACCTCGTTTCCCTCATTATTTATTGTACGTATGTATCTTCTATTTGTGTTGTTTCTATTGGGAAAATTATTAGATCTGTCAATGTTAAAATTGTTGTTGTTTGAAAATTTATTGGGTCTTTTATTGGTAATATGACTATTTCTATTTTGAAAGTTATTGGATCTGTTATTGTTAAAGTTACTGTTATTCTTATTTGAAAAACTATTGGATCTGTTATTGTTATGTTGTCTGTTAGGTTTTCGTGTTTGAATGTACATTACGGAATTGTTGTTTATCTTATGTTCGGTTTCTATTTCTAGCGCAAGTTCTACTGCGTCTTGCAAAGTCTTAGGACGAGCTGCAAATATGGCTGTTTTTAAATGGTCATTGATACCTCTTTTGAAAGAATCTAACGCTAATTTAGCATTTAATCTTATGATAACATTTTTCTCTGGTTCTGATGCGTCTGAGTTTAATTCCTCTATTCCTAATCTATTTAGATTATCTATAATGGTAATGATTCTGTCTTTATATGCACTTACTGATTGTTTGCCTTGGTATATGTTGTTTAGCTTTGACTGTAATTCTGGGATGGTTTTTGTATTCTTGTATCTTTGTTTTAAGAGTGTTTTTAATGTATTGAAATTGTCTGGTTTTGAGTAACTACCTATTGCTGTCCTTACACCTGAGGTCAATTTGGCGTGGTAGACGTATTGCAAGAAATCTGTTTTTGCTGCGTCAGTCAGAGTCTTTTCGATGAGTTCTGCTGTTATTAGGAAACTTTCTAGTTCTTCATAATTTCCAGTAAAAATTGGGAGTGCCTTAGAAGTTAATTCTAAACTAAATGCTGCCATTTTGGTGTCTAAACTTTTAGTATTTGGTATTAAATATTCTTTGATTTTTCTATAAATTGTATTAAATTCTAACTTTAATACTACTATCTCTTTTTCTTCTCTTCCTTCATTTTGAGCTGTCAGAAATTCTTTTCTTATATTGTCTATAGATTCTAACTTTACTTGTACAGTTTTTTCTGAGTATGTCCTTCCTGGACTTTTCTTTAAATTTGCTAGTATGTCTTTTAATTCTGTTAGATATTCTTCCATTTATACTTCTGTTATTATAATTTTTGGTTTGTTTAAATATATATGTTTTAAAAATTTATATACTAGGTATAAGATCAAAGTAATCAGTAATAAGGGTATTATTTTTTTGGAAAACATTTAAAATATATATTTTTATAAAATTGTTAGTTTTTAAAAGATTTTTTTATATATTTTTCTTAACAAAAATATGTAATACGATGAAAATAATATTCATATTTAAAATTTTTGTAGCTGATTTCTTAATTTGTTTTTTTTTAGCACTTTAAAGGCAATATATATATATATATATATATATATATATTTTTTTTTTTTAGCAAGATTTAAGTAGTATTTTGTTTTAGTTTTCAACATATTTACGTTATTAATTAATTGAGGATATATAAATTTTTATGCATAATTCTATTTGAAATTACAATTATGTTTATACAATTATAAATTTCCCTATTGGTGTTTTTTTTCATTTTTAGATAATTTTGCATTTTTTTTTGAAAAATTTTGTTTATGCAAAGGAAAATTTTTATATTTATATATATAATTTTTTTTTTTAAGCGTTAAAATGGTGTTGTTTATAATTATGTAATTAAAATGAAGAGGCCAAAATATCTTCATTATTATAGTTATTGCTAGAACCGGTTGAGGATGGAGTATTTAAATCTGGCTGAGGATCTAAATAAGATAAAATTTCCAAAATATCAACATCCGAAAGGAGATTCAAATCATTGGTGGCATCTGTGTTATTCATATTAGAAGGATCAAACTTTTTAATTCAGCATTTAAATCACCCTCATTGAAATTCACCAAAGGTTTTGGTTTGGCAGGATCGCCATGTAATGTAAAGTAACGTGTTAATGTGTTAATTTGGCAGGATCGCCATGTAATGTAATGTTACGTGTATTATTTAAGGTTCCCTATAGCCCAATTCTATATTTTAATAGCTGTGTGGGGGTCAGCTTATAAATAGGCGTTCAAAAGAACTGCCAAAATATTTGAGTCTTCAAAAAAAGTAAAAACACAGTGACTTGTGTAGTTTTGGAACTCTAAAATTGAAGTCTATTTTATTTACAAAATTTACATGTCTTATATACTATTCTTACAATCTAACTTATTGTCTAGTATTGAGTGATTTTAGGAATCACTCAATTTATTTTTATTCTTAATTACTTTTATTCATTGTTTTCTTATCGTCAACATACGGTCATCAGATATTTGAGTGCAAGTAAAAGAATGCGGTCATAGGTGTCGCTAGACTGTTACTTGATGCCACTTGTATGGTATTCACTCTACAGTATTTGAGACGGTATGTTGAGAAATCAATATTAGTGGTTGGTATGCAGTGTACGCTTAAGGAGTACACTACAAGTGTTTGTTCTTATAATATTCGGAGTTTCAAAGTTATCAGATGCTGAAAACTTTCGTACTTTTAACTGACTGTGAGAAATCGGAGAGAAACTGTGGTAGTTTCTTGTATTTTTAATTGTGCAAACATCAATAAATCTTTTTGACAAAAAGTTTTCGATAGCATCAACATCAGGAATGGATACAAAAAAAAAATTATACCAGGAATTTGGGTAGAACAAAAATCAAACATTGCTGTAGATGTTAGGATATGATGATCAGGAGTTCGCTGTAGACTTGCTTTCCTTACAGTCTGCTTAATTGTACCTCCTGCTCCGTCACAAGGACTTTTGCCATGAGAAGTGGCAAAAAAGTGCCACTTAGCTTCTAAGCTAAGTGATGACAAATGTTGATAAAAATTTTTTTATTATTGTAAAATTTTTGTAAACATAAAAAATCTACTGAATTTATTAAATAAATTTTTTAGTCGATAACACTGTGCTCGAATCGGACACTTTTTTTTTGTAACAAACGGGGCACCCGGTGGGTAAACCTAATTCGAGTACGCTGAATCCTGTGGTGCTAACCGTTTTTTTAGGTTAGCTCTTGTTTAAAAGATAATTAAGATTGAAAATTATGGTTCCCTCCCATACAAAGTAAATATTTAATATCATATATCTACAGTACTATAATAGTCTTAGTCTTAGAAATTTGTGCACGTTGATTATTTGATAGTGTTAATAGTCATGGGAAAAATGGGCGTGATCGCACCAGTGGGCGTGTCAGCTCCCATACAAAGTAAATATTTAATATCATATATCTACAGTTCTATAATAGCCAGAGTCTTAGAAATTTGTGCACGTTGATTATATTATGAATAGTCATGGGAAAATTGGGCGGGATCATACCAGTGGGCGTGGATCATACCAATGGGCGGAATGCGATAAATGGGCGTGGTACCAAAAGCAAAAAACAAAAAAGCATTAAAATAAATTATCACATTCAAGACTTTTTGCAAGGTTATTTAATAATGTTGTTCAAAAATTGTTTTAGCGTTCCTCATAGTCCTAGAATATATAAAAAAGGTAAAGAAGTAAACAATAAATTTTATGATATGGTTTTAAGTAACAATTCATGTTTAACAAGTACACTTAACATGAAAAATATATTTTATTGCTATGGTAATCACATACGGTTTAATTTCCATCATTACAGAATTTAACAAGTGAATTAGTTTAGGTATATAGAAGTCAAGTCAAGTGACTGCAAGGCTCGAACATTGGTATAGTGGCAAAAAGCTACATTCACTTTTAGGTGACATTTGTTGGAATTTGCAAGAGGAAGATAATGATATAGAAGAATCAGGAAATGAAAATTGAAAAAATCATGAAAAATTTATTTATTAAAAAAAAAAAAAATTATAAATCACTTTAAAATTGTTGTAGTCAATTAAATTTTGTTGCAAATAGTTTATTGTTGATGTTGTTTCATAAAATGTTCTCAATTTCATACATTTAAAATCAATAAATGGTAAAAAAAACTTAAAAAAATTGTTTTTTTTAGGTACTTGGAACCATAATTTTCAATCTTAATTATTTTTTAAACGAGAGCTAACCTAAAAAAACGGTTAGCACCACTGGATTCAGCGTACTCGAATTAGCTTTACCCGCCGGGTGCCCCGCTTGTTACGTTTTTGAACTAGCACAGTGTAATTATTCTTTGTTTCTTCATAATACTACTTGTTTTTATTTTAATTTCTCTGTATATAACAATTGAGGGAAGTATACAAATACATACAAAAAATCAAAAAGGCTTTTCTTTAAAACCCTGTAAATCCGAGAGGAGTGAAAATAACTAAACGGGTCTTGAAGTGTTCTAAAGTTAAAAGTAGGGAGTAAATACTCTGTAATTTTCAAGTTTGTATCTGCTAACAAACATGACCAAATTGTAGCCTGAAATATGCAAATTTTCAAAAATTCCAAATTTCAAGTAACGATTTTTTCATAACGAGTTGCCAGATTGAGCCAATTTTAATTTTGTATTTTTCTCTGACATGTCTAATTTGTATCTGGGAATTATTATGCTTTTATATTCATTAGCGCCGACACTGGAGTTCATTGAAAAACACAAAAAACCAATGAAATGTGCTTATTTTCAATACCGCGATATTTTTCGGGTGTATGAATTAAGTCAAATTTTATATTTTTGATTGAAACTATAATCCTTTAGCTTTAAAACAATGTGTTCATCATGTAGACATCACTAGCAGAAAAATTTTAACAGCTCAAACCACTACGCACAAAAACAAGACTTTTTAGTTTTTTTATTTTGCGTGAACCGGTGGTGCCGTGTGCAAATATTAAATCCTCTCGGATTTTGGGTTTTCAGACCCTAAATATCATTTCCAGTTAGTTTGAGTAAAATCTAAGATATGCCAGCTTTGCCGATTTGGTGATTTCATACAGAATAACTCATTGGTCAATGGTTTATTTAACAAATCTGCCTAAAATGAGACAAAATCTTAAATGAAGGGTTAAACATTTACTACACAGAGAAAATTCCTTTTACGAGTTTTAATGAAATTTTTTCATTAAACAAATGTAGTTTTCTTCACAATGTGAATGAAAACTTTCTTAAACTTCACGAAAAAGCTTCATAGTTTTAATGAACGATTTTTAATGAAACTTTTTCATCATTGTATGAAATTTTTCATTAAATTTTATGAACAACTGCATAAAGAATTGCCATTTAAAGTTTTTACTGAAAGTTAAACTGGCAATTATGTTAACGACTAGAGGAAAAAAACAAACACACTATAAATAGAAATCGTTTGTGGTAAATTTCATTCTAACTCAACACACAGAATAATGTGGGATTTAACGTTACCCAATTTCTTTAACGTGTGACTTAAATAGAAGATATTTACGATTAACACTAAATGGCACGAAGAATGTTGATGAAGACCGTAGTGGGTCAGAAAATGCATTCCATTCATGCTAGTGTCTAATAACTTTTTCTGTGTTTTTTTTTTCTAATAGTCAAAGTAAATTATCATATAAAATTTATAATTTTTCTGTTAATTTAGAAAAAAACTTGGCATGATCTAAAACCGAACGAATAAAATCTCACACATAAACTTATAGATCAACGATAAAATTCACTATTAAACTGCATTAATTTAATGAAAAGTTTCAATGGACGAGTTCCATTGACATTTCGTAGATCTAATGCAAAAATTCATTGATATCATGCAGATAATTCTTTCAGTGTAGTTAAATTTAACCGTTCATTTATGATTTTCGCTTATACTCTGCATATTTGTTAAATGAACTATTACCAATATAACAATACGAATAATTGAGAAAAAATTGTCGAACAAGCTTTTGAGCTAAAAGAACGAACTAATTCAATAAATGCATATGAACTATGAACTATAATGCCGAACTCTAACTAAATCAATAAAAATAAATAAATAAAGTAAATATCTGAACACATTATAATTTGGCATCAGCACTAGTTATTTTTTTTTCGACGACGTCGCGGTTAAGCTAACCCGCTACTACTTATTTAATAACAAATATAATGTATTTTTGTCTACTACTAATTTTTTAATTACTGATATGTGTAAGGGTAAGACTTATTATTTACAAACTTGTGACCACATATTGGTAACAACGTGTAAACATTTTGTACGTTTTTATAATGCTGCGAGTATGTAAAACTAATTATAAAAACCACGTCGTCGAACAAAAATAATTAGTTTTGACGGCGAATTATATGCAGTTGGCCTTAATTTTAATACTTACTATTTAGATACTGGTAATGATAGCCCATTACTGAGATTTTGCTGGGATCTTTTTTCAAAATATGTTCATACCAGTTTGTACACATAACACTTTTTGATCATAGAAAAAAAGTTTAGGTTTTTTTATATGTGAATTACACATAGCAATTTTTGCTATCTTCTAAACTCATTAAGATATTGCGAAAACGCTTGGTAGATATATGTATGAACAATAGAGCTTCTCAATGGTACAATAAAAAAAAACTCAAAATAACACATGTCACGAATTGCAGCCTAGTCGACGAAATACATAACTGACATAAGCATTTTTTGGGGAAATCCGCAACTATTTCGAAAAGTTCTACTAATGCACTTTTTTTTTGTTTAAAGTGGGATACATTAGCTTTAGTCCCTTATGGAGATAAAACATTTTTGTACTCACAGAGAAATGAAGTGCCAACAGAATTGAAAAGTGTACAACGATAATTACATTCGATTTCTGAAAATTTTGGGTGTTGCAACTAAAATTCAGTTGACTTATCCGACCATTTTTGTAAAAACTAATGTTTAGTTGAACCAACCGACTGAAATTCCTTATAACCGAATTTACGTCGAAGTAAACGAATTTCAGTTGGCAAAGAGCTAAATTTTTATCAGTGTGTATGGAAAAAAAAATCTTATCAAAGAACATTTGTATTGTTACACCATGTCTTACTTTACTTTATATTGTTTTTGTATTCATAAATGTTTTATTATTTTTCGTAGAAGTAGTCACATCGCATACCATAGCTCACTCATTCAGTTATACCTCTTTCACATTTCAATTATTAATTGCTTAGAGAATGCAGTAAATTTCAATGAAAATGAAAGCAAAAAAAAAAAAACAAAATATATTTTGGAAACAAAATACAAACCATTAAGATTTTCAACGACTTTCTTTGTCGCCACGCGATTAGACTTGTACTCTATTGTTCCTAACACCCACCTCTCGTTGTATAAACACAATATGGCACTTGCAATTCATACTTCATGGTTGCACGGTGGTAATACATACATAAATATATACATTAGGGTGACACTTTTTGTGTTAATGAGTTATAAATATTTTCAAAGACTGCTCTTCAACCTTTACAAAAACTAAAGTCGCTTCAGGAATTATTAAGATATTATTTATTGTTCTGAATACAAACAAGAAAACTATTTTAAAGTTTCGATGACAAACTTAAAAAATTATCTTGAAAAATTTGATTTGTAATTTTATTATACCTTCTACGAAGGAATAATGATTTACTTAAAATTAGAGTTTTAGCGGTATTTCTTAAGAAGTTGGATTGGACGAAAACTTAGCTTAACTTCAATAAAGTTTAATAAAAGTTATATACTTTTCTTTTGAAAAAGAAAAACTAAATTTTGGCCAGAATCACATGGTAAATCCCTTATTTGTTAGATACAGTGTATGTAGGGAATGCATCACAGGGTTTCCGGACCCGGGATTTCCGGGAAACTAAGAACTTTTCTGTTTCCGCAATCCGGGGAATTTGCTTCGGGAATCCCGTGATTTTCAATAATACAATTTCAAATTAAAAAAATAAACATTCAAGATTTGAATGCAGAAATTTACGTTTTAAAATAAAATATTATGTAAACTTTATTCGCCGTTTATCTTAGACTTCGACATTAAAGTTCAAAAATTAAAGTCACTCTAGATCGCACAAGCACTTTTAATTACCAAATATTGCGCAAATGACGTTTTTTGACCAAACATTAACTCTCTATTGATTTCAATTTTTTTTTATAGTTTTTAAGTTATTTTGTGAACTTTTTGTGTTGTTTTTGTCGGGCGATATTCTCACTTTTTGTGTTCGTATTGTATTTTAAGACTTCGGTGTAGAAGAAAATCATGAGAATGTAATAATTTTTCCATTGCTTTTGAGATAGTGTGATAGCAGAAATATAATATTTTTTAGTAAATGTTTCAGAATGTTTAAATTTTTTTCTTAATGCAGCGAAAATTTTGAAAGATTTGCCACACAATTAAAGTGTTTTATTCCTAAAAGCGCCTTAGAGCCGTAAGTATTTTTATATTAAATATTTTGCAAGACTAAAAGCCGGATTAAAACATTTTAAGGCGGATACGAATTTTGCCAACTTTTTAATCAATAAACAATCTCTAAATTCGGTGAACATTTATATATATTAATTAAAAAACATTATAACCTTCTATCAAACATATGTTTTGCATAAGAACATTTTCAAAAATTTGTCAAATCACATAAATGCTTTAACATAAAAAAATGATTACTTTTTTAAAGCAGGATTCCGGCATCCTTGGAATTCCGAAAGAAATTTACCACTTTAATGGGAAATGAAAAAAGTGGGGGATTTTGCATACCCTAAGTGTATGATATACACAGAAAGAAATAAAAACGGGTTTCAATTAAAAAATTTTTTGAATCAATTAACATTTTAATTTATTTTGCAACTATCACGGCAAAATTTCTTTTTAATTTTATTGAAAATTAAAAAGAAAAAGAGCTATAAATAATTATCTCCAAAAAAATTATGATATTCAAAAAAAAAAAAAAAAATTATGTGAGCGATACGTTGGTATGTGTGTTTTTGTTAATTCTGAGTCTGTTTGTTTGTTTGTGGGTGTGCTTGTTTTGAAGACTTGGGCGACGTCAATTACATTTCAAAATCGTTCAGTTGTGAACAAGTGAGGTGGCAAAAATCAAAAATTTCATGTGCCCCTAAAAAATATTGAATAAACCTATTTTATAGGAAATTGTCCAACGATTTCAAATATGCCACTCTTATTACAATCAGAAGATATAGCCCTTCAAAGTTGACCGACTTTCAGTGTTCAAAAAAACAGAACATTTTTATGTAATTTTGTCCGCTTTCAGATGCCGAATCTCGAAAACTAGATAATGGATCGTCATTCTTTTTAATATTATTGATAGATATATTTATTAAGAGAAGATTAAAAAAGAAATTAGACTGTTTGCTTTGTATTGGTCCAGGTACTTTGATATTTACAAACTATCCATTTTTTTCAATATTTCTCAACTTTGGTGGAAAATAAAAAAAAACTATTAAAAACTATATTTGCCATATTTTCAAAATAAGTTCTTTGATTAGTCCTTTACCTATTGCAAAAATTTCCAGCTGCCCGTCCTTGCCCCATTTTTTTGCTAGAGGTAAAATTTTGAAAAAAGACATGGTTCAAAAAAGGTGTCGCATGCATTTTTGGGCAATTAATGACATATAAACGCGAAACCCCATTCTTACTATTATTGTTAATATATATGAATTTTGTTTATGAGTTTAGGTAGATTAAACTCATAAACAATTTTTTAATTCAAGGTAGATTAGACTATATATTTAAAAACTATCATTATCCCGTGATTAGTCTAGATTAGGTAGATTAGACTATATATTTGAAAAAAAAAATATCATAATCCCGTAGTTATATATTTTATTAATACCCTAATAATTTCTCCTCTTTGAATTATACTTTATACACGTTTTATTTGATTAAAATATTTTATATTGTCCTACTTTTAATTTGTTAATTATCTTAATTTTGTTTTATATTATATTAACAAATATTTCTTTTATAATATTGAGTTTTTATAATAATGAGTTTTTTAAACAAGTTGGACTAAAAGTAGACTAGAACAAGCACGGATTCGGAAACTCAAACGATGGAAACACTTCGAGAAGGTTTTTTGAAAATGATGAGGCTGTAACTCGAATCACTGGAATAGACAATGAAATCATTAAGAGATTGGGAACGATCTTGAATATTTTAAACTGCAAGGAAAAAGTTGATTCTGAAAAGTATGGTGAATATACCTCGAAAACTGCATCTCTTTTAGCAAACTTATATCCACAGAAAAAGTTGACCCCGACAGTTCACAAAATATTGTCACATGGAAAAGATATAATTGAATATCAGCCTTTGCCAATTGGAGAGCTTTCTGAAGAAGCACAGAAGTCCCTAAACAAATTTTATAAAAAATATAGACTGCTGAACACTTTTAAATCATCAAGGGTAAGACAAAATGAGGATCTCTTCAACATGTTAGCAGCATCTTCCGACCCACTTATTTCATCACTGCGGCATATAAAGTCACGAAAAGAGTTAGAATATAATTATAGTTCAGAAATAATAAGTCTTTTAGATATACCTTCCTTTACGGACTGTGAGCAATATTGAAAAAAAATTGAAAAATAAATAAAAAAAAAATAAAATTTTTTCTGGAATAGTTTTAAATCATAAAAGCCTTTAAAAGAGACAAAAAAAAATAAAAAAATTTAAAAAAAATAAAAAATATTTTTTTTACTACCCATGAAAATGATTTTTTTACAAATATCAACTTTGCTAACCTATAAGGCGTAGAACACTTTTCAAACACTCATTTCATAGGTTGATCGATTATCTATCATATGCTTTGTTGATTATCTCATTTGGTTCGAAAGTTATGATTTTTGCAACGAAAAAACTCAAATGGCGCCCCTGTGCGTCGCCCAAGTCTGTTGTTTTGTTTGTAAACTTCAAATGCATTTGGTATTTATACTAAAAATTTTCTATTTAAGCTACAGTGTATGAAAAAATAATTTGAGAATTATGTTTAAAATAAAATATATAATTATAGATTTACAAGTCAATTAAAATATTAATTGATTCAATTAAATATTTGTTTAGAAACAAATTTAATTCAAATCTTTCATTAGATATTTTAAGTTGATAATTTTTTCTGTGTATGATGACAAATATAAAATTTTCCTCTAAAAATAATTGTCGCCTTATTGAGCATAAAGCCCAATAATGTCTATACGCTTTAGGAGGCATTCTTAACAAGCGCACAATAAATGAAGCCAAACATTGTGTGACGATTCAGTTCAAAAAAAAAAAAAAATACGATTCATATAAACTGGTACCAATGTGTTTACGATCCATTCATTGTCAGCAGACGGTATTTTTAATAAAAAAAAGAAAAACAATCTGAATTGTGTTTGTTGTAAGTATTATGTCAACCCTCCTGGGGAGGAAGATAATTGTCAAACGACCAAATCAATGCGGAAAGAAGCCAAAAATTCTTCAAAAAAATAAACGAAGAGAAGAAATGTCAAGTAGTGTCGAAGACTTTATGTCCTCTGTATCAAATACTCGAGAGGAGGCTGCATTGCACTTTAGTTGACATTATTCTTAAACTTTTTCGAAACTTATTATCTTGTACGTCGTTGAAAAACACAAAATAAAACAGAACACAAAAAGTAGGAATATTATATAGTCGAATTATTGTTACCCTACAAATAATTATTATTTCTCAATTTCATTAAATAATGTCATTTATGTTCCTGAATACAAGATAACATATCTTATTTAGAACCTTATGACCTTGGTCGGGAATATTAAATAAATATCACTTATAAACATTAAATAAAAAGCTTCATTATATTTATGAAAACTTTTATAAATATGATGAAAACTTCATAGATTTACGTTCAATGCAACTGTTTCTTAAAAAATTTTAAAATTATGCTTTTCGGAACTCCACCCAGACTTGACTCAATTTTGTTACCGAAGTGTGTTAGTACACTTAGCGAACTTCTGCTTTAAAAATATGTAGTTGTTTGGTTTGTAATACAGTTTCTTTATTTTTAATGTAAATGTCAGTCATTTGTAGAACAAATTTGTTTTTTTTACAAACCTTGTAGTTCATTTAAAAAAAAACAATTCACATCAAATGACTGTTTTATGATTTTACATTCATTTTTACATTCATGTTTTTTGTTATTTAAAAAAATAAATGATTGTATATTTTTTACTAACATGTGGTTAATTTTTACTACAATTGTTAGTCATTTTTTGAATATTAAAAAACAAATGACAATGTTAGTTGAATTTACTGAAATATAAGTCGTCCTTTCTTTAAGTGAAATTTCATTTGTTTTTAACTACATTTGTAGTTTTCTTTATTTACATAGTATTCTATGTGAACTCCTGTCTTTCGACAGGAAGTTATACATTTTTTATAAAAAAAATATATTTATGAAAAGTTTCGTAATATTTATGAAAACTTTATATATATTACAATACATCATACATTTTCGTCAATTAAACTGTCTCATAAATACGATGAAGTGTTTTTATCTGAGCGTACTTCACGACTGAAAACCGATTTGCTGTCCCAACTGAAATATGATTTGGACTACCGAATAAGGGTTCTGAAGTTCAGTTGAGACAATCGTTTTTGTTTTCTGAGTGTACTGTTTAGCAAACCGAATAGCCAATTGAATATACATCTAACTGATACCAACCATTCAAACATATAACTTAATGAATTTGTCTGTAACTCTATGTCATTCATTCTTTGGCAGGGTAGTCTTTGGGTTTTCCTCAAACTTCAATGCAAATTCATTTGTATATAGAGTTGGTATGATATTGTCTGGTCAGAAATATATACATCTGCTGTTCTATGGGAAGAATTTTAAAGCAATGTGCTGCAATAACAATGTTAACACAAATTTTGGCTTTTTGCCAGCAATATGGATTTCAAAAAAAAAACTTAAACTGGAAAATGCATTCAAAATTTTCTCTTACATTTCTCTTTCATAAAATCATTCAGAATCCAAGATGTTTGCAGTAAATTTTTAAGTTAAATCTTTTGTTATATTTCTAGCCTGTTGTATTCTAAAATGTGTTTTGTGACGTACGTATTGTTCCTAATATTTTTTCCAACCTAAAATATGTTCATTGTGACCAAGGAATTTGTTGTAAATATGGATGATTACTGATTTAATGCGTGTATCGGTAAGGGTAATGCTAATTTCTTTCATTTCGGTAACCTTATTTTAGCGGCAACTATATTTCAGTTATATCGGTAACGGGCTTTTATCGTTAACGGTATTTTATTTATTTCGGTAACGGTATTTTAGTTATATCGGTAACTTTATTGTAGGGATAATGGTTTTTGAGTTATTTCGGTAATGGTACTTTAAGGATAACGTTATATTACTTATTCAGGTAATGTCAACACACACCGATATCTTAATATGCCCGAATTCCAATGACTGGCTAGTTTATGATTAAACTTTGTGAAAACATATTTATTTACATCGATTTTTTCTTCAGATCTTGTCAGACTATTTCGGTAACGATATTTTAAGGATATCGCATTTTCAATTATTTGGGCAACGGTATTTTAAGGATATTGTTTTTTTTTTTTTTTTTTTTTATTTTATTAATTAATAATCATATAATTACAAATTATATACTATTACCCTAACCGAGCACTAGCTACTATTACCTTCGCCGCGTTGTAGCGAAAACAGACCAGTGCCTGTGGTGGGAATCGAACCCACGACCCCCGCACTGATAAGCCAGCACGCTACCAACTAGCCTACCGGGGCGCACTAAAAGGATATTGTTATTTTACTAATATCGGTAATGGTATTTTACGGATAACGGCACTTAAATGATTTCGGTAACGGTATTTTAGGGATAACGATACTCAGTTGAAAGGGTTTCAAATCGATAGCGGTATTTCAGCGTTATTGCCTACCATCCATGGTTGTAAACTAATAGTTTAATTTCAGCAACCAAATTAAATTCGATGGCTTGCAATATTATTCCCATCCCAAAACCATCTTAACGGGAACTCAACCCCAAATAACTTGTCGAAGTTCATCGTCGGAATGTGTTCAAAATTCTCGCAAGTTCATAGGGACTTGACCTCCTAGAAGCCGTAGGAAATAGGCTGCAGTGCTAGCAACGATCATCCTAATATGCAACGATCACCCTAATAAGCACAGCTGTGGGCTGCTACAGAAGAAAATAAATTTGTGCTGAAAACCAAATTTGTTGTCAATCAAAGGGTTCGGTCGTAGTAACAGAATTGGTTGTATCAACTGTAAATCAGTTGTGACAATAGTAATTTTACAATAAAACCACAACTTCTGCTGCCTCAATAATAATTCAGTGGATACAACTGAAAACTTTAGTAACTGCATCCGATCCATATGATTTTAAATATATTGGGTTGCCACCTCGAATCTGTTTTCGAGTTCAAACATATTCAGATTCACTACGGTTCTGTACGTAGCATTATTCATTACTAGGGCAATCAAAAAAGCTCTAAAAATAATGTTTTAAGCGCTTAAAAAAGCTTTGAAAAAGCCGTTAATATTTAAAAATAAGCCATTCAATTTTAAAAATAATCCATTACATTTAAATAAAACTTGTATATAACTTATTCCTTGGAACTTTGTCAGTTAAACAAAGATGTAATAACGAAATTGTTTTTCTTAAGCTTCAAAGCTCAAATTAGCTTATAAAAATATTTTTTTATAAACCAACAACATGCTACATTAAATTTACAAATTTAAATTAAAAAATTTTAATGCCGATATTTTGAAAGAAAAGAGTTAAAATAAGCTTACTTTTTAAAGAGAAAAGTCGAAAACAAACTAATATTAACAAAAAAAGGTAAAATACTCTAATATAAAAATATGCTATAAGCTCTAACAAATATAGCTTAAAATATTCATAAGAGAATAACTTGTATTGAATCTAAATAAATTGTATTGAATCTAAATAGTTCTATTCTGTCAATTAAAAAGCAAGCTCAAGCTTAATTTTAGTGTCCATAGGCATTACGATACACATGGTAAAATAGTTACAATCTAGAGTTTTTTCAGAGTGGAAATTTTGCATAAATGGCTTTTTATATAAAGAATCCGAAGGTATGTAATTTTTTCAAAATAATTTTAAAAGTGGCATTCATTCAATGGCAAACGCTAAAAAACACACACTGCTAACATTTTATTTTTCAAGAGCCCTTAGATTCCTCCAAAATAAATCCCCAAGATGTGCGCCCCGGTAGGCTAGTTGGTAGCGTGCTGGCTTATCTGTGCGGGGGTCGTGGGTTCGATTCCCACCAGAGGCACTGGTCTGTTTTCGCTACTACGCGCCGAAGGCCATAGTAGCTAGTGCTCGGTTAGGGTAATAGTATATCATTTGTAATTATATGATTATTTATTAATAAAAAAATCCCCAAGATGCTAAGGCATGTTTCATTAAAACCTCGCAGGATGCTTCAACAAAATTTATAAACCAATACAGTAAACTTTGCTTGAAATTTAACCAAAAAAAAAAACAGTAATTTGTGTTTTTATTTATAAAAAAAACCAAAGAAATACATTTTAAACTATTAATCGATTAATCGCAAATTTTGTCAATTAACTAACCCGAATAACCGGTTAATCCAGCGAATAATGCCTTAACCGGTTAACCGCCTAGGTCGAATAATTGGAAACACTATTGATGAGACAGTCAGTGGATCAGCATTTTATAATATATACATTAGGGCGGGTTGATTTAAAAATCGCTCAACTTACAAGGAAAATCGTATTCTAGGGATCAAACTAAGAAATTTTGCCAAAGGAACCATACCTCTAAAACGAATTCTGATGTCCCGACTTTTGACCCGTAAGGTCAAATTTTGAAAAATCTTACTTTAACCCATTTAGAGTGCCCCAATCGAATCCAACCCAATCGAATATAATTTATACATTCATCTGCTAGAGCGTCTTCCGGAGAAGTAATAGAGACTTTAATTTTGGAAAGACTCTATCCCGAGATTTGTACATTTTGCTATAAAAACACAGCTAAAAAGGCCCTCTTTCAACTTAAATCTTAACCCCTTAATGGTCACCTAGAATGATGATTTATGCATTAGTCTGCTAGCGCGTCTCCCGGAGAAGAAGTAGCTCCCATAATCTTGGAGAGATTCCTTCTACTTTCTGAAATATCAAAGTGAGCTTTTTTAAAATTTCACCCTACGGGTCAAAAGTCGGGACATCAGAATTCGTTTTAGAGGTATGGTTCCTTCGGCAAAGTTTCGTATTTTGATCCCTAGAATACGATTTTCCTTGTACGTTGAGCAATTTTTTTGCCTCCCTTCAAATCGACCCTCCCTAATATACATACTTGTAAACATACCGAATATTTATAAAATAATTACTCAAATATAGAATTTCTATCGAAATTTAAAAATAAATTTTTTAATAGACAATTGTAACAAACAATTATAATTGCCTGTTCAAGGCATTGACATTGATCAATGCCAATTTAAACAAAATTTCATTGGCATTGCTTTTAAGTAATTGTAATGCCAAAAACTTTAATTACCAATGACATTAAACCATGCCAATTAAATCATCAATTAATGGGTCCATTCAATGAACTAGTCTCAAAAAATAGTGTTTTCCGAGTACAATATTAGTTGTAAATTTGGTAATTTTTAACACTGTGGGGTTTACAAAAATATGAGTGGGTTGCCAGTAATATTATTTTGGTACGGCTGGGATGCTAAAGAGTTTAAAGTGAATTTTAATTGAAATATCCACTTAAGCATGTTTGGCAAGGAGAATTGTACATCGGGTAGGAAAGATTTAATATCTCTAAATAATAATAAATCCTCTCCTGTAATATTTCTGCATTAATTGGTCTCTATTTGATAACTCATTTAATCAAGATGATGACTTATTATTAATAACAGGGAATTGGTTCATTACGAAGCAAAATCCCAAATCCCTACAATATATGAATAATGATTAAATTTTAGGAAAAACTTGGTGAATTTCTTTGAAAACATTTTAAAAGTTTATGAATATGAAAAAACAACTAAGTAATTTTTCGCAAAAAAATGCGTAAAATTTGAAAATACATGTGTACATGAAAATGTGAAATTTCGCTACATGTCGCTTCAAATCAAAATTTGAATTATATCATATCTTGAAACCCATCCACTCAGAAGAACTTTTCCATAAAAGTTTAACAGTTATTTAAAAATTTAATCGGTAAAGTTGTTTTAACGGAATATACAGTTAAATTACCAAAGAAATATATTTTTTAACTTTCTGTCTGTTATTCAATAAACACAATAAACAAAAAAACGAACTTTCGGTAATAGTTAAAATATTCAGTTAAAATTTTCTTTTTAAAACAAAAAGTAGTTATGTTATATTGAGTATTGAAATAAACGAAAACAATTTATTGTTTTTATCGATTTTGTCAATTAATTTTCCATCTGTTGAAAATAAACTAAAAAATACAATTGCTTTAAACAAAAAGTAAGTAGTAATTTTTTTAACTGATTATCAGTTAATTTACGAAAAAAATATTGTGAGTGTATGTTTGATTTTTAGTATTCACTTTAATTTTGTCGTTATTAGAAAGAAGTTATAATAGGGGAGGTCGGGGTATTCTTTGACACACTTTTATTTTGTCCAGAAACTCTAAAAAAATAGCTTTTTCTCAAAATTTCAAAGCTTGATTTTGTGGTACCATAAATAACCTTTGTTTTGGTACCAGCAATTCCATTGTTTAAAATTTGTTTAAAAAAATTGTTTAAAATTGTACACTCTGTATCAGTTGGCGCAAAAAACTGGTTTTTGAGATTTTAAAAAATCTCGGGGTATTATTGGACAGTTTTGTAAATCTATAAAAAATTAATTTTACTGCTGGAAAACGTTTATTTGTTAATGAAAACGAAAGAATTAATTATTGAGAATCGCAGTTAAGGCACGTGAAAATGTTCGGGTTTGCTCCGGCACAACTCAAGTGAACACCTCGATTACAAGCAATACAATTGGCTGTGTTTCGGCGATTTTCTTTCTTGGGCATACTTTTCATGCAAATTATGCAAAAATCAATATCTTCCTCCGCGTCAGTTTCGTTCGGAGACGGTATTTTCTTTTGTGGAGTCCTTGATTTGCCACGGCCTTTTTTCTTCTTTGCTGCTGGTGTGTCATCTTTCTCTGCGCCTTTTGCAGCTTGCCGCATTGAGTTCTTATAGATTTTCACCTGCTTAATCGGCTTTAAAATATTGTCATAGTCACTTAATTTGTCCTTTTTGGCATAATAACGCGGAATTCTGTCAAAAAAATTTAAACGGACAAAAAAAAAAAACGATTAGAAATTCCGAAAAACTAATGCTTTGTTGAAATTATGCATGAAAAATCATTTATATGCATTAAACACGCGAGGTTATGTTGTGAACTGTAAAGAATTAAGTGTCCAATAATACCTCGACAAAAGTGTCCAATAATACCCCGAACGATAATTTTTACAAAATGTCGGCGTATAAGTAACACAATGCAAATTTCATACAAAACTCTTATATACGTCAAAAGCTTAAAGTTCAAAGAATATTATAAATATATTTACCTCTCTTGGTTTGTCGAAAAATGTTGTCAAAATGAACAAAACACTAAGTGAAAAAAACACTTTACAAATATCAAAATTCTGTTGGCTATGATAGCGAGGTAACAATGCGTCAAAACAAGCCAAGTGCTCAATTAAAATTGAGATTATAATAAGACGAGTCTATGCTAGCTGGTGGAGACCCCAAGCGTTACAAACGGGAAAAATATCGCGCTGTTCAACAATACCCGGTGCCCAATAATACCCCAACCTCCCCTAAAATTAAAATGTAAAAATTTTATCGTGTCCATGCTTTAGTTTATTAACTTATTACATATAAAGTCTGAAACCGTTGAATTTTAAGTGTTGCCTCTTGTTTGTCAAGGTTTTTTTTTAAAAATAATTTTTTTTATACTTTTTATTAAAAATATAAAATAAATCGAAAAACAACTACTAACGTATGAGTGTTTGTAATTTGTCAAGATTTTTTTGGTGAATGTAAGCATTTTGCAAATTTGAATCTGGCAACCCTAACTTGAACCACCTGTGCTCTAAGTCAATCATATAGATCAAACTTTCCTTGAACTTCATTAATGACTCAGTTAGTACTACCGTTCCGTGCCGTGAAGAATCAGCTGTTTTGTTTTTTGTTTATGGATAGTGCCTTTTTCAAAAATGCACATCACATAAACCAATAACGAAACAGCTGATTCGTCACGGCATGGAACGGAAAGACTAATGGAGCCGTAAGTCTCTCAAACGCCACGGCAATTCTGAGTTGAGTTTTTTGTTTCTACCCTCTGGAGTGCCACCTTGCATTAGCGTCGAGTTAAAACAAAATAATTAGGTTGCAGTAACCAAACTATTCAGTTGGAATGAAATTTGGTTGTCACAATGAACATATTTTTTCTATGAATGGTTTAATATAGCTTTTTAACAAAAAATCATACATTAAAGGATATTTCTTATAAACGCATCTGAGGTCCAATTTAAATTTTTTTTTGCCAACGTTAGGAACAGAAAAAACCAGGAATCGGTTTGATTTAATAAATTACATATTGTTTACAGTTTAAGAGAACTGTCTAAACAAAAAAAAAAAAAACTCTTTTGTAACTATTAAATTTGCCGGTAAGTAATGAACACTATTGTTCACTCATTTTTATATCTACAGACTTATTCATCCGTCGTACTCTTTTTAAATATAGGAGTTCATTTTTAGTCTCCCAAATAAAACCGCTACAAATGAACACCAACCATGAATGGAATAAATGAACGAATGAATAAATAAAACAAACAATAAACAAAACAAGCCACTGCTGCATTCTGGTTAAGGTGGGCTCTGATATACAATCAGTTAGTATTGGACTTTCGTGCGGTTTAGTAGCATAGAGATAAAATCGAAACGAATTGAATAAATTGTAAGCAGTCAGACAGACAGACAGACGTTGAGATAAAAGATACGCGATGTGTGCATATACGGATATTAAAAGTGTTTTTAATGTGTAGAATAACTACCAAAATAAAGAAAAATTAAAAAAATTTTGAAAAAAATCAAATTAAAAAGTGCATGTGTAAAAAGTATCTTAAACATTGAGATATATATTTATAAAATACAAGAAATATCAAATATCTCTATGAATAGTTTATTACTAATACATGTAGTGCGTGCATATTTAATCGTTTGAAAGTTTTATTTATTTTTTTTTTGGTAAAGTGCAGCAGCGCCAACGTCCGTCCATCCGTCAGTCAGTTGGTTTAGCAAGTGTGTGCATTCACATGAAATTTTTTTTTGTTCGTTGCGTGGGTGTGTGTTAACGAATCTCAACGAATTAAAACAACAAAGAAATAGTGAAAATATCCATAAAAATCATACCAACAACAGCAAAAACATAAAAAGTTATTTTTACTTTTTGGAGTTTTGAAAAAATGTAAGAAAAAAAATTTATAAAAATAAATACTTAAATTAACAAAAAAAAAAAATATATATATATACAAAACTCATCATAAAAAAACTTAACAAAAACTTAAAAGTACCTGCAAAATATATTAATAAAATTTCAATAAAATAAGCTTAACCTAATTTTTTGAATATTATAACAAATAATACGGCAAAATGTCAACAATTCACAGGTGGTCTAGAATTAGGCGTTCCCGGTTAAAAAAGTTTATATAAATGGTGTTTTTTTTATAGAGGTATAGAACTTTGAAATGGAATAAAACAACGATGATTGTTTTAAATTGACATGAAATTTACTTTATTCGAAAGATAATCTTCTGGCATTATAATTTAAATATGACTTCTGGCATATGATCGTCACGGCTGGCTCTGACGTAGTCTAATCTGGAGTTCCAATATTCGATGACTTTTTCCAATATTTGTGGCCGTATATTGGCAATAACGCAGCGAGTGTTGTCCTCCAAGTGGTCAGTCGTTTCGGGCTTATCGGCATAGACTAGCGACTTCATATATCCCCACAGAAAATAGTCCAGCGGCGTTAAATCGCACGATTCACCAATTCACGGGCCCGAAAAGTGAAACTATGCGGTTACCAAACGTTTCCTTCAATAAATCAATTCTGGCACGAGCTGTGTGACATGTTACGCCGTCTTGTTGAAACCACAGCTCCTGCACATCATGGTTGTTCAATTGATGAACGAAAAAGTCAATAATCATGGTTCTATAGCGGTCACCATTGCCTGTAACGTTCTGACCAGCATCGTTTTTAAAGAAGTACGGACCAATGATTCCATCAGCCCATAAAGCACACCAAATAGTCAGTTTTTCTGGATGTAATGGTGTCTCAACATACACTTGAGGATTATAATCACTCCAAATACGGCAGTTTTGTTTATTGACGTATTCATTTTTTGCTCTGGTGGACGATTATGTTGACCGTAAAATGAACGTAGTGCGCGATACGTATTTCGAACAGAACCATGATTTTCAAAATAGATTTGCACAATTTGGAAGTATTGTTCAGACGTCAGTTTATTCATGTTGAAATGCCAAACCGAACTAAACATAAATCACAGACAGCTCACAAAGTGGCCGCGAGTTAAAAAAGTTTTGCCAACTTAAAGTTCTATACTTGTATAAAAAACACCCTTTATGTACAAATATGTTCATATATGGTTGCGTAAATAGACAAATATGGAAATATATGTTTCATATATGGGAAATATATGCGACTACATGTATTCAAAAAGGACTCATATGTGGTCATATATGGAGGTATTTATGATTCCATATTTGAAAAAGTTGCTCCTATATGTGTGCTCATATATGTTATTTCATATTCGAAAAAGAAAGCCATATATGGACGAATACGAAAGTATATGGTATTCCTTATGTGCAAAAAAGATTGATTTTAGGATATCATCACTCCTTTAATGGTTTTTGCATCAATAAAGAAAATGACGTTATTATTTTTTTTAAATTTCAACTCCTTCCACTGGCCAAAAACGCTAATTTAGAGTCAATTTTACTTCAGTGCAAATATATGAAATTTGAACATTAAATTCGATTTTACGCCAAAAATTATTGAAAAAACTTTTTCTGGTTTTTAAAGTGCAATAGAGTGAACGGAAAACTCAGTTTTTTCAAAAACTTTAAAAACAAACTTTTTTAATCACAAACAATAAAAATGTATTACCAACTGAGAATAATGCTACAAACATTTTTAACATATCGCAAACCCATAAAAAGTTATAAAGGTATCAAATTTGTAAAAAATAATAAAAATATTTTTTTAGCACACACAATGAAAAAGTATTCTGAGCTAAGAAATATGAAAAAAGCATTTTTGATAAATCGCGACCCGTTAAAAAGTTGTTAATCAATCAAATGTTGAATTTTAGTATAGGCAACATTTTGAAAACTTAATAACTTTGAACTGGGTTACCATAAAGCGAACATGTTTGCATCATTTTTCTCAGCAAAAAATGGTTTTTGATTGTGAGTAATAAAAAATACTTTATAAGTTTTCTGAAAAAAATTTATTTTTTCCAACCACTCTATTCCCAAATGGTTCAAAAATGGGAAGAAATGTTTTTTAAAAATAATTTTTGGTGTAGAATCGAAAGGTGAATTCAAATTTCATATAAGATTGCTGTGCAGGAAAAGGCCCCTTAAATCAATGTTTTTGGATGCTGCGCGCCAGTGGAAGGAGTTGGAATTTAAAAAAAAATAAGAACGCCATTTTTGTTATTGATGCCAAAATATTTTAAAAAGTGATGATATCCCAAAAACTAAGAAACTTTATTCTTTTCTGACGAACTCTAATGAATATATAATGAAGAATATGTGACTCCATATAGCCCAAGACTAATATACGGATTAATATATTAACTCAATTTTGTATTAAATTTAAAAAGGAAAAAATATATCAAAAGTACGTACATAAATTTGATTAAAGTTATAAAAATTACTGAAAATATTTTAAAGCATATAAAAATTGATTCATATTTTTATCTTGTAGCATATACATAAATTGAATTTAAATTGAAGTGCATCAGTAGAGAATCCCCACTATATTTTTTATTACATTTGTCTTCATTACGACAATATTAACTCATTTAACTTTTATTTTAATATTTCATTAAGTACAGAAATGGTACAATGGTAAACATGTCTTTCAGTAATTATTGTTAACCTTATGAAGTGCAAATATAACTAACTATAGCCCTAACTTGAATTAAAACATTGTGGACAAATTAAAGATTATAAGTTATTTTAAATAGGACCTCCCTGATCAAAGTTCGAAATACTTGATCTGTTCAATTAGTATGAGTTTCTTTAAAAATTTCTAAAGACCACAATTAAATCTGACTATTAAATAGAAAATTCAAAAAGTTTTTTTTTTAATTGTAAGAGAGAAAAATTAAATTTTTTGTGTATTTCGTATTTTTTTCTGTAACGTAATGTTTAAAAAGCTGATGATATTAAAACACAAAATTTTCTAAAAAAAAATTACATAAAATATATAATGTATGAACGTATATGGATGACCATATAAAATAATACATGAGCATATATGACTATATTTGTCCATATATGGAAATGTAGGTCAATTTTTCTAGTATGTACAAATATGGATATCATATAAAAAATATGGTTGAAGTTTTTTAATCGGGTTGACAAAAACAAAAAAACTCCACAAAAAGTAAGTACATATATGGTTTGAAAACACTGTATTTCCGATTTCAGAAAAATATATTTAAAAAAAATTTGTCGACAAACTTAAAAATAATAACTAAACAGGCCTATACAATTTTAAAGAGGTCAATACCCTAGGACCAAACCATACTTTTATAAAGGCTTGAGGTACGCTGAATCTGAATCGGACCTGAGAATTTTTTCATTATAAGAGGTTTTTGAAATATCTTAGCTTAAACCCCGTTTTTTCGCTTTATTCGGGGCGTTATCAAATCGCCCTTTTATGGCTTTTTCACAAAATTTGTTATGTCATATGAAATTCCTCGCTATTGTTTCCAAAGCCCAGGTTTCCCATTTTCATAATCTTATCAGGCTTTCGAGATATCTTAACATAAAATTTGGAAAAACACATTTTTTTACTATCTTCGGGACGTTATGACTTTTCACAAAATTCGTTATGTTATCTTAAATTTCTCCCTATTGTTTTCAAAACTCAGGCTTAACCTTTCTAATATCTTATGCCATTTCGAAAAAATCGTGAGTTGAAATTTTTTGATATAGTTTTTTTGATATAAAACAACGGACGAATTTTCAAAGAAGAAATAAGATATCAGAATGAGTTTAGAAAACAATAAGGAGGAATTTCAGATTACATAACAAATTTTGTGAAGAAGTTATAATACGTCACGTTATAACTTCCCACAAAACCGGACTTGATGTGATTAAGACATTTTAAGGTCAGATTTAGATTCAGAGGACCTCAATCTTCTAGAAAAGCATGTTTAAAATAGGTTATTTTAAAAAAAGTTTTTCTGAAAATGGAAATATAGTGTTTTTAAACCCTATACGCACTTTTTGTGGAGTATATTTTCTTGTCAATACATAATTCTAGACAACATGTGAATTAATATTGTTATTAAAAGTATACAAAGGGTTATCACAGTTTTTCATAATTGTTGTTTATATACGATATATTGAAAATACTAGAATTAAGCTGTAGTATATTTTGTATACTTTCCCAGCAAAATTGCTTTTTTTATCCCTTAATCCCCATGTTTTTTTATATAAAAAAATCTGATATCCGATAGTATACGTGTGCCTTAAAGGATTAAAAATTCAATGTTTAAAACATAATATTTAAGTAGGTTCTTTTATCTTTCAGGTATAGAAAAAATCTTAAAATTAAATGCATATTTTTTAAACTAAATCTGGAATATAAAACTGAAAAATTGAATAAAAAACAACAAATTGTAGTTTTTACTTTGTAAAAGTTCTACAAGGTTTTTAAAAAAAACCCATGGCCCAAAAAATTAATATGCAATTTTCTGGCAAAAATTAAATATTTGTCAAATATGCATTTTTTTTCAAATCAAGAGGGGCAAAATTTTAGGAAAATACATTTTAAAAATAAAATGCTTACAAAATGCAATTCCTTTTAACGTATTACAATGCATTTTAAGTGATCATGATCCCATACATATTTAAGAACCTACGAATGCTGAAATTTACACATTTTTGCAGAATATTTCTGAAACGAAGAAAACCGCAAAAACTATGGTTTTATGCGAATTTCGAGAAAATAAAAACTCAAATCTTTAAGTGCCTCCGTAGTATTTCTGCGTGCAATTATTTAAATCGGTAGACCATTGGCCAGATTATGGCCGATCTATCGTGTAATGGCCTACTAAAACGAAAGAATGTTATGCAAGTTAGGAGCTATGAAGCACCCGTTTAATGCATTGGCAAAGCGTCCGAGTTTAATGCATTGCCTGTGCTGGAAATGAACCGCTTTTAAACGTTGACAAAGCATTTGTGTTTTGCCAGTGATTATTTTTTGTAAGACCACAGTTTCCTAGTGCTTTGTTGTTTTTACCACCACTTATAATTTCTACTTGGGTACACTCAGACACAAAAAGTTTCATCATATTTATGATGAAACTTTTTGCATAACTACTAAAACGAAAGAATGTTATGCAAGTTAAGAGCTGGTAAGCACCGTTTTTATGCATTGGCAAAGCGTCCGAGTTTAATGCATTGCCTGTGCTGGAAATGAACCGCTTTTAAACGTTGACAAAGCATTTGTGTTTTGCCAGTGATTATTTTTTGTAAGACCACAGTTTCCTAGTGCTTTATTGTTTTTACCACCACTTTTAATTTCTACCTGGGTACACTCAGACACAAAAAGTTTCATCATATTTACGAAGCAGTTTTATTAGAGGAAAATCTATGAAGCATATATATGAAGTTTTCACAAATATAATGAAACTCTTTTTCATAATTCCAGAACTAGCTCTGAACTTTTTAAACATTTTTAATTTTTTTTTAATTGCCAATAAATACTCTACGACAGTTAAATAATTAAAAATAGTCACAACGATTTTTTTTTAAATTATGATTTTTATTAGTAAAAAAATAATCAAGTTTTTTTACTTTTATCTACATTTTCTGGCGAGACTGTGAGTGCGCAATTTGGGCTTAACTGTCAGTGTCAAATTAAAAAATTCTTACAACAACAATGTTCGCAAGTACTCGCCATATTTTTTGTCATTATTTATCATCATCTTATTTATTTCATTTTATTTGTTGGAAGCTTTTAATTGATTAGTTGCAGTTGGTGTAGTTATTATAGTAAATTTACCATCTCTGATTTGTTTGTTGTTGCTTTAAGTTAATACTGATGATGTTTTCCCAAATTTTTAATATTTTTTCGTTGAGTTAGAACGACAACAACATTTTAGTTTAGAATTTTTTTTCTAAAAATTTTAAATGAGTCATGTCGCTCATTTACTAAAATACTGTCATAAGTCAAAAAATTTTTAGGTTAATGATGAAGATTTATAAACATTATCATACTTCATATTGTGTAAAAATTTCATATTAATATCATATATACTTTTCGAGTTAGAGAAGAATATATTTTATTTTTTCTGGAAATTGGATGTAAATAGTTTATACTTAATAAAGAAACTGTGCTACTACTCACGGGTCTCTGAATTATTAGCGAATTCGCACATAACTCTCACTAAAAGAAAAATGTTTTAAACAACTTATTTATAAAAAACATGGCCAATTAAATAGAGAAAAGGTCGAGCGAGGCAGATATGGATTGAAAACTTTAAACATGTTTTCTGCAAAATCGTGTTTTTTGAGTTATGTCAGTCTTTTCGTAAATGAGCGATATGTAGTAAAAATCTTTTGTAATTGAATTATTCATATTGTTCCAGAAAAACAAGGAAAATATCTTTACAGCTATATTTTTTGTTTTATAAAAATATTTATAATATGGTTATGTTCGCTAATGTGGCTCTGCATTTGGTTTTTGTAAATAAAACTTAGAAAGTGAGTCTACGGCTGAGTTTTTTTCTCCGATCTTTATGAAATTTGAATATGTGATAACAAAAAAAATGCGATCTTTTTTTTTAGAATTGTGTACTAAAAAAGTAGTCAAAAATGATAAGGCAATTTTTAAAGTCTTAAAAGACTTTTAGCTTAGTACTAAAAAAATCATCTTCAAAACTGGCGTTGTGAGATGAACCAAACGAATTTTACAGTGGCAAATCAATTTTATGTAGAAACAAGACTCCAAAGATTTTCTGCGAGAACAATTGAGATTTTTCACTAATTCTCGATAATTTTTAGAGTCCGTTTGTAAAAATAAACTTTGTAATATCATATTTTTAGAAACTTTTTGCACCAAGAAAATTGTGCAACATTTTTCGATTTATTGCGACCTGTGGAAAAAAATTAAATTAAAGTAAGAGTTTTTACATAATATTTAAAATTTGTTGATTTTAAAAACACACAAAGCCAAATTAATTCAATGAGAAGAAAATGGCATAAAATTATCCGATATATTGTGACCCGTTAAAAAGTTGTTAAGCTTTAGAATTCGGGTTTTTAGTCTGTTTTTAAGTCCTTATAACTTTATAAAGTTTCATGCGCTGAAAATACTTGTTTATATTGTGTGTTAGACAATCAAATTTACAATATTTTTGACCAAATTAATTTGTGACCATTATTTAAAAAAAAAAAAAAAATAATGCGTTACCCAGAAGTACCTATTTTTTATCATTATTTCCAATATAAAGTAGTGATCTCAATATTTTTTGAAAATCTATTTTTAGACTCATTATTTTTTCAACTATAGTAAGTACATAAATAACTACATATATTTTTTTTTGTAAACTGAAAACTAATGACATTTTGTACAAACAAGTCATTTATGTTTTTATATATCAAGTATAACATGTTGATATAGCTCAAATAATAAAGCGTTTGACCGACAACCTGGAGACTCAGGTTCCAATCCCGTGTGGCCACATTTTATTAACATTAATTTTTTATTAAATTTATATTTTTTTTTAAATTTAGACTCATTTTAAATATAGACTCATTACTTTTGCCCATAATAGTAAGCATATAGGTAACCACATAATTTTTGATTTTTCGTAAGTTGTTTAGAAATGATATGACATTATTTGGCGCGACATACCCACATAAAAATAAAGAGATTTGTAATGATAATTGTAAGTACTTGACAATACCAAATATGTACACTAGCAAGAACTTTTCCATAAAAGTTCAACAGTTATTTAAGAAGTTAATCCGTAAAGTTGTTTCAATTGAATATATAGTTAAATTACCAAAGAAATATATTTTTAAACTTTTTCGTCTGTTCTTCAATAAACAAAAAAAAAAAAAACGGACTTTCGGTATTAGTTAAAATATTCAGTTAAATTTTCTATTTAAAACAAAAAAAATTGTAATATTATATGGAGTATTGAAATAAACGAAACAAAGCTATTGTTTTTTTTTTACCAATTTTGTCAATTAATTTTTTTTAACAGTTAAAAATAAACTAAAAAATACAATTATATAAAATGAATAATAAGAAGCCCGTTTTTTACTGTTCAGTTCATTCAGTTCATTTAACGTGTATATTCAGTAGTCTTTACGGAAGAAATTGTAAGATTTCGATGTAGAAGAAAATGTGGATTTTGAGATAATTTTTCTGTCAAAAATTAATGCTTTTTATTAAATGTTTCAGAAATACTTTGATTTACGTCACATATAAGAAGTTTTCGCCTTTTCTATAAAGAATGGCAAATGGTTTTAAATATTCTATATTTTGTTTGCATTTTTTTTGTATCCCACTTATCAAATAAAATTGTTTAACTTTCAATAATTTTTGTCATCAAAGATTATAAAATTAGAGTGTTTTACTACCAAAAACGAATTAGAGCTTTAAAAAATTTTGCAAGACTAAAAGACGGACTAAACCAATTTTAACATGCAACATGTAAACATATTTCTAATTTAATTTAAAAAAAAAAACTTTTACCGTTATATTAGTTTTTTGTTTTTATATACATCGAGATTATTTTTATGTTATTTTCAATTTATAACGAGCTTTCAACCTCCGTATATGTACAAAAATAAAGCAAATCAAACATATTAGCTAGGTTGATACTAGTATTTCGATCTGGCTAAAGATCTCATCAGAACCCGAAGTTTTAGAAAAGTTAGAGCCTCCAAAATAGGCAGAACTTTAACAAAAAACCTATTAATAATCAATTTTGCTCCATTCTTTTACCTTCTTCAAAATTTTTTTTTTTTAAAAATTTGACAAATAATTTTTTTTTTAATAAAAAAAAATGTGTTTTAAGTGACAAAAACTGGCTGTTTGTATAGAAATTATAGTTGGTTTAAGCTAATGAAAATGAAAATTAAGCAATGAAAATGAAAATTATTCAAGTTCGAGGCCATACTCTATATTTCTTTATTAGGATATTGTCCTAACAAATAATCTATAGAGTTTTTGTTTTCAAATTTATTAATTGACCACTTTCAGGAATGTGTTGATAGATCTATTTCGGGAATTTTCTAGGTTCCCATCATCAGAACACGTTTGTAAGAAGTGTCAATCATATGCAAACATCAAACATTAATTATATAAATATATAAATGCTTATTTAATTTAACACAGAGGGTGTCAGAGCCGAAGGCCTTTTTTTTATTTATATTATAAATATTTTTAAATTTTCTAATTATTTGAGTTAAGGTTTGTTTTTTATATAAAAGTTTTTTTATTTTCAATATTTCGCTACTCCTTTGTGTAGCATCTTCAGGAAAATAAATAAATTAATAAACTTTCAAAAAATTTTTGAAAGTTTGAAAAAATTTTTTAAAAGTTTGAAAACATATTTAAAATATTTGACAAATATTTTTAAAACAAAAAATATAAATAATTAACTCTTAAAAATCTATTGATGTAATATTTGTTATAAATTAATGTAGTATGTGTTATTTCTTTTGTAATAAATATCTATAATTCTGAGCTACATTTTCAATATCTATCTTAAAATTAATTCTATTTGTTAGTGGTGTATTAATTATCTGTAAAATTTCTAATAAATAACGACGTTTGTAATAATGTTCTGTATTTAAAGGGTCTCATAAGAAATATAAATGCTATTATAAATATTTAAAATAAATAGGCAATCCTAAATAGGCAATAGAGGTATCAAAATGATTGTGTTTTTTTTTAGTATTCCAATGCTGCATACATATATACAAATTTCGTCAATTTACGACATGTTTCCATACAAAAAGTAATAATTTTAACTCCTGATTTTAATCATTAAACATTTAGTTGGGCCTAAAAAACACGTATCCTTTTTTTTTATTGCTCCACTATCACATATCAGATTTTCATTTAGATCGTAGAGAACCTATCGGAAGACTCTCCTTGGGAGAGAATTATTTGCATGATATTAATGAATCTTTGCATAGTACCAAATGAAGTTGTACTGGGACTCGTCTATTGAAACTTTTTCATAGGTTAGTTTTAATAGAATTTTATAAAAAAAAACATTTTATTTATTAAAACTTTCTTTCGCTCAATGAAGAAGTTTCATTAAAACCCCAGTTTTATAAAAATATAAATAATTGCATTAATTTGAAGAAATATTTCATCCACTTTGCAAAGAATAGTTTTGTTAGTTTACTGGAAATTTTCATTATTTCAACTTTAGCGAACATTCGATTACCTCAAACAGAGAACAATCTTGCTATTTGCCAACGGAAATTTAGTTACTACGACTCAAATTCGGTTATTACGAATTTCAGTCGGTTGGCACAACTTAAAATTAGTTTTCACAACAAAGTTCGGTTAATTCAACTAAATTTTAGTTGCAACGCCAAAAATATTCGGAAATCTAATTCAAATATCATTGTACTAACTAAATGTATAAGTTGTTACCATTGAAACAAACTTTTTCAATTCGGTTGGCACTTTATTTCTCTGTGTGCATTTGCATTTATTACTTCCTAACTCCTATCAGAGAAAAGGGTCTCATAAGAAATATAAATACTATTTTTTCGGATTATTTTAACAAAAAGTTGTCTGTTAGGGTCATGTTTTTGTTCCTGGTTTTATAAAAATCATTATTTAAATGTTTCAAACTCTTTTTGAAAATTTAAAGATATATTTTGTTTGGGCAAAAAAAAGTATAACGAGAAAGTTTTACAAACTGATACATATTTTCACATAAATTTTCCAACACAAAGTTATATATACAAGTGTAATTATTATCTGCTTCACTGACTTACATTTATAATTTGGTTTTAGTTTTGAAACTTTAGATTTTTATTAAAAATACTACATATTATGTTTTATTTTCTTTTGGGTAATTCCTACAAATATATTGTAATCGAAGTAATTTAATTTTTGATTAATTTATAATTATTCCACTTAATGTGTGAAATGTTCCCATTCATATAGAAAATTTTAAAAAATAACACATATTTCATCAAACATGTGTGTTTGATTGTTTATTACCCCACATATGGTGAATATGGTTGGAAGTTTTGAAAAATCATAGATTGTATTAATTACAATTGATAATAAATAATTATTTTGATAAAACAAAGATTGATGTTGAAATAATAGAATTAGGTGGCCCTTCTTAATTCTATTATTTCAACAACTAATTTATCTTTAATTTAATATAAATGATTGATTTATTTGTATTTTTTTTTTAATTGTGCTCAATAATTTTAATTTAGAAAAGAAGATTAGATTTTTTAAAATTGTAAGGGAGATTGTATATGTTTTTCACCACAGTAAAAACATATGATTGGTATCAAATTAAGCTGAATTATAGAACTATTTATTTGTCGCTCATTTGCTATAATGAGAGACTTATTCTGCGTGACATTAATGCATTTTGACATTAGATCAATCAAATTTCACTGAAACTGGTGCACTGAAAATTTTCATTAAATTGTGTAAAAATATAATTTTATTAATAAAAAGTTTCTTGCATTCAATGAAGAAGTTTTCTTAATAAACTGGTTTCATAAAAAGTATGAAGTTTTTCATTAATATTAAGAAAATATTAGTTTATTTTGTGAAGAAAAGTTCCATTGAATTACTGAAAAATTTAATTATTTTTCGTCCAACAAAATTCTCTCTGTGTGGAAGGCGATTTTTCAAAAAACGTATTTAAAATGTTTAATCTATATCTGCCTTGGTCAATAGACCAGATCATTTCTCTGATCGAAACGTAACCCCCCGCAAAAGTTGAGTACTTATAACAGAATCTCAGATGAAAAATTTGGTTCCGATCGAACAATATGTTCTGAGCCGTTGAACTATGGTGAAACTATGGTGCCAGATTTCCCACAAATTTGGCTTATTATACTGAAATAAACATATGATAAGATACATCGGATACATAACCGAGACAATTTTCTGCTAAAAGTGCACATAATTCTTAAACCTAATTTTTATCATTAAATCTTTTTATCCATTTTTATCCAGAAGTTCCCCCTATATATGGCAGAATAATAGTGAAAAAACACACAATCAAAATATTTTACTCATTTGTGCATTGTTATTCGTCAGTTTAAAGAAAAGAGATCATTAGAGAAAACGCGGTCGCAGAGAAATCGCTATAACTTTTTACTGTAACTGATCTAACAAAATTTTTGTTTTGATAATCGTAGAGCACAAAATAAGAAAAGTTTTAAAAAACACTAAATCTTGATTAAGAAGTTCAAAAAATTTTCGAACTTTTAAAATAAATCGCTATATATTTCGCGTGGTAAGTTACTAATCAAAATTAAGCACATATACCTTTAGTTTCAATCATCTCTGCGAAATTTCAGACAGATCGGCTAAATAGATCGCATGGAAAATACAAATTTGGAATGCTACTTACTAAAATACATTACAAATTTTGACCCATGGCGATGTCTCAACATAAATGCAAAGTTGACTAAGCTGAACGTAAAAACCATACGTCAATCTGATAACGTTGTGTAATAGAGACGGAGGAGATTAGAAAATAAACAAAAATCTAAAAATAGAATCTTTGTGTTTGTCACTTCTGAATATAACATACAATAACGGAAAGTTAATAGGAAAGAAAACTGCAATTTAGCTGCATTGCATTCAAGGCCATACTTGTGTGTGATCGTTAAGCGGTATTGTTACGTTTGTAATGCAAGAAGAAATGAAGGTTCGATTCTTAGGGCCGGCAGGTTGTTAAAAAATTTATCATATAGGGATAATCTGAGAATTATAAGACACAAATACAATTTAAATGGAAAATCACCGATGACGCCTGTCCATTCAAATGGCAAAAACTAGTTTATTCTGATTTGAAAATTAATAGAGTTTATAATTTTTAGAGGAAAACATTTATTCTTCTTCTTACCTTTAACCTTTCTAAATAAAAAAAAAAAAATATATATGATGATATATATTGCAAAAACTAAAATTTTGCAAAACTGTTCAAATTGTGTTATTTTTAAACTATTCTTAACCGACAAAATTAAATTTTTTCGTAAAAATCTCGACTTTAGAAAAATTAAGGTTCGTTAGTTTTATGTTTACACATTATTAATTGAACTTTATATTTTAATATTTTAATCAAAATATGTAAATTTTTTCCAAAACCCAGTTTTCAGGTTAAAAGTGGAGATTTACATATGAGCTTCTGTCAACTTTTGGCAGGGTGTTACAAAACGTGTTGCAAAATGATGCCGATGGTCAACCCTCTCTCTATGTTTTTGGACAAGTAGTTTATAAATAGGGGTTTCAGTTCATTTTTCGCTTGGTGCAATAATATTTCGCTTAATACCACCTAAAGTATTTGTTGCTTTCTGAAAGATAATATCGCAGATAAATTAAAAGTAAACAAATTTTTTCTTTTTAAATCATTCTTCCCCCCGGCCCTCTCCGAATTTCAAAATTTATATGTTCATATTTGTTATTTGCTACTAGAATAATAATATGTTACAATTTTTAAAATCGGACCACATTAATAAAATTATTAAGCTTAAAAAACTTTTCTAATACACGAGGTGCCACACTTTTGAGCCCTATTGCGCAGCTCCGTATGCGCATGTGGGCTCATTTCGAAAACTTAATCTCCTTAACACCTTGTTTATCACTATGCTCAATTTTATTGCAATCGAACTACCCAGTAAGAAATGGCCGAATTATTTCCAATTTTTTTTGTAAATACCACCCTCTAACGGGTAAGGCTGCCTTAGGGCAGTCTTCATAAAATTTACCACAAATGCGTTAAATGAGCGATAGAAAACTAAATTTGCTAAATATTTTGCGAAGAAATTTTTCGTGTGCCGTCCATGGTTTAGAAGCGAGAAAGCTTCAAAATCAACATTTCGTAATATTTCAAAAACTAATTATTTTTAAAAAAAATAGTTTTCAAAAATCTAAAAAACCAATTTAAGATGACTAAAAACTCTTTATAATAAAATATAAGTAAGCTTGAAATATAATAAGTCCTTACTTTAGTCCAAGGATTCACAGGATTTTATCAGGATTCATCTAAAGGACATCGTCTTAACTTATAAACTAATAGACGGATTTTTATGATATTTTGCAGAAAGAAGACATTAAGTATTAATAGCAAAGCGATGAAGTTTGAATAATGTAAATTGTAGTTTAGATACTTTTTCGCCTATCGTGATATTTTCTTAAATAGGAGCAGAAAAAAAATAGTTTTTCGAGCGTGGTTATATCTTGGTAAGAGAAATACTTTTTGTCCAAAACTTCTCTTTTACATGCTTTAGTTTTCAAAATGCACCCTAAAATATTTTGGCTCATACCGCCTAAATTAGGCAACGATAAACAATTTTGTTGAAGAACTTATTATTTGTTTTTCGAGTGGAGCACATGGTATGAATTTCGTAGCAAAACATAGTTTGCCAGTTAGAGGGTTAAGTTTGTTTTTTGTATTTTTTTGCAGATAAATAAATTAAAATTTACAAAAAGGCAATCATTAAAATATATCGTGTATTTATTTGCTATTAAGTAGCCGATTAAAAAAATTAATATGATGCAATAATGAAAGGTATCAAATTGAAATACAATTTGATCCGAAAAATTGTGGTATTGTATAAAAATGGATAATACTACATTGAGTTTGATATAAATTGATATGATTCAATCCAGTTAAAATAAATTTGTTTAATTGAATACAGATATTATGGTTCGATTATTAAGAGCCCAATTTAAATTTAAAGTACAGTTAAATTTAATTTTTATATGCTTAACAATCAAAAATGTTTATGTGAAACTAAAAACTACCAGTATTTGTTTTCCTATAACAGACTAAGAAAAAATGGAACAACTTTTTAAATTTTTTCAAAAAATGGGCGACGTAGGCGTGGTTAAATATTGGTACATTTTGGGATTATTTTTAGTATATTATTTATTATTATTTAAATGAAATTGGAAAATGCTAGAAATTTTACTTTATCAATATATTTTGTTATGGAGAATTTGAAAAAATAAAATTTTTGAAAAAAATACAGAACTAGTTCCGAATATTTAGAGTAATACAAAACTTCGAGATAAGTTTCAAAATCAGCCAAAGTTTTTTTTATTTTTTTATTTATAAAAAATATTAGTTTTATCGTGTAACTCGTGTTAACTTTGAAGAAAATATTTATTGAATATTGTCCTTCATTTAATTTAGAAATGTTGAGGTTAAGAAGAAGAATAAACGTTTTTCTCTAAAAATTATAAACACTATTAATTTTTAAATCAGACTAGACTAGTTTCTGCCTTTTTTTATGGTCAGGCTCATCAGTGATTTTCCATTCAATTGTATTATTATTTGTGTCTTATATCAGATTGTCTCTATATGATAAATTTTTCAACAACCTGCGGCTGTAAGAATCAAACCTGCGCTCATCTTACATTACAAACGTAACAATACCAAGTCATGACCCTTTAGCGATCACACCCAAGTATGGCCTCGAATCTAATGCAGCTAAATTGCAGTTTTCTTTCCTATTAGCTTTTTCTGTTATTGTATATTATACTCAGAAGTGACAACACTAATAACACAAATATTCTATTTTTAGATTTTTGTTTATTTTTCTAATTGTCAGATTGTCTCTATATGATAAATTTTTCAACAACCTGCGGCTGTAAGAATCAAACCTGCGCTCATCTTACATTACAAACGTAACAATACCAAGTCATGACCCTTTAGCGATCACACCCAATTATGACCTCGAATCTAATGCAGCTAAATTGCAGTTTTCTTTCCTATTAGCTTTTTCTGTTATTGTATATTATACTCAGAAGTGACAAAACTAATAACACAAATATTCTATTTTTAGATTTTTGTTTATTTTTCTAACCTCCTCCGTCTCTATTTATATTTATATTTTAATATATCTGTGTTAAGCAGGGATGATAAATGGGATTTTCAAATAGTACCAACCAGCATAAAAAATAGTACTTTTTCGACCCTCATAGTACTAAATACAAGTTTTTATTAAAAATTAACGTTTTTAAAATTTATTTGTATATAAAAACAAAATTTTTGGTTGAGTTTAGTTACAGAATTTATCAAAATTATCAGACTATTTCTTAAATTCACATTTTTTTGCAAGGATATCTATTTCAGTACTCATTCGATTTTAGAATCACAAGGCAAATTTGAAGATGTTGGCAATGGCCTTTTTTCAATTGTACTTTTTTAAGATATTTATTTTTCACTTTTCGAACACTTTTTTTTTACTCGAACTCAAATAAAATCATCTTTTATCAATTCCATTTACAACGATTAGATCCAAATAAGAACATTTGATAAATGTTAATTTATGAATGGGTAATTGAATTAAATGTTGAATCTTGAAGTTTCTCTGAAGTTTCTAAAAATAGAACTGTTGTGTTTATGGAGTTGTACTTCTGAGATTATGTATGCAAGAACAAAAACACCGTCTATTGAATAAAACTCGACCTGACGATAGATCAGTGCGCTAAAGCGCTCTGTCTAACGTATGGTGCGAGTGCATTTGGCATTAGAAATCAGTTTATCTATACCACGGTCAGTGATTGCACAGAAAATTTCATATAGATTCAAAAAACAGAATTACTTCAATACCAGAAACAGCGCAGTCTGATTCAGGAAAATTGAAAAATTTACAATGTAGTTATGATTTTTAGAAAATACACTCATTCTTCTCTACCACGTCTTTCACAATTAAAATTAAATAAAATTGCATATTAATTATAGTATTAATTGCAATCTTTAATTTTTATTTATATGTAAATAGTACTAAAAGAGTCAAAGGAGTACCATGGTACTTTTCCGGATCAAATAGTACCAAAAAAGTACTATAGTACTAACTTTATCATCCCTGGTGTTAAGTCTACGTAAGCTACGTAGGCGTATGAGCAATAAATTACATATAAGAAAATTATATACTATAGTATTAAAATACATACGAAGGACAGTATTCAACGAATATTTTCTCCGAAACTAATACGAGTTACACGATGAAACTTTCCAAATCGATAAAAAAATCTAACCATTTTTTATAAATAAAAAATAAAATAAATTGAGGTTTGCATAACTCTATGAATTCGGAACTAGTTCTGATTTTTTTTTTAAATGTTGTTTTTTTCAAATTCTCCATTAAACAATATAGTAAAATTTCTAGCATTTCCAAAATTTAGTTAAATAATAATATATAAATACTAAAAAAGACCGCAAAATTTGTTAATATTTAACCACGACTCCTTCTCATATTTTTTTGGAAAAATTAAAAATTTGTTCCATTTCTTTAGTATCTGTTAGTTTGGCATTGCTGCGATAGCTTTTTTCCTGTAGCGGTGCATTTGGTTTGGGAAGCAACTTATATATTGCCCGTTTAATAACGCTACTGTGGCAAGTAAAATTGTATCCTACTATATATGATGTCATAGTTAACTATATTAAATTTTACGAAACTGGATCACATTATATAAGATTATATAATATTACTTTTACTTGGGTAGATCAAAGGACTATTGAAATAGAGTGCTTTGCTTATCTTTCTATTGAACAATATTTCTTTAAGCAAATGCTTGACCTCCTACAATAGAAATTTTGTTAACTTTACATACATAATACCAAATCAAAAAGAAAAGAAAACAATATTAAAAACAAGCAAATCAACCAAATTGCTAACATTTCCCTAACACTCAAATCTTACATCGTCCCCTTGTCAGACTTCCTAATATGTAAGTGATATTTTAATGTTATAGTTTTTACTTCTGAGTTTAGCTAGGTTGCCAAAAGTTTTAATTAAAAACTGCCGGAAATTGCAATTGTAATCCAACAGTTTTTTTTTCAGATTAACAAAAACATAGCTAACATTTTGTAAATGTAACAGATTTTTTTGCTGTTTTTATCTTGCAAATGTTTGATATATTCTGCAAATTTCAGCAGTTTTTTTCTGCAGCACTTTTAACAAGTTTTTAGTAGCTTCAGCAGAAATAAGTACGGATTTTTTCTATGAGTGACAATAATGCACAAAATTCCCCTTTTATTGAGGCCTCAGTGTTACATGTAAAAATCCATAGTATCTATGCATTGTTTACAGTTTACCCTTGATTTACGTGGAACCCATTTAGCACGATTTCATTATAACGCAGATAAATATTAGAATACATTTTTGTCCGATTTTTATTAAAAAATAAGCAAAAAGGTCAAACCTGTTAAAAATTGTATTTAATTTAATTCAATTCACGCATACATTTAATTTAAACAGCAAAAGCCAAGAGCTATCTACATTGTGATAATCAGCTAGAGAAATAAACACTTTCCAAATTACAACAACATCGACGAAAAAGAAACAAATTTAAAACAACAACAACATAAACAGCATCGAAAGAAAATTAGAGAAGCACCTACTTATCTGGTTTTAATATAAAAAAATATACATACAAATAAAATAAATACAACTTATAGAGCGATAAATTACTAATACATAAATAGATAAAAGATTCGTACATACTATTTATACATACTGAACCTTTCACTTAAAAATCAACTAAATCAACAAATTTATTTAAATAACAAAAGTTGAAAAAAAAAAAAAATAATAGTATGGGTGTTTAAAGGAAATGCTTAGTATTGAATTTAATTTGTTAATTACAAACTCCCAGCAAAATTATTTAGAACAGATTATCTCTGAACCTGTTCTAGATCAGCGGTTATATGTAGCCGGTTCTAGAACAGGTTCATATGAGTCAAAATGTATGGTTTCATTGTCCCATAACCAATTCTGTAACTGGTTTTAGAACCGGTTCAAAGCAAACTGTTCTTGGTTGGTGGTAAAGAACCTATTGCAAGTAGAACAAACTTGATATAAAAATAACGTGTTAAATGTCAGGCACATTTCAAGGTTTTCTCATGAACCGCACTTGTTTTTTTCTTTTTTACACGAAATAATTGGTCAGATTTGTATTTTTGCTTATGCACAAAAATCGATTGCGAAATGGGATGATAAATTGTGCAAAAATAGTTAAATATACACACAGAGAAAAATTTAGTTGTTTGCCAACCGAAATTCGGTTAGTTCGACTCAAATTCGGTTATTACGAATTTCAGTAGGTTGGTACATCTCAATATTAGTTTTCACAACAAAGTTCGCTTAATGCACCTGAATTTTTGTTGCGACACCCAAAATATTCAGAAATCTAATGTAAATATCGTTGTACTAACAGAATTTAAGAGTTGTTACCATTAAAATACACTTTTCAATTCGGTTGGCACTTTATTTCTCTGTGTGTAGTCAAAACTGAGAAAAAACGTGGATTTTCTTGTTAATGCTAACATTTATTAACCAAATTTGATACCTGAATGTTACTGAAGGTCTATTATGTATTTCCAAAAAAAAAAACAAAGATAACATACACACAGAGAAATAAAGTGCCAACCGAATTGAAAAGTGTATTTTAATAGTAACAACTAATAAATTCAGTTAGTGCAATGATAATTAAATTCGATTTCTGAATATTTTGGCAGTTGCAACTTAAATTCAATTGAGTTAACCGATCTTTGTTATGAAAACTAACGTTAAGTTGTACTAACCGACTGAAAGGCGTAATAACCGAATTTGAGTAGTATGAACCGAATTTTAGTTGGCAAATAGTTACATTTTTCTATGTGTGTATATTTGATTTTTAAAATTGTATGTATAAAAACTGCGTTAAAATATGCAAAACTTAAATGCAAATTTGCGAAAAATCTGCCCCATAAGTAAAAAAACTGGGTATGCCATTAAAATCAGAGTGGCCGAAATATTTACTATCAATAGTCGGTACTCTTGTTTTCGATTTTAGGTTTTAAGTTTTTAAACATTTTCGGAATGTTGAAATTTTAGCATTCTATAGACCTAAGTTTAACAAAAGTAGAGACAAAAATTAATGTTTGGTTTACAATTTACAATACTTTAAATTGCTGACTAGATTCAAACATTAAAACATATTTGTTTAATAAAATAAACTCTTTAGAGTCTGAAAAGAGCATTCAATCCCTCTGAAATCATAGCTATATGAGGGTGTTTTTCTTTGCCGATGAAGCCTCTTTCTGAGCGCTCTTTTATAAAAGACTCTTAAATATAAGGATTTTTGGAAATTTAGGAATATTCTGAGTCATTTTTAAGGCATTTATGATTATGAGTCAATAATGACTAAGAAATTTGAGTACTCTAAAAACTATAATAAAGGGTGTCCCAAGAAGAACGCAATTTTTAAATCTGGCAACATTCGAAGTGTCATTGTTTGACATTTGAACAATTGTTATTGTTTGCTAGTAGAAGGTACGAGGTTAGTAAAAATGGAGCGCTACACGAATGAACAACGCATTCTCATTGTGAAATTGTTTTACCAAAATGGTGAAAGTTTTGCGACTACAGTTCGCAAAAATCATCTTCAGTGACGAGGCCCATTTTCATCTTGATGGCTTCGTCAATAGGCAGAATTGTCGCATTTGGGGTGAGGAAAATCCTCGAGTGATTCACGAGAAGCAAATGCTTCCTCAACGTGTCACTGTGTGGTGTGGTTTTTGGGCTGGAGGAATCATTGGACCTTTTTTTTATGAAAATGAGGCAGGTCAAGCGCAAACAGTCAATGGTGTTCGGTATCGTGAAATGATAACCAGTTTTTTCTTGCCTAGAATTGAAGAAATGAATGTGGAGGGCATGTGGTTCCAACAAGACGGCGCCACATGTCATACAGCCAGAGAAACAATTCAATTGCTGCATCAGTCATTTCCCGGTCGTGTTATTTCGCGTTTTGGAGATCAGAATTGGCCGCCTAGATCGTGCGATTTAACACCATTAGATTTTTTTCTTTCGGGTTTTTTGAAGTCGATGGTTTACGCGAATAAGCCGACGACGACTCAAGCCTTAAAAGAGGAAATTGGACGCTGCATTAATGAAATACCGCAGCATTCATGCAAAACGGTCATTGAAAATTTCATTAAAAGATCGCGTGCATGCCAGCAAAGCCGCGGCGGCCATCTGCACGATATATTGTTCCATACATAACCTCATTCTGTCTACTTTACGATATAATAAAGTTTCACGATTTTTTTTTAAATATCTGTGTTTTATTTAAAATTTAAAAATTGCGCTCTTCTTGGGACACCCTTTATTTATGAGTCTTTTATAATTTCTGAGCACTCAGAAAATTGTGGGCTGGGATACTTTTTCATATAAAGAGAAAATGTTAAAAATGTCAAAATTTCAATTTGTTTTGGAAATATTTCAGGAAATATTGAATGGTTTCGCAACTTTAATACAATTTGCGAAATCTGCAAGCTGATTATTATTAAAATTATTATATAATTTAAACTATTATTAAATTAAAAAAATTAGAAATTTCCAATTCTTTACAGAATCATAAAAATATCCTTGAACATTAAAACAAATTATTATACTATAATGAATGCTTAACTTCTGTTGACTTCAGAACTATAAAAGCTTATTAAAATTTTAAGTTCGATTCTACGGTATTGATACAAAATTCCTAAAAAACAGGGTGCTCAATAAAAATCGAAAAATTGAATTATCTCAAAAACTAATGGTGCGATTTTTTTTGCCATTTTTGTGATCAGCGTGCCAGATTATTCGAAAATGATATATTTCAAAAGGACGCCCTACCAGAAATTTAAAATTGTCGATAGTGTTATAAATTTTTTTTTTGGTAAATGTGGATTTCTTACAGTATTAAATGTAAATGTAAATTGACAGTTGCGTAACATCGAATAAAAAATGTCACTTTGTCTTGAAATATTTAATTTTAAAGCATTTGATAATATTTTATACAGCCTTTTTTATTTAAGCTTTTCTTAACAGCTTTTAGCCAAAATTAAGAAAATTTGCACCGGCTCATCGACCTATTTTGACCGATTATTCGGGTAGAATAATTATTTGAGCTTTAGTTTATTAGTTTCAACATCCAAAATGGAGATAATCGATTAACCGAATTGGAAACACTAGCTTATAGGCCAACTCTTTGGATATTTTTTAGTTATAGGTCATTTTCTTGTGGCAACTAATATAAAAAAATTATTAACCAATTTTCAAAACAACTCAAAAGGTCTGCATTGGCGAACAAAGTGGACCTACACTTGAAAACTCTTTTAAGCCTATAAAATTGTTAGCAAATGATGTAAAATTGACCAAAATTTGTATTTTAATTAAAACTGATTTAAATTTTTTTCATTAGAACGTTGTATGTATTGCTTAAAGCTGCTGTAAGGGTTACCATGTGTAATAGCAAAATAAACAGAATGCTTTGTGTTTTATAATGCTAACTTTTTTAACTGCGTTAAACAAATGATATTCTTTTTTGTAGCGAAACATGTTGAACAATTGCCAAAAACAGAAAAGAATAGTTAGTGTATAGAGAGTATTTGCAATGAAAGCTAAAACTAAAGGCGAATATATTATCTAGTGTCCGACCGAACAGTTCGGTCAGAAAATGCATTTGGTCTGTATTCGGTATTTTAAAGCATTATGGACAAATTTGGCGGATGGAAAAATGTTTATTGGGCTGATTAGATGCTATTTTGAGTGTCAAATTTGAAGAAAAGTCTGTAGTTAAGCAATGAATTCACTGTTCGGCCTCAGAAAGTTCGGCCTAATTGAAAATAGTTCGGCGGCCGAACTTTTAACTTTATAGCTAAACTTCGGCTTTTCTCTTAAATTTTATACACAAAATCGAATTAAATCGGTTCAACAAACATGTTTCCAATACCAAAATTTGTCATCATTGCCTCTAGATATCAAAAAACCGACAAAATATAGTTTTTTGTCCGAACTGTTCGGTCGGATACTAATGTTATCCCATACATTTTATATGAAATGCCTGGCTACTGGTGAAATTTAGCGTTTCATACAAGAAGTATGGGTAATTTTTTCGCTTTTAATTTAATGCGTAACAAATTTTAAAAAGATTAAAACTTTTAACTAAATTAAAAAAAATTACAAAATAAGAAAACATATGAACTGTCCTTCTTAAACAAGGTACCACGTTATGAATATTTAATTTTAAAAATTGTTTTCTTATTTCTGATTTTTTCTTCATGTAATCACTTAGTTTTATTAAAATTGTGAATAAATTTCTTACCGTTTGCAAAAATCCGAAATGGGAAAATTCTTTAAAACTTGTTTGTTATTAACTTTTTATGTTAATGAAAAATTACATGTTATGTTGCGTTTTTTGTAAGGACATATTAAAACGCGGAAAAACGTATTCATTCACGTCGAAAATCTTTTAAAATAGAGGTAGCGAAAATTAAACTTGATGACAGTGGACACTTTTAAATATATTCATGCAACAACACTTTAGGCAATAGGCCACATTAGCGAACATTCCCTTACTATATAAATCATCAAATATCAAAAATTTGTCTAAATATTTAAGAGATCTATAAAGGAATTCACAAGGTATACCAAGTGTTGTATGTGTTGTGTTTTGAAAAATATAGATGCTAAATTTCGTTTTTTCAATGTTGCGAATATTTTGGGTATTTTGGGTTGGGGTTTCACTCTTTTAGCACACTTAAGCGTAGTACACTAAACATAGGTACAAATGTTGTATCGTACTAAATCATTTAATTTATTACAATGAAAACGAGTTAAGAGCATTATTGTATATTTTAAAATAAAATTTTACCATCTCTATTTTCGATACAACTATACAACATTTACTACACCTCTGGTTAACTACCTTTATATTCTTAGATGGGTGTTAAAGTTTATTACAAATGTCATTTAATTTATTACAATTTATGTTTATTTTTTTTTCTTTATTTTTTAGATCAATGAAAACGAGTTAAGAGCATTATTTTGTAGGCCATTTTAAAGACAAAAAGTAAACCACATTACGAACCTGTATTGATAAAACTGAATATAACATGAAACTGTAAAAGCCTTAGAACTTTTTTTTTGCAAAGAAACCACAAAAAACTGGACTTTAAAAGATTCTCAATGAGATTTTTTTTGTTACTAACAAAATAAAAAAATATCTACTAAACAAAAAGTTGAATTTTGCTATGAAAAGCTTAGAGATACAAAAAATGGTGGGTATAGTGGACTAAATTTGTAAGCGCGTAGTAAAAATCAGCTAAGATGAAACAAGTTTTTTGTTATTTCGTATTTTGGTTTGACTACAAACGTACATAAAATAAAAAAATAGTATGCTAAACATAAATTAAACAACAAAACCCAGAGAGTTGTTGGCGATAAACAAAAAACCACAAACAATAACGAAGACACGTGAGAAGGTGAGGTAAAGAGTAAGGTGTACGCTGGTATATACCCACATATATACATACATATATGAAGTAGAAGTGACCTACAAAGACAGGTTTCTTGAGTTTTACTTTGCCAGCTTGTAGCAAAGAACCACTTTTCTAGACTTTGTTGAGACAGACAGAAAACCAACAACTAAAAACGACTTGAAAAAAAAAAACCAGTCAGCCAAGAGTTTGCAACAAATTGTGGTAAAGAAACAAAACAAAGGAAAACAAAAAATGGCAACCACAACATTTACAACAATGATACCAACCCCGCAATCATCAACAGTAACTAAAAAACCGGGACCCCCGGTACCACCTAGACCACAACAATCAAGTTTATTAAAAACACAACGTGATACATCATCTTCAGCAGCAGCAGCAACACCATCACAACGTTTAATGCATAAAGTAGGTCTAGAACAACCACAGATTCTTAAGAAACCATTGCTAATAAATGCTAGCAACACAACAACAACAACAGCAACTACTTCAGTTACAACAAGTGGCGGTCGCACGGTTATCTACAAATCACCATCATTGAATTTACAAAAACGACAAGAAGAACGTGAGAAACGTAATGAAGCTAGTACTCAGACAACCACAACTGCCGTTACCAGAGCAACATCAGCAGCATCATCTTTATCAACAACAGCAAAATTAACAAATGGCACGCATGCACCTAAACCACCGTTAAAATTAAGAAAAGCTCCCGATGTACCAACAAATAAACCACGCATTCAATCAGCTGATATTAAGGATGAGACAACAAAACAGAATTGTAACAGTAATGGCAACAACATCGGCAACAACAACAACGGCAACAGTAACAACAATATTGTAATTGTACAATCATCGCAGGGCGTTGTAACATTAAATCGACACCATTCAATGGGAGCTGCCTCACCACAAAATAAATCCAATTCTTCTATTAAAGATACACGTCTTAGTTTGGGTAAAGTAGATTTTGATAGAATTGGTAAAATACAAGTGCAACAACTGCAGCCAACTTCTCAGCCTTTACCAAAACCAAGAAAAATCGTTAAAGTCCCAGTGGCTACATTAGATGTTGAAGAAACAAATTCTACTTCAGCTTTACCGGTGGCTACAAATTCACTCAGTGTTAATTTGTTTAAACGGTCAAAGACATCAATTGAAAATTTTACCTCACGTTCAAATATTACCACTGTTTGTACTGGGCATACGACAACTGGTGGTTATATATCGGGTAAAACTGTCGAAATCAAAAATAATCTTAAAAATGCCGCTGAACGTCTGTTTTCGGAAATAATGGTTAATCAACAACGACCAAATGCTATAGAATCGAATATAGCCACCAATACAATTATAACTAAACATGAAAGAGCCATACAACATCAAGCGGAAAATCAGAATAATATAACCGTAGTTACAACTTCAAAAGATAATTCTACAGTGCCTCAAAAAGACAATTGTACACGCATTAATATCAACACTACCACTGCGACAAATTCAAATCAACATAATACTTTGATGGCTCCTGCAAATCCAAGACAAGTTGTATCGGCATTTAATTCTCCAGAGAAAAAATCGGCAGCATTTCATGAAATGCTAATATCTGAATTGGCGGCTATGCGTACTAGATCATGTTCTATGGAAAATTTGCAAACAAAACCCCAACATAAATTGGAAATAATAACAGCAACCACTCTAAATAAAATTCAACAATTTGAAAACTTTAAACAATTGAAAACTCTAGAGAATGAAAAACAGAAATCCAATAATAATGATAAACCAGATAAAGTTAATAATAATACTGATGATGATGACCTAAATCATCATTGTCATTCTCCACACCAAGATGATGATATTGATGCTGATAACATTGAAGATGCTGATGGTGATTTGGAAGATGATTTAAAGAAGTCTCTAAAAGTTATTACCTCTCGTGATACGCCACGTAAACGTACACCCTCTGGTTGTTCTTCGGATTCTTCGCCTTATGGAACTGAACGTTCCGCCCGTATACGTACCTCGGATTGGATTGAGGTTGGCGATAATGGCAAACAAGTTACCTTAACTAGTTGTCATATTAGTTTAGAAGATTCTGGTTTAGAGGATGAAGAGCGCATGGATGAAATGTCTTCATCGGGTGTGGGTGATTCTTGGGATAGTGTTAAGGAGGCGGAACAGCAACAATTGCAACAAGCTAAAAGATGTCGTAATGTTAAAAGGTAAGTTAAAAATTAGAATTTGTATTATTTTAAGGTAAACAAAATTAATTGCTTAACATGCTTTGGACAAGGGTTTACTTTGAATGTTACTAGCTCTCTAAAATGGGGCACAAAAGACCCCTTCTATTATCCCTAAATTTTAGAGAGTTAATAAATAAACTCGAATGACAGTTCCCAGTGTAGAAACGGTAATGACATGTCATTGCTTTTCTCACTACTAGTTATGACACCCGCTTACTCTCTGCATTACTTTAACAGAAATAATATGGACTTAACTATTAGCTAGACTGAGAGAATTATATGCATGATATCAATGAATTTTTGCATTATATCTATGAATTGTCACTGGAACTTTTCATTAAATTAATGCAGTTTTACATAAAATGTAATGATAAATAAACATTTAATATTATTTATGAAAAACTTCATACGTGCAATGAAGAATTTTCATTTTCATGAAGTTTAATAAATTTTTCATTTACATTATGAAAAAATCTTCATTAGTTCAGTGAAAAAAATTTATTAAAACTTGTCCAAGGAATTCTCTCTGTGTTGTATATTTGCCCATTATTTCAATACAAAAAATAATGCCTTACCTTTAAGTACTTATTTTTATCATTATTTTAAATATAAGGTAATAATCTTAAAATTTTTTGAAAATCTATTTTTCGACTCGTTATTTTTTTACTTCTAGTAAGTAATGCCATTTTCTGCAAGCAAGTCATTTATGTGTTTTTCTATCAAGTATAACCTGTCGAGATAGCTCAGAAGGTAGCCCGGGTTCAAATCCCGTGTAGGCACAATAAAAAAAAATTTTCAATATATATATATTTTTTTTTGTAAAACTTTAATTTTTTTAAAGTTTATTTTTAGACTCATTATTTATGGTCATACTGGTAAGCATATAGGTAACCACATATTTTTCTATTTTTTGTAAGGCGTTTAGTATTGCTGTCCTTATATAAAAGTAATGCGATTTGTAATGAAAATTGTATGTACTTCTCATTACCAAATATGTACTTAAATAACCACTTATTGTTCGGTTATCAATCATGTAATAAATAATTTTTAATGGTTATAAAAAATATGTTAATTACATGCAAGGTTGCCAACTCTTGAAGTGCAAAATTGCTAAATTACTCAATAATTTTAAAGTAAGTTATTAATAATAACCAGGGACCGGAAGTTCATGCATATATATTTTTTTCCATTAAGTCTGAGAACAGGGTTAGCAAAATATCTTTGCAAATCAAAGAGTTTAAGTTAAAATGGCATTGATTTGTTAGTGCATATTTTTGCATATTTTGCTATAAATTCATATTTTTGCATGTTTCGCATTAAATTCATATTTGTATTGCATATTTTTACTTATTTTGTTTTAACTGCATATTTTAAATGCATATTTTTACTTATTTTGCATATTTTTATTGCTTATCTTAGTTTTTTGTAAAAAACCATTATTTCATATAGACTAAAGAGGATCTAATCTTCTCAAGCCCTTTTAAGTATGCTCTTAACATAATATAAGTAAATAGAAATTTATCTTAATTGTGCAGAGTATATATTAAAAAATACAAATTAATTTTAAAATTTAATTAAAATTAAAATGAAAAAATGAATTAAAAAAATTTTAAGTGAAAATTTTTTAAATTTTTAGTGCATTTTTTAAGATTTTTCATGCATATTGTATGTGCCTATTAAAAACTATTAATTGGTGCATGAAGTTCCTGTCCCTGATAATAACACAATAAGTTAGAAAAAATGACACCAAAAACCATGGGACACTTAAATTAAATTTTGGGTCATACAATCTAGTGGCATACTCCGTTTTTAAATGTTGGGTCAAAATAAAGAGGTTTTTAATTTTTGAGTTCGAATTGACTCAAGCGAGTTTTTGTTATAATTTAGGTTAAAGACTTCAAAATCCATTTTGAAGATACTTTATTAATTGCTTATTCATCGAAACTTAACTATTACAATGATGGCCGTTCATTTTTAGGCGGACAAAATTAAAAAGATCAGAAATTTCAAGGTAATAACCTTTTCTTATATTGACATCTGTTAGTTCAGTGTTAAATTAAGTTTACGTGTCCCGGGCTTTTGGGGTGTCGTTTCAAAAGTTGAAATTTTACTTACCGTGTAATGTGTGTTAATAAGAATTTGATGAAAGTACTCTTTAAATTTAAATGTTTTCCTAATTTCTCAAATATTTTCAGTAAAATTTTACAAAAAAAACATAATTATAAATCGAATGTAAATATTACATGTGAAAACTACTCGTCAAAAATAAAAAATTGTGTAGCAAAATTTTGAAAGTCTTTAAAATTTAATCACTTTTTCCCTAGCCTTCTGCAAAACTTGCAGAAAAAAAAATGGCTAGGGAAAAATTTAATGGCTAAATCTTCCGGATAGATACAATCTAGCCATTTGTTGATGGCTAAATAAAAATAAAATGGTTAGATCTAGCCGAAAATGGCTAAATTGGCTACATTATTTTTATGGGAAGTATCCCGACGCGGACCCTCAGATATTAATAGAATGTTGTTGTTGTTGTTTTTTAGCTGCACAACCTCGTTTAGGGGTTACTAAGAGGTCAAATTATCAAATTTTTATTTTTTTCGGATTATTTTGTTCAATTTCAAAGTTACTATTTAAAATACTGCGGCTGAATGAAACTGGTGAGTTGATTTGTAGCAATCGTAAAGAAAAGGGGGGGGGGGGGGGTTATATTTTTAAGGGACTATTCATGTATTCACTTCTATACGAATGGGTCGAAGCAATGTCAAATGATTTGGCCTCCCGGATCATTATACCGTGTTTCAGGCAGCGCCAGGGCAATAACGGAATGCATAAGATTTATTAGTATTGAATAAACCACGGCATTGTAATATCGCCTTAATGAAACGGACTGCAGGAGAATAAGGAATTTCGTAAACGAGGCGGAGTTTCTATAATAGATAGTGACAAGGACCACCGCTACATGAGATCGCACAACAAGCCGACTTTCGGGCTTAAGTGTGTGTCCTATTTTATTGTGTCCTATATTATCATCACCTCCGATTCCTCTTTTCAACCTAACCTATATCAAATGAAATATTTTTGGAAGACACATTCACTGCTATATGAAACTTGTCTAAAGACTTTCAAGTTTCTTGTTATTCAAAATAATAAATTTTAAGTACCAAAAATTGCTGTTTTCTAGAGTACTTAATCCTGTGCACAAATAAACCAAATTTTTGTTAATTCCAGATGTGTTTTTATATAACAACAGTTACATTTTTCACTCCACTTTTTAACCCTTAAACTTTAGATGGCGCAACTAAAAAAATACGTATCCCTTTTTTAATCATCTACAACATATTTTAAATTCATTAAAATCTGCTGGTTTCTGTCGTGATACCTACAATGTAAAGTATACTCTGACATACATTTTTTAATTTGTATGTTAATGCTCATTCCCGATTCTGCTTTTTTGATTTTTGTTTCTCTTTTAAGCGGAATATAAATGCTAATGGCTAATTTTTCTAAAAGACTTTATTTCATACATTGCCTATTTCTAACAATTATCTAAAATATACAAGAATATTTAAAGTTCTGTGTAAAATAAATAAAAAGGCGAAATCTAAAAAAAAAAAATCAAAAATAAGGAAATATATCAACCGCCCATTTAAGTAAACAAACAATGAAAAATTAAAGTTTTAAAATATAAGAAACATATTTGAAAAATTAAATTTTCAGTGTTTGTTTACTAAAATGGGTAGTTGATATATTTTCATATTTTTGATTTTTTTAAAGCAAAAAGCAGCAAAATATTGCGAACACCATAAATGCTTTTTTCGATTATATATTTTTTAAATTTATTTTTTAATATCATATAATTACAAATAATATTCTATTACCCTAACCGAGCAGTGCCTCTGCTGGGAATCGAACCCACTACCCCCGCACTGATAAGGTAGCACCCTACCAACTAAGCATCCGGTACGCACTCTTGAATATATACTTGTTATGTCTCAAAACAATTTTTGGAATAAAAATCAAAATCTTTAATTAAACACTTTTTGCAAAGAGCTCTTATGAATTTGCAAAAATTTTAAATTTCGTGTTTTCTCAAAAACTATTCGAGATACGAAAAAAAGATTTAAGACCAAAATGTAAAAAAAAATCTAAATTTTCCTGTTTTTGTCGTTATTTGCGAATGCTTTTTAACCCAGGTTTCACTTAAGAACAGCATTTTTAAATATTAATTACATACTACTTGAAATTTGCTTTTAGCCAGTATTAGTTTTACATGACATTCAGATTGTAATTAAAATATTTGAGATTAAAATGAAAAAATTCTCATTACGAGTGAAATGTGGGCGTGCTGTGCTATAAGTTTTAAACAAAACAAAAAAAAAAAAAAAAATGCAAACAATATTGTCATTTATTGTTGACAAAAGAAATTGGAGTTGCACCAGTAATTACAACGTTGAAACGCTAAAAAAATAAAAATCACAACAAAGAAACTTTAAAAACATCTGATTTGAAAACAATCAAATTTTCAGAAGAAAATTGTAAAACAATGTAGTACGAATACTTCGTACTACGAGTATTATTACTAAATTTTTTAATAAGCTGACATGCTTAGCATGCCAAGTATGGGTAATTTTTGTAAGTATATGGCATTCCATATAAACTGCCTAGCTAAAAAAAACTTATAAAAGTCTGAGTCAAACATGCACTATTTATTGTCCGCCAAATAACTTTTTTATTTTTTGAAAATGCTATAAAAAAACTACTGAATATTCTCTCAAATTTCTTTTTTTATTCGAAAGTACAATCCTTCCGGTTAATAATGGAAAATAATTTCATTCAAATGGCTGCCTCGGGTGTGTCGGCACACATTTTGCAACATTACCATGATTTTCAAAGTAATGTCGCAATATTTCCCAGCGTTGTTCAAGCGTATACACAACCATATTCGTTCAGCGGAAGGATAAAACTAATTATCTGTCAAATCAGACATGAGCTAAGTGTTACCATTCACGAAATAAGCACTAGTTGAAAAAAAAAAACGTTAGATGGCGGACCCTATAATACGAATATAAATTGAAATAACTTTTTCAATTTTGTTTTTTAAAAGTGGGCGAAATAGGTGTGGTTAAATATTCAACAATTTAGCAATGATTTTTATTAATTAATATAATTTAATAGCAAATTGAAAAAATTAAAAATAATTGGATTATATCAACTGATTTTTTGGCCAATATGTAACAATGTAACAATGTAACATTTATAAACTTTCTGAATTGATCGGAAAACAGGTGAATTTCTGTTTAAAAAAATTAAAAAGTGTAGCCGATTTTTACATAAATAATATGGATATATTAAACAACTTCTGAATTTATTTTAAAATTTTGTTTTTTCGTATTTTCCCTTATACTATATTATTGACATACATAGTTAAATTTAATCAATTTCCAAGCTCCATTAAATCATAAAATATATTGTATTGAAATGAAAAAAAAGTGCTTAATTGGACAATGTTTATCCACGTCTACTCTGAATAAATTGAAAAATTTTCCATTTTTAATTTGTATACCATACATGTACATAAGATCTGAATTTTTTCAACTTTCGGTTTTTGTCAATTATTGTTGCAGTTATTGTAGAACTAGGTCCAAAAGTAAGGTGGTGCGAATTTGAGAAAAATCGGATAGCACTAACCCGTGGCGCCCCGAGGACAAAGTTTCCAATTTTTCAAAATTTTTCTTAAACTGCTTTAATTAAAATATTTCTTGCGACATATCACTGTAAATTCATTTTGGCATATTTAAAAAAATCGGACTAACGGTTGTAGATATATTACGACTTGATTTTTACTAAAAATTGAGTTTTTTTCCTCCATGCTACAAACTTCTTGATAATGGTCCTACATTTTTTATTAACAAATAATTTTATTTCCCGATTAAAAAAAATTTATATAATGCTTTATATAATCATAAGTTATTTAATATGTGCCTTTGTATAGAGATTAAGTTTGCATCAGTTTAGTTCTAATTTGATACATATTAAATAACATCCGAAAAATGCCGCAATGCAATTTTATATAATGATATAAAATTATATCTGAAGTGATACAAAATCAGTTGTAGTTGTATTCTTTAAAATTTGTAGAAAATTTCTTTCCATTTGGAAAACTTATTTTATTCATGAAACTGCCTTGAAATTACCTAAAATAAATATGTTGTTTGAAAACAAAAACGTTGGAAAACCTATCAATGATTTTATGGGCTTTTGTAACTTACAACATTGAATAGCAAACACGGATAAAAAGTTACAACTTAATTTAGATAATTAAATACATTTTTACAAATAAAACAAGTTCCGGTTTTCAAACAAAAAATAATAATTATTGGAACAAAATTGATTTAAGGGTTTTTCATCTTGTTGTGTATACGGTTTACAAATTTAAGAAACAAATTGGTAGAAGTTTCTTAAGTTGACTTAAAACTTAAAACTTTTGCAGATATATAGACAATAATCTTTAAGTTTTTTTAGTGGAAATATTAGACACCAAAGATGAAACTTTGATAAATCCTTTATTTAAAAAATTTTAATTTTCTGAACAAATATATATTTAAAAATATAAGAAAAAAATATTTTTTAAGCTAATCGATTTTTAAAATTTTTTGTAAAAATATAGTGGTTTTCGACCATTTTTTAAATTGCCATATGGCAACCCTGACATTAAAATTTTGAGAAGTTTAGTAGTATTTTAATAAAAACCATACAATACGTATGTCTTGAGTGAAAACGGAATAAATTTTGGAATATTTAAGACTGTGTATTTGAAAATTTCATCATCCGGTCAGTCAGATTTTAAAAATTTTATACAAATTTCTATCAGCAAAATACATTTTAATATTTTTTCATCAACATAACAAACAAAAATATTAAAGATTTACAAGAGGTATCACCAAAAATGGCCAAATATAGATTTTTTCAAATAAATATTTGGAAACTCTAGAGAAAAAATTATTTTTATTCACGATAGCCGGTTAGATGTCGTAAACGGAACACTTTGTCAATAATGAGTTAATACATTAGGTACCAGAAATGTTTAAGTTTTGGTGAATAAACATTAGTTTTTCTGCAAAATACATACATAAGTCTACCCCTTACATTTTATTAAATTTCTGAAAATAAAAATATATATTCAACAAAAGTTGTCTTTAAAGGCCAGTTTTGGGACAAAAAAGACAACATTTTGAAAAATTATTGGAATAAGTATACTTATAAATGCTTGATTAATTATATATCGCAAAAAAACGGCTTTTCCAAAAAATTTCGCTTATACCCTTATTCGAGCGAGGCATTCATTTATTTTATTTTTTTTCTGCATATAAAAGTATTAGATATTTAGTTACTCATATCTTTAACAACACTATTGTAATACTTTTTGTTGTATTAAAAAAAAAAACCTTAAGAAATAAGTAATTTCGCGGTTTGTTTGTAAATTGTAGTTAGGTTTAAATTGCATATACGATTTGAAAAAAAAAACAGCAACCAAACATTATATGTAAATTATTATTATTATTTTTTATATTAATAATAATACCCGAGTAAAAATAATATTATATAATACTGTATAATTTGATCAAGTTTTGTTCAATTTCATATAGTTAAGTATGACATGATGTATATTAAGATACTATTTTCTTGCCACTTTGATTTTACGTAAAATGTCATATTTAGTTGCATTCTGCAATACATATATTATACGATACGTTATTGTCAGAATTAAATTAATATATGTGATTAAACAAAGCAAAGTATTGCCCAAGAAAAAAAAACAATTTTATTTTCAAATCCATAAACATTCTACTCAAAATTTTAATATCAACTCCAAAATTTTCATGGAAAATATTTGTTAAAATAATCTTAAATGAACATCACAAACTCCAAAACTTTTGTAACCGTCATATAATCGCAATCGTAATTAATTTTATTATAATTACCCTATGGAGAATGAGGAGTCAATTGACCTAAAAGTGACTGGTTAAAGAAGGACTTATCACAGGACTGGTATATTTGAATACTGAAGTGGGTTAAGCAGTGCCAATTGTCTTAAAATTACCAATCCTGTGACTGGTAAACTGAGGGCATTCCATTTTACCAGAATGCTTATTAACAAGAAAACGCCAGTTGGCCAGAATTTTACCCATTGGAAGCTGTTTAGTTTTCGTTTATTTTATACGACATTGCCCTTTTGCGACAGTCTTGTGGTATGCCCATCTTTGGTTAGTCCTGTAGCATGCCAATATGTGGTTTAAAGCAGGACAAATGACACCCTCCTATGACAAGCCAATGTTAAAGTTGCCAGTTGTTTACATGGGGTAGGGTTTAGCAGAGTACCGGTCTCTGGCACGAAGGGACCGATCCTGTGGCACACGCAGAACCGGTCCTATTCCGCATAGGGTAAATACTGACGAATTTTTTAGTTATCTTTTACAGGAAGAAAATTTTAGTTTAACATAAAAATTATTGGTTGTTAAGTAAGAGTAAGTGCTGGTAATGTGGAACACCCCTTTATTTCGGAAACTAAAGACAATTTGAGAAACTTTTATTGATAAAACCACTGCATACTCATATAAATTAATGTAACGCTCACATTGTTAAGTCTAACCATAACCGTTGAAACTTGGTACACTTGACTTTTTTCTGCATGTGTTCAAGGACTTATTTGGTACAAAAAAATTTACATATGTTAACATTTTTCAGTTGTTAATATTACGTTTAACGATGTTTAATGATTTTTCAAAAATTTAGTTGCAGATCAGCTAATGTGGAATACTTTAAGGCGGGTAAAGTGGAATACTATTCCACAATACCCGCTCACTATTTTTAGAAATCTAATATAACAATTTTAAATGCTATCTTCAATTACTATCTACTTTTATTTATTTGTTATTAATACAACATACAATAGGACTCTGATGTATTCTTAAATAAGATATTTGCCTTTTCCATGCGATTTCAACCGTTCCGTACATATATTATTTTTATTCACTTGTGAACTAGTATTAAGTTTTACAAGAATGTAGATTTCTCTTCTTAACTATTTTTAACTTTAATGAAACAATCTTCTCCTCTAAAGTGGGATACTCTCGTTTTTTACATTATTTGAAAATCAATCATTCTGAACAAAGTATTTAAAAATTATAAATATATTTAGATTTTTAGATTTTTGGTAGATCGATAAATATTATTGGTCGTGTATTCTAATTTTAAGAAAAAAATTTGAAATCTAATTAGTTATGAAAATTATATTTATTTCAAAATAATTTTTTTTTTAATAAATCGCGTCACAATTATTTCTGAAAGCAAAACAAGTTCATATCCAATGAGAGTAAGCTCTAATTTTTATATAATAAAACACAAACAGTTTATGTCGAAATTTTTCTTCACACGAACCAATTTTTCCGCATGATATTAATGAATTTTAGCATAGCATCAATAAACTTGCTCTTGAACTTGTCTATAGAAATTTTTCATTAAACTAATGCAAGACTTCATAAAATTTTATGAAAAATGTAATTTTATTTATTTAAATTTTTATTGATTAAAACACTGGCTTTGTAGTATAAAGCTTTTCAATAATTTCAAGAAAGCTTTCGTCCACTTTGTGAAGAAACGTTTCATTAGTTTACTAAAAATTTTCATTATATTTCGTCCACTAAAATTCTGTCTTCAAAAAAATCGAAGCTGAAACATATTTTGTAATTAATTTACATTTCAATTGCTCCAAAAAACTAATTATATTTAGAAATGTTGAGGTTAAGAAGAAGAATAAACGTTTTTCTCTAACAATTGTAAATTTTTAAATCAGACTAGACTAGTTTCTGCCTTTTTATGGACAGGCTCATCAGTGATTTTCCATTTAAATTACATTATTATTTGTGTCTTATAATTGTCAGATTGTTTTTTCAACAACATGCGGCTGTAGGAATTAAACCTGCGCTCATCTTACATTACAAACGTAACAATACCAAGTCATGACCGTTTAGCGATCAAACCCAAGTATGGCCTCGAATCTAATGCCGCTAAATTGCAGTTTTCTTTCCTATTAGCTTTTTCTGTTACTCAGAAGTGACAACACTAACAACACAAATATTCTATTTTTAGATTTTAGTTTATTTTTCTAATCTCCTCCGTCTCTATTTCACAATTTTACCAGATTGACGTAAGGTTCTTACGTTCAGGGTTGACAACTTTTGCGTTTTAAGTTGAGACATGGCCACAGGGCAAATTTTATAATGTATTTTATCAATCAATTATATTTATAATTGATTGCTTGGGTTAGGGAATAGTATTCTACATTACCCGACTATGTACTCCACATTACACTCTATGTTTGAGCATGTAGACTTTTTGGATACCTAAACTTTTTCGTGTATAACTTTTTTTACAATAAAGATAATGTATTTTTGTTATGAACACAGTTCGATAACAAATCAAGTTATATTTTAACATCGAATAAATGTAAATTTATCATCAATACTTTGGCGGAAAGCTACAGAATTAGAATAGGAAATATAAGTAGAATATTCCATATTACCCGAACTTACTCTATGCGATTTTAATTTAACTGTGCGGTAAATTAAAATTGTGCTCTTAATAATTAGACCATAATATCAAACCCTATGTATTTAATATAACAAATTTTTCACTGCATTTAATCGTATCAATTTATATCCAACTCAATGTAATATAATCCACTTATATACAATACGATCCGCCATTTTTGGGATCAACTTGTATTTGTTGCATCATAATCATTTTTTTTAATCGGGTAAAGATAATTTTGAAATAAGACGAACAAAAAAAATAGCACGAGATAAATTTTAAAATAATTGTCTACACTTTTAAGCATTAGTTGCAATAAAAGTTTCTTGGGAATATGACATATTTTCTATCGATGTTGTCATAAATTAAATTGTTTTTAATTAAAATCTTGAAAGAACAAGTGAGTAGTAAATAAAATAATAAAACAAATGTTAACTTCATCAATTTTGGTAATAATCGATTTTGATGGGCACGGCTTTGTTTTGTTTAAATAAAATCGAGTTTTAATATATATCCAAAATATCAAATCCACTTAAATGGTTTATTAAATGTAAAATTTTATTGTGACTCATATATTATGGCATTTCATTTATACGTGTATACTTAATTGTCATTTTTTACGTATTTATTTTTAAATAATTTTACTTTCGTGCTTATTATTCGTTTTAATTTGCACATTCATATTAAATCAATTCAAGCGTATCTTTTTCTTTATATCTGAGATTTATTTTTTATTATTAAATTATTGTATTTTGTATCTTTTGTAATATATACAAATACAATTAGTTATATGTGTGCATATTAGGGTTCGATTTATGTATATGGGACAAAAATTGCGAAATTTAACTAGACTGAAAAAAATCATGTGATATAAAGAATGGCCCACTTATAATCTGGACGCACAAATGTTTTAATAACTATTTAAGAAAAGTGGCATATCAAATTCAGAGACGTTATTTATTCAGCTTTAAGAAAAAATATAAAAAAAGTTATATTTCTTAATAAATATAAAAATTATTGGCATATTTTTCGAAGGGAATTTTGCCCACTATATCTTGGTGAATAATATGTAATTATATTATACTGGTCCAAAACGTTATGGATTTTGTTAAGTATTCATATTTTTTTTTTTATAAAAATTTTATTTCAGCTTAATAGCTTTCCATTTGCATAAACTGCGACAAATTGATTTGTGTTTTTTGTTGGTTTTACCAATACAAGTCTGATACCATACAACGTCTGCATATAAAAAAAGGCTCTGGTCATGGTGAAATTTTTTATTGATCGTCTATTTTGTGAATAAATGCAAACTTAGGTTTACAGAATCTTCGGAAGATTTAAAATTCAGATGCTAACGTTAAACCATATATAGCTGTTGTGAACAATACCAACATTCCCCAACATACCAATTTATTTTAAACGAAAATTTTTTTGTAGCCCTTAGTGTCCGACCGAACAGTTCGGCCAAAAAACTATATTTTGTCGGTTTTTTTGATATCTAGAGGCAATGATGACAAATTTTGGTATTGGGAACATGTTTTTCAAGCCGATTTAATTCGATTTTGTGTATAAAATTTACGAAAAAAGCCGAAGTTTAGCTATAAAGTTAAAAGTTCGGCCGCCGAACTATTTTCTATTTGGCCGAACTTTCTGAGGCCGAACAGTGAATTCATTGCTTAACTACAGACTTTTCTTCAAATTTAACTATCAAAATAGCATCTTATCAGTCCAATAAACATTTTTCCATCCGCCAAATTTGTCCATAATGCTTTAAAATACCGAATACAGACCAAATGCATTTTCTGGCCGAACTGTTAGGTCGGACACTAGTAGCCATACCTTAAATTCTTGTAAATATTTAATTTCGATACTAAAATTTAGCATAATTGCCTTTTTAAAAAGTATTATTAACCACTTGCAGGAAGAAATACCGTTTTTGTGCTTCTTTTTTCCTTTTAATATTTTGTTTATTCCTAAAATTTTCTGCAGTTCTTATCAGAATGTCTTGAGAATTGGAGTAAGTAATGTCTGAAATGTTTCCAAAAAAAATGGGGCGTTTTCATGTCTGTTTAGTTTTATCCAGTAGTGCGATTTAGTAACTTGTTTTAACGATAATCGAATTGTTTTAAAAATAAACAACAAAATTAACGATTTGTTTTTCATCAACATTTTTTAACGATATTCGCTATTGTTCAGTCAGTCAGCTGCTGTTGTTATCCAAACGACAAAAAATTTAACAAAAAGTTAAATTTTTAAATAGAAAAATAGAGTTTTCGACTATTTTTAAGGTGTACTTAGTGAATCACTTAATCGTTAGCGCAAAAAACAACAAAAGTTGTCGATATATTTTGCGATTGCCGGATCGTTAAAAATTACTGAATCGCACTACAGATTGGTTGGTGTAAAATACACGAATATCTTTTACGAAATATATTTTCTGTATAACGAATTATTTTTGTATATTACGAAGGAAATAAAAATTTCCTGCGTTTTAAAATTGTTTATGCATAACAAAAATCTATAAAAAGGACTAAAATTTAGTAATAGAGTAAAATTAAAATAATGTCATGAGCAAAAAAAAAAAAACAAACATTATATAAATCTTTAAATGTGGCACATTTTAAATTTTTTTAAATAACACAGTTAAACACTGACGACCGTATTCATAACAAATCTTAATTCAGATTTCATATACATTTTAGATGAACGACATTTTAAGTTTTAAAACTGTATTCATAAACGAATATTAATCAGCTTAACCCTTGAATGCATGAGGTCAGCATCCGGTATGGAGACCAATCTGACCTCGATTTGGGCATTCATTTTCTTGGGAAATGAACCGTTTTCCAGTAAAAGTGAAAAAGCTACGATTTTTGATGTGTGCCATATATTGTACACTATGCATTCTATAAATATAACTGATACAATATATCAAATTTGATCCAAATTCATTATAATTTGCTCCAATTTACTTAATTTGTTTCCACACGAATAACATACTTGTTTCCACACGAATAATATATTTTATATACTTTTTTCACTTTTGAAATTTTGGTACATTATGGATTTAAGGGTTAAAATACCTCCACTATCGAAAAGATATTTTAATAACCCCGTTTTAGTTAAAGAAATATAATTTTCGAGTTAATACGCATTATACACAATTAAACAAATTTAAAAATATATAGAATAATTAAAATTAAATGGAAAGGAATAATATAACTGAATTCATGATAAAAAAAGATTTTACATTAAATAAAAAATAAATCCTTTATTTTAACAGCTGTTGTGAAAATGACAGCAGTTATTCATGAGATGAGCAGAGTTTATACTTCTTTTAGCAAAGGGTGTTATAAATAAGAAATCCTTAATTGTTATTGATTTCAGGACGTAGATCACTAAAATAAACACCAAATTTTTATATTAGCTCCACTTTTTGAAATATTCGTGAAATTAACTTTTACAAAAAATGTAGTTTTTTCTTTAAAATGTCTTATTAATACATATAATTGCATATACTGGGAATTGAGCATTAAAACCCACTTCAATTATTTACGATTTGGTGAATGATAGAAGAAATATCCTTGCAATTAAAGTGAAAACTTAACTAATTTTTTCTTTTTTGTGAATATTATCAAATCATTTAATCGAATTTGCAAAATTTCAGCACATGATGTCAATTTATATTCTACTTAATTCATTTTATCAAAAAACCCATTAACAGTACATCAAAAATTTTCGAAAATTGTATTGATTAAAAAACATGTGTTTCAGGTTGCATTTACATTTACCATCGAAATCCATTTTAAACTAGATTTCGTTCATCTGCTATATTATCTAGATTTCAAAATCTAGTTTAAACTGTATTTCAAGGGTAATGTAAATGCAACCTAACATTGTTGAATGTTTTTGTCTGAATTTTATAAATTAAGATTTGTCACAGACTCCATATTTTTAAGGCATAAAAATATATAAATTTTTGTTTTTTTATTATTTTCAATATTGTATTTTTTTATAAAAGTTTATCAAAAAAAATTTATATTTCCTAAAAAATTGTTTTGCAAAATATTTCTCTAACTATTAGATTAGATCAGAAGGCACTATGCACTGCGACCAATGTAGGTCTTTTGTGCTGCCTAAAGTTACCTACAGATTCAAGCTACCTATAAAGCCAATTATCCTATTAGGCGATGTCGGAAGGCGAAATGAAGCGATCACCTAGAATCCTAAGTCTCCTATCACAAAGCCTGGGACATTCGCAGAGAACATGCTCCGAGGTCTCTGACACCATCCCACAAAACCTACACGAGAAATTAAAGGCCAAAAATATCTAATTAATCGATTGTTTGAATATCAATGGCAATTTAAACAATTTTTTTAATTGATTCAATAAAAAAATTTATTGAATTTTCTAATATATCCATACAGTGTTGACAATATGTAAACAAAATTTTTAAAAATATGGCAAACTATTTTTATTTATTTTATTTAGATTAAATAATCAAACAAAGGTTTGATTATATCAATATATTATTTAATTTGTAAATAAAAAGAAAAAAATCGCAAAATGATTAACTTTTAATAAGTTGAATAGTTTACCGATTTCAGAGTTTGCAACACTCATTTTGTTGAGATATTCGTGTACGCACGAAAACTTAATTTAATTTCGTGTTTTATCTGTGGTAATAAAAGTGCACATGTGGATTTAAATAAACCTTATCGAAAAAGGACAATTAAACTATTATTTTTGTAAATAATTAAATTTTCAATAAGTATAAGTGTCATTAAACTATCATTTTAAAATTGTGTGTGATTTTTTTAAGAAAGCAATTCAATAACAATAACAAGAACAAGTTCAAGTTCAAGTTCAAGTTCAAGACAAGACAAGCAAAACAAAAATTTTGTCTTTACTTTTATTTGTTTTCTTATAATACATTTTTATATTAAAAAGCCTTAATTTTATTATAAATAAAATGTCAATTTAATTTACAAACCTACATTTCTTTTTTTATATAATGGGGGGCATATAACAAAAATAAAAAATACGAGTTTTCAATTAAAACTATCATTGTTTTCTTCTCAAGTTTCAATTAAAGTTTTAATCAATTTAACTAAACTTTTTAATTGAGGTTGTAAAGAAAAACAATAACTCTCTTAATTGATATTATTATTATTTTAATTGAAAGAGTTTTAATAAACTGTCTGCAATTTTTTTAGTTAATACTATCATTTCAGTGGTAGGTGCAAAATCAATTAACATATTAATTGATTCAATAAAATTTTTAATTGAAACCCGTTTTTAGTTTCTTCTGTGTACACATATCCGTGTCCGATTGACCCTTCCTGTGCAGATGGTATCTGAGATTACAGTGTCCAGTTAAGTACGGTCCTCAAATTTCATTTATCTTATGAAGAAGTTTCATTAAGAAACAAGTTTCTTTAAACGTAAGAAGCTTTCTTTAATTTTAGGAAATTTTTTGTACTTTATAATTTTTTTCATAAATTTACAGAAAATTTTCATTATTTTCAGCTAACAAATTCTTTCTATATGGTTTTGAAAGTTTCGTAAAATTTTAAAAGGCTACACTCAATTTTGCCATTTGTACATTAGCTATGACTCTTTCGTATAACGTTGAATTGATTTATTTCAATGTACACTGAAAGAATGCATGATATCAACGAATTTTGGCATTCGATCTATGAAGTGACTCTGGAACACGTCCTTTGAAATATTTCATTAAACAAATGCAGTTTTGCACAAAATTTTATAAAAAATTTAATTTTATTTATAAAAAAATTTATACGCGTAATGAAAAAGTTTCATTAAAAATAGTTTCATAAAATTTATTAAGCTTTTTTTTATTATTAAGAAATTTGTCACTTACTTTTTGTAGAAAACTTCATCAGATCAATGAAATATTTCATTACAACTCGTCTAAGAAAAATTTCTCTATGTAGTGGTTTTCGATTTAAAAAAAAATATTTTTTTTTTATTCCTTTCCCAAAAATGTTTAATTTTTTTTTCACAAGTTTTGATACATTTTTTAAGGCAGCAGCGATGTTTACAAATTACGATGTGATGGACATTCATGTTCTCTATATTTTTTACAATCTTTCCCTTTTTAGCCGTTTAAGATAAAAATTTCGACTTGTTTTTAGTTCAGAAAAAAACCAAAACGGATGTCAGATACGGTTTATTTCTGTAAAAGTTTTTAAAAGGTAACGGTCACTTTAGCGTTAAGGTTTTTTTAGCACTTACGGTATCCATCCTTGAACGAAGCGAAATAATTTCGTAAACAATTTCGGTGTTTCAAAAATCTTAACAATACAAATTTAAAATTTGTCAAAATCCACTAAGGCGTATGATTATTTTATACATATATTGTATAAAGTATACGCCATGAAGGACAGGGAATATTTGTACAGGGAATATTTGTACTTTTTAAAACAAATGTGGCTGCAGATCATAATTTGAAAAAATTTCATTTTGGAAATTAGGTGTATGAGTTTTTTGACAAATTTCTCCTAGTCGATTTTTTAAATCGTTTTTTCATCAGTTTTTAATACATAAATAGGTCCGAAATTTAATCAACTAATTTTCGATATTTTAATTTCAATATTATGACGCAAAAATTCTCACAAGAGATATTATTTGAATAGAACAAAAATTAATGATGCCAATAAGACCTAAGAAGAAAATTAATTAGTTTTAGCAACAGAAATTTCAAAATTTAATGCAAATTCTTAAATTTTTTCAAATTATGTAAAAGTGCGCCTAATAGAATTTCGCTTTCGTTTTTTATATTTTTTAAAATTTATATCAAAAATGTTAATCAAATAAAAAGATATGTGAATGAATAAGGATTATTTTGTTGGTTTTAAAATTTTCCCAGCTTTTTCCGTTGTTGTTAAAACTCAAAAATATTGGTGAGCCGAAAATATTGTATGGTCCCCCAAAGTAGGGCACTTTTTGCATAAAATATATAAGTGCTCGCCATTTTATTGTTTCTAATCCGATTTGCAAAAAATTAACATAATTGCAATTTACTAACCAGCAGAGACAAACAAAGAACATGCTTACATGTATGGGCTATCTCTAACAGTTCCCGAGAACTGTCAACAGTCTTTAGCCTCCAGATAAATATTTTCTTTCAGAAAATATAAAGTAAGATCTAAAAGATATTTTCACGTAAAAGCGAGGTGTGTTAAAAAATATTTGATTTGTGTGTACTTTCTCCCCCACTCGCTTCTGAAGTTGGCACATTTTTAAAGCAAATATCAACTTTAACCCACTGCTGCAACATATGGCTAATTTATTGAGTAAGCCTCTTCCAATCCCCGCTTTAAATGTAGACATGACAGAAAAAATGTAAAACTACCATTTTTGGAAATGTTTAATTTATTTTTTTGGAATTGTGGGATTGTTTACTTGATGTCTTAAATTTTGACATCAATTTCATATTGCTGACTTTAAAGTCAAAAACCGCAATTGTTACCTTCCTAATAGGGTTACCCAAGTTTTTGTTCTACCAATAGCGCTAAATGGAACTCTTTTAAAAAATGTCTGCATATACAGTTAATTTCCTTTCCATCGACCCAAACCCTTATATATTATGTTTATAACTCCTTAACATGAAATCTTCAAAATTTACCCCTTTTGCAAATATTTCTTATTATGAGTGCTTGTATTAATTTCTGACCTGCCTTCAATGACGCAAGATATGAAAACAAACACTCATAATAAGAAGTATTTGCAGACATACACTCATAAAAAAAAGTTTGTAAAGTCAGCAAAAAATTTTGCTGAGTCAGCAAAATTTTAGTCAGGAGGATGCTAGCAAAAAAGTTGCTAATGTCAGCAAAATCTTTTGCTGAAAATCAGCGAGCTGATTTTTAGCAACAAAATTTGTAGATTCAGCAAAAGTTTTGCTAACACTTAGTAGATTAGAAATAAAAAAGCGTTGGTAAAAATTAATAAATTTTTTGCTGAATTTTAGTAGACTGAAAAAAACGCAAAAAATTTGTAGAAAAATTGTAATTTAGTTAATTTATTTGCTGAAAATCATAAAACATATTTTTGTGATTCTTTTAAAAATAATTTACTATAATAACGAAATATAACAATTTTAATTTTCCCACATTGACGACATGAATTAATTTAATATCTGAAAATATATAGAAATAAATATATATAACATAACAAAAATTTTCTTCCAACTACTTACATCAATGGTTGTCTTAATGATGCTATGACGAAACTGCCGAAGATAATTCTAGAAACGAAACTAAAAAATAAACAAAACAAACGAAACGAACGAAACGAAAAAAACAACCCTTTTTTTGCAATAAGAAAAAGAAACCATACAAATCTACCTAAGATGTGTGTTTTTGTCTTTCTTTTTACTCTGTCTACATGTCTGTATATGTTTTTTCATGGTTGATTTTTTTACTTGTCTTGTTAGAGTTGTACTTTTTAATATCATTTTCCTCTTCTCTACTACATCTTGACATGCCGCGACATCTGCTTATCAGCACAATTTTTTTTAGCAAAATTAATTAGTAAAACATTAGTATATTAGTAAAGCATTAGTATAAAACAGTTAAGTGCTGAATAAGTATAACAAAAATTTTAGCTGAAAACACGATTTTAGCAAAAATATTTGCTAAAAAATAGTATACCTGATTTACAAGACGTTTTACTAACTTTTCTACTAACTTATTTTTTTGAGTGTACGAATATTATTAAATGTTGAAAATCAATTGAAGGTCAAAAAACTAAGCCTATTATATATTCCAAGTCGCATTTATGTGGACATTGATTTGGTGTCTCATAAAAAATAATTCGAGTTTGACTTTGTTTATAAAATAATTGATAAAAACAAATTATTAAATAAAACTTAAGATGTTTAAAAATTTCCACAAAAATTTCTTTTCAATATGGTTTCATAAAATTTATATAAACAAAAAATTTGTTAATAAAAAAAAAAAAAAATAATGAAACTTAAAAATGTGAAGTTTCTTCGATAACACAAAAATTTTTACAAACTTGTACAAAGTGTCCGTTTACACAAATACTTAGTAAAAAAAATTTAAAATGACAGTTTTATGCCAAAGATCTTACAAGTTTTTACTGGTTACATTTTCTCCAGCAAAAATTTTAAAGCAGAAGAAAACATATCGCACACCTAGTTCAAAAGTGACTCAACTCAAAATTTCAATTTGTCGGGTTTATGTGCTTAAACTATGCACAATACACTTGCTTATCTATAAAAAAAATATCAGTGTATTTTGTTGTGGTTAACTGTTGCTAAAGAACAGTTATATCTTTTTTTATATTTCAATTGGTATAAAGTTGCAAATATTTTTTTTTCGATTTCTCAAAAATGAAAAATTTTGAGTTGAGTCACTTTTGAACTAGGTGTGTGATATGATTGAAAAAATATGCTTGTATTTTTAGTAAATAAAAACAAAATTAAACTATAATTGTTTATAGCTTTAAAGTGAATAATATTAAAGAATTAACTATGGAGGAAGTGAAACAATATTTTAAATTTTTTCGGATCGACCATTTCATTTAACTTTTATATTTTCCATTGATTGATTTTACTTTTTTTTTTGTAAATTTGTCTTTCTCTCTGTAATTATACTGAGTAATTTTTACTGGACTTTACTGGAAAAGTAATCGAACAGACTTATTATTGATCATTTGCTTTATGTTTTAATTAGAACCCCAAAAATAAATGAAAATATTACTTATTTTAAAATTCTATAAAGCTAATTTCTAAACAACTTGCTTAAGCACTGCAGTAAACATTTGGATTAAACACATTTCAATTTATTTTGGGGCCAGATGTTTCTCTTTACAGGCTTTATTCAAGCTCTAGCTATATAATTAGCTTTAATAATTTATAAAAAAAAGTCCATCATAAGATTGAGTATTTGTGCTGATCATATTTTTAGAATTATATTGTAATTGTTGTAGAAACTTAATTAACAATAAATGAATAAATAAACAGTTATTTTTTATACGTACCTTAATCAAATACTGATAAAATTTAAAACCAGTTTCTAATTAAAAATTAAAACAAAAATAATTAGAATTTAAAATCTAAATAAAAATATGGTGTAAAAAGTTTAAACATTTGTTGAAGGTATTGGTAATTAGTTTTAAAAGAATCACTTTTGATAGTATTAAACAAAATTATGAAATAATGTTTTTTCTTATTTCATAATCTAGTACTAAATGCTTAAGATTTAAATGAATGCATGTTAGCATATCGATATATTTGAGTAAAAGATTGATTTTAAAATAAGCGGATTATTTTCATTACATTGCAACTTCCCCCTAAACCCCTTGTTTTAAATAAATTAAAAGCTACTGCAAAAAAATAAAAAAAACAAGTCTAGTTTTGTTAAGACTATTTTCAATGCTCAAATAGTATAATCTGGTTAAATACATTAATAATGAGTTTACACTTACACGAAATCTGGTTAAAAATAGAGTTAAATCCAGTTACAAATCACCCTCGTTAACATTATAAAATTTGGCAGGCAAACTGGATTTTGGCTTGACAACAACAACATTTTGTAAACAAAACAAAATAAATAAAATAACTTCAAACTGAAATTTTTTCTAAAAAGCGTAAGCGTTAATTTTGGTGAAAATAGTCTTTTTTATTGGGGATGACTTTTTGGAAGCACGATATTTCTTTTTGTTCTTCTGGTGAAAACAAAAATAAGTAACTGGATGATGAATTGAATTTTTCTTTGAATAAAAATGCCATTTTATGGGATTTTACATTCGTGTTATTTAGTTTTCCTAAATTAAATAAATGGTTTGAACAAGGTTTCATGTATAATGTAAATGTACTATAAGGTTGTTCACAAGGGGTGTACTAAATGTTGTATGTATTGTACAGACGTATCGCAAATAGAGAGTTTAAAATTTTATTTTAAAATATACAACAATAGATAACACCGTGCAACAAAAAATTGTATCCATAACGAAACCAACGGGAAATAGACATAGACTATCAGTCTAAAGCCCCCAAAGTGTTTTGTAAAGATGGGCTATTTTTTTTTTACTGTTTTTCCATTATGTGTGTAAATTATTATTGATTATTTTGTGCACACAAAAATATGTGTCTACTCATTAGGGCGGGTCGATTTAAAAATCGCTCTACGTTCAAGGAAAATCGTATTCTAGGGATCAAAATAAGAAACTTTGCCGAAGGAACCATACCTCTAAAACGATGAAACATCAAAGTGGGCTTTTGAAAAAGCCCACTTTGATGTTTCAGAAAGTAGGAGGAATCTCTCCAAGATTATGGGAGCTACTTCTTCTCCGGGAGACGCGCTAGCAGATTAATGCATAAATCATCATTCTAGGTGACCGTTAAGGGGATAAAATTTAAGTTGAAAGAGAGCCTTTTTAACCGTGTTTTTATAGCAAAATGTACAAATCTCGGGATAGAGATATTTCAGAAAGTAGGAGGAGTCTTTCCAAGATTAGGGTCTCTATTTCTTCTCCGGAAGACGCTCTAGCAGATGCATGTATACATTATATTCGATTGCGGTTGGATTCGATTGGGGCACTCTAAATGGGTCAAAGTGGAATTTTTCAAAATTTGACCCTACGGGTCAAAAGTCGGGTCATCAGAATTCGTTTTAGAGGTATGGTTCTTTTGGAAAAGTTTCTTATTTTGATCCCTAGAATACGATTTTCCTTGAACGTTGAGAGATTTTTTGCCTCCATACAAATCGACCCAGCCTACTACTCATATATAGGTTGGATTCGATTGGGGCACTCTAAATGGGTCAAAGTGGAATTTTTCAAAATTTGACCCTACGTGTCAAAAGTCGGGACATCAGAATTCGTGTTAGAGGTATGGTTCCTTCGGCAAAGTTTCTTATTTTGATCCCTAGAATACGATTTTCCTTGAACGTTGAGAGATTTTTTGCCTCCATACAAATCGACCCGGCCTACTACTCATATATGATCATATACAACCCCATATATGGTCATAGACGTTTATATACGATCCCAATTCTGCATATACGATCCCAATTTTTCATTAAAATATATAAAGAAATCTAAATAATTCGAGCAAAGTTTTTAAAACCCTTTGTTGGTTTTGGTCTACAGATAGTCAATTTTCATTAACCTTTGGTTTCATTTATGATACAATCGGTGACCCGAGATTTGTTGCACAGTGTAACGTACGATACCAAATTTGAACCTATGTTTAGTGTACAATGTTCAAAGGTGCTAACAGAAAGAAACCCCAACAGAAAATATTCATCAAATTGAAAGTACAATGTTACCATCGCTATTTTTACAATACAACATATACAACATTTATTGTTAGTAATTGTGAATACCTTTAATAAACTAACTTGAAACATTTTAATTTATTTTTTGTTAGCAACATTTTTTTTATGGACAACAGAATATTTTACCTTGATTTTATAGAAAATGTTAGAAGGAATTTAAATTAAACAAGGAAATAGATTCAGATAATTTGTTTAAGTGTGTTACTAATACCGTTAATAATTGTTTGAACACAATAATCTTAAGACAAATATTAAAGAAAAGAAATATAGATCTAAAAGTATGAAAAATAGCATTTATTTGCACGTTTGCAAATAACGCACACGTATTTGTATTAAACTCTTATATCAAAAGTTATAATCAATTTCCGCTTAAGTTTATGGAATCTATACAGAGTATGTATTAGGGTGATCGATTATTCTATTTTTTTTTAAAACAGGTTTTCGGTTTTTTGCGTATAGTTGAAATTTAAAAAAACCGATTTCAGAAAAAATTTTAAAATTTTACTCAATTATACTCAGAAATAGAAAATGTTCCCTTGAATTCGAATTATTCTGGGAGGTGTTTCTGGATTGTTTTTTTTGGATCAGCTCTTTGTAAGTTCGAGCAGTTTTTTCTATGGTTTTAAAACATCATAATCATTTTTATAAATTTTATTTATGAGCGCTCTGAGTTTGTTTGAAAAATACCTTTTCAATGTTTTATTCAGTTTATCCAAAAATATTTATTATTCGAAACGACTTAAATGAATCTTAATGTTGAGAAAACTATTTAGTAAACAAAATGCCAACAAAAAGATGATGGGCTTTTTATTTTAAAAATTAAAAAATTATTTTTTTGTGTCTTTTAAAATCAAATTAAAAAAATACATAGTCGTAACACTGGAACAATTTAAAAATGTCACCTAATAAGACTAATTTGTGATACTATGTGAAGTCTTAGAGTCTTTTATATTATTATTTTTAAGGTAAAACAACTTTTTATAAAAACCGAAATCGACAACACTTAAAAAAACCGGTTTTAAAAAACCGACTCGACCACCCTAGTATGTATTCAATAAAAATTTTAATTATATTTTATTGAGTTTAATGGTAATTTTCCGTTTCTTTCATTGTTGTGTGATTGCTACATTTTAACCATTAATTTTTTTTTGCAGTGACCACTCGCAAAGAAAAAACATGGTTGAGGGTACCATATTAGAAGATACATACATACATTTTTTGATTCATGATTCCGCCAACCATATCACTAACGTTGTGACAACCATACTCTTATCTGTTTCTGTGCCATAATTTGATAATTAGATTAGTATATTATGGTTCCAAATAGATCCCAATAGTATCATATTATGGTTCTGCAAATTCTTATAAATTATCAGAATATGAGCCCTACAATATTCTCCCAGCATTCTGCTGAAGCTGTATTAAAAAGTTATGCATGTTTTTTTGAGCAGTATATTTATTTAATAATTCACGCAAGTTTGATATAATTTTTATTAAAAATAAAAATTATGTTTTTTTCGACCTTTAATTGTGCAATGAAAATGAAAATTATTTAAGTTCGAGGCCATACTCTATATTTCTTTATTAGGATATTGTCCTTACAAATAATCTACACAGTTTTTGTTTTCAAATTTATTAATTGACCACTTTCAGGAATGTATTAATAAATCTATTTCGGGAATTTCCTAGGTTCCCATCATCTGAACACGTTTTGAAAAAGTAACAATCCCATGCAAACATCAAACATTCATATAACCTAGTTATCCCACCAAATGAGAACTAATATATGAGCTCGAAGTTAACGATTATCTCCATGGATCAGAAATAAATTTAAAACTTGTTCGTTATGTGCAAGCAATAATTCACACATTTAAATAATCTTAAGTTTAAAATAATTTAAGTAATCAAATTGTCTTTGCGCTGAAGAATAAGCTTTCTGAACTGTTCTGTCAGCTATACATGATTACAGATTGCAGCATAAAGCACGCATAAAAATAGTGTTGAGAATAAAATTTCACAATACATGTTCATGGAAACGAATTTCTTCCTCAGTCATTACCATATTATGATTATAGCAAACATATTATGATTATTGCGCACTACAGACTTAAAGGCACGTCTATTTTTTAAAATTTTTCTTTCATATTTTTTTATATTTTTTTTTCATTAACATTTTTTTGCGCAATTGCAAACAATTTAAAAATAAATCACTTTGTTATCACTTTTTACTTAATTTGTAACAATTTTATGTCCATATAAAAAACAATAACCTTATTTAATGGGTGTGTGACAATTAAACTTTTGCCATGACTTCCAGGGTTGATCGGAAAGATCATAAATATGTTTTGTTTTGCTACCATTCTTTATAATCGGACATTACAAATAGGATTAAGTTTTATGTCAATCATTGCAAGAAGCGAGTTTCATCCCAGGGTACAATATTTGCAACAAAACGTCTTTTCGACTTGTGTAAATATTTTAAAAGTCGTCTTTTCGACTTTTTACCTTTATCGCATTAAGTCGATTAAGTAATCGACTTTTTGTATGAAAATTGTTTTAGAGTCAATTAATTGACATCTGTACTTACCCAGTCAGAAACTGCCAGTGGTACAAAAAAATCAAGCACTGGTATGCTACTGGCTGACCGAGGAATAGTTAACTGTAAACTACTGGCAGAACCAGCGTTTCCAAAAAGCGTTTTGCCAATATTTTCTGTGCTCTATGGCTGAGACCACTATGCCAACGTTGGGAAAAAGGGTTTTCCCAGTGCTATTCAGTCAGAAGTCTAACCAGTGGTAAAGCATTTATTTTATAAAAATTATGATGCTTTGTTTTAAAAAGTTTGAAGTCGGAAGGTTCCAAGTTCGAGCCCGGTTTCAGACAAACAAAATTTTTCTGATGTTTTCATACTTTTTAATATTTTTTTCATATAAAATTGATTTTTTTGTTTGTAGAAAAACTCTTTTAAGACCAACTTTTTAGTTTTTCCAACGCTGACAACTTGTTTCCATCAAACCGTATGTTAGTTCTGACACATTTGAGCAGCCTACTATCAGCCAGCTATCATTTACTTACGTTTTAAGCTACGAAGTGTTATACATCTTGTTAGCTCAGTGGTTAGAGCTGTCGGCTGCCAATCTGGCAGCCAGAGTTCAAATCCCAGCGGGACCAAAAAAATTATGCATGAACTTTTTTTAATTTTATTTTGGAAAACAAATTTTTAGAGCACATATTTCATGGTTTTACCAACATTTGGAAAACTTTGCAAATTTTGTTTCAGACATATAAAGTTTTTGTCTAATGATGTTATCATTATAGGATTGGGAAAGCACTTGGTGCCAGCACTTGTACCACTTGATAAAGAGTCTTGCCAGCGGTGGTCAGTTTGGCTTTTTCTGACTGGGTATCTTCATTTTTACAATGATTTCTTTTTTTGGTTTTTTCCAATAAGTTTTTTATTATTACAGGAAAGGTTTAACATTTGTAATTGTCATGACTTTTCTTAAACCCTAAATGAAATCTTTTCTTTATTAATTCAAACCGTTTAGGAGTGAACATTTTTGAAACTCAAACGTTTTAAATGTACACAGAAAATATATATTTTTGAAAAAAGACTTCATTTAATTCTATCTCCAATTCTTAGTAATTTTTACCACATTTAAAATGAATACACCTTAAGAAACTATATAGCGGAACTAAAAACAATTTTGAATATGCCTCCTGATTTTTTCTTTATCTCATTATGCAGATTGCCAAAAGTCTAAAATCATTTAAAGCGACCCATATTTAATGAAATGTAAAGCTCCTAATGCATTTTTACACTAGAGGTATTTTATACCTAAGCGTACTGATGCTACAATTGTGCATACATTTTCTCCAAAGCGGAACAGTAGTTCAGAGGTGCATGTTTAGTTCCACTTTTTGACTGGCTTTATGTTTTCCGATTGCGTTACCGACTAAAACAAATTTCACTTTTAAGTTATATGTAACAAATAAGAAAGTCAAAAAAGTCGATTAGTCGAAAATCGATTTATAGAACCCTATTCATCAACTAAAAAATAAAAAAAAATCGACTAAAATATGCACTAAAAATACAAAATATGTTTATTAAAATTCAATTTGAATCTCTAAGTAGATGGCAATATAACGTTTCTTATTTTAATTTAGTGCTGGTTCAAATGGGTCAAATCTTAATTTTAAGTCTAAACTCAAAATATGCATTTATAACAAAATATGCAGCAACAAATCAATGCCATTTTGTTGCAAATTTATTGATTCGAAAAAGTATTTTGTCAAAATCGACTGTGGGCTACAAATTTACATTGGCATGAATGTCGTTCCGGTGATAATATTGATACAAATATAAATATTAGCAAACATTACGGTAGCATTTATTCCAATCTTAAATTAACATATAAAAAAATAATTCGGTTTTACTTTAAAGTTCAAAGTACACCATCTTTTCACTTCTGTACATTTGACAGCAGTTTTTTTTCTCTAAAATATTTATTATTTCAGGTTAACACATTCTGTTGCACTGTGCCAGTTCAGGTTGTCTCACTTCATGAATTTAAAATAAAGCTTACATGTATTTTTACACTCAGAAAAGTTTTCTAGTTATTATATTTCTCATAATATTTCTTATTACAGAAACAGTGAACAAGAGTAATTTTTATTGTTTTAATTTATTTTAACTCATTGAACTACATGAGTGTATCTAAAATTTTATTATTTATCTTATGGATAAAAGATGATTCAGTTTACAGTTGTGGTTGTTGGTATTGCAGTATTTATTTTAAATATTTACTAATAAATATTAACAGTATGCTCTCATCCGCAAGTCCGCCTTAAGATAACTTTAGTTCAGTATAATTAACGGTACGTTTATGTATATAAAGCATTTCATTTTAAATGTACCATTTAAAAGAAAAGTGTGTCCAATGGGAATTATATATTAACAATTAAGATTTCTTGATGCAATAAAGAAATATATGAATATAATTTGACTTATTTCACAGTTCAAAAATATGAAAAAAGTTGTTGCATTGGAATTGCGACCTATCGTTTCTAAAAGACTTTAGGGCGTAGATCACGAATATGGCCTTAGAAGTTAGAGAAATATTTGGAAAAAAAATTTGTATATGAATATAATTTGAAAACAAGAATGTTACTTTTTTACAGCATTCAAGTTGTATGAACTATGCTCTTTAAATTAATTACGCGTTACGAAAGGCACGATAATATTCCCTATGAATGTATTTAAATTTAAACGAAAATAAGAACCAACATTTTAATATGTACCTTTAAAAACATCACTGGTTAGTTAATTTATGAAAAAACTCGAGTTGAATGCATTTCAAATCTAAATCAAGATTTTTTATGAATACGGGCGTAAAATGCATCGGAGATGCGACTTCTCAAATATGACAGATTTTAGATAGTAGATCACGAATGTGAACACCAAATTTTAATATAAGCTCTACTTTTCAAAATATTCGCAAATTTAACTTTTACCAAAAATCCAGCTTTTTCTTTTAAATTTTTTAAACTGTTTAACTGTGTTTTCAATTAATAACCAAAGTAAACATTTTTAATCAGTTTAAATTGGTCTCAAGTATTCTGTTATTAAGAAAATAGAAAATATTGCAAATTACTTTATCAACGTCTATTAGTGAATTGGAAAATTTGAAAAACCATGTATTTAAAACAAAATTATGCATATAAGTAAGTACTTCTTATATACATTAATGATTTTTTGTTTTTGATAATAATAATTAAGTTTCATATTCAACTTAAGTAAATTTTGAAATTGTTAATATTTTTTTTTTCTAAATTTGTTAAATACACAAAGTCACTGTTAACAGTTTTTTGATTTAGAGAACTTCCTGCGTTGTTTAACCTATTAACGCCAACTTTCCCCATATGAGGACACCTCGATTTTTCTGGAACAGGCAACTAAATTTTGAAAAAAATTTAAATAAAAAAAAAAATAAAATCGAATAAAAATAAATAAATTTTGTTAAATTTTTTTTCAAAGGAAAAATTTTAATTTTTAAAATTTTTAATAATAGAGCAATTCCATTTAGTATCACCATGAAATTAATCGATGTTTTCCGATTTTAATAACAACTTTTGAAAAACTACTATTACTATTGAAAAAAAAACACATTTTCTGGTGTACATACTTCTACATTTTTTCTGATATCTCACTAAGTAAGGAGCTTTAAAAATTTTAAAAATGGATTTTTTCCCAAACTTTATTTTAAAGTTTTTTTTCAAAAATTTTTATTTTAAAAAAAAAAAATGTATATTTTTTTATACCCCAAAACCTAGCCGTTCTTATGCAAAAATAAATTTGTCGATATTTTTTACACATCAAAAGTTATGACCTTTTAAGTGAAGTCCCTACCCCACAATTTGAAGCTATAGGGTCGCCAGAGTTTTCAAAAAAAAAAAAAATTTTTTAATACTTGCGTTCACTGCCGCATACACTCACAAAATTTTATCAAATCGATTAATTTCACGGTGATATTAAATGGAATTGTTCAATAGTGATATGATATGTGAAATTAATTAAACCTCTTGATTCAAGTTTTAGAATACCGAATTTCGAAACTGTTCGATTAAGGGAACAGTTTTTACTTTTTGATACTTGACATTTTAGAAGAATATCTTTTAACTTTTCTCAATTTCGATTTCATTTTATCATATTTGACAGCTAAACTTTAAAAGTCGCTGAAATTTTGATGGAATTCTAGTATTGTAAGTTATTTTGGTTAACACGGATATCCTTCCCATACAAGTACTGCCTGTGTCTTATAAACATTGTTCTCCAGATTCAAAATATGCTCTTCGAATACGTACCAATTTGTCGAAATTCTCAATTTAGCAAAATTGTTATAAGCTAAGAATAAACTATTAAGTTTTATGTACAAGAACTTTTGTAAATATTTTTTTTTTTTGAAAAAGGTGTGGTACAAAGGTACATTCTGTAATGACAAAACATTGTTTTCGCAATAAATATGTGTTTTTTTATGTATAAATAAATTTACCGAGTCCTAATGAGAAATATTGTACAAAAGTTGCAGTTTATAATTTCAAAAACGTTGAAATATCCTATTTTAAAAACAAGTAGACTCATACCACTTTCAAAATAATTAGTTCATATCAGACTTGGGCGATGTCTATTGCATTTCACAATCATTCACTTGTGAAATTTTTCTATATCATTAATAATATATAAGACCAACGCTCACACTTAATATATAAGACCAACGCTCACACTTAAACACTTCTTGGAAAATTTGTAAAATGTTCAATACCAAAAGTAGTTGGCCTGTAATTAAATACACAAATATTGGTATTATGTCCCATGTCTGGTATTGACAAAATTGAAAATTTTCCAAGCAAGCGTTTGAGTGTGATGCTAGGTCTAAATTAATAATGACAAAGAAAAGTCATGAACCAGACTTTTCTTTGTCATTAATAATGTGTAAGCTTGCCAAGACGCATTTTTTTTATAAGTTTTAAAGGAGAGAGAAAAAGCTTTCTAAAAAGGATTTGCTGTGCAGATTTTTAAAATATGTAACTGATTTAATATCTGATAGAGTTACTGCAATATCTGATAGAGTTACTCAAACCTACATTTTTATAAAATATGGACTTTGTGCTTTTACACTCTAAGCTAACCATCTATGATAACAACACTAATACAGAAATAATTATCTCATTATATTAACACTTCAAATATGATTAATGAATTATTTAATTGACTACTACAGAGAAATATGAGAATGCCAATATAAGACTTTCCATAGCAACTGCCCAGCATAAAAATATATATATCGTATTATAATGTTCGATATGATACGAATAAAAAATAGAACAATTTTTTATATTTTTCATAAAAATTAAAGTAGTAGGCGTGATTAAATAATGACCACATATTATATATAGGCGGTGCTGATAACCCAATTTCTACAAAAATCGTCATATTTTGTTGAAAATATCATTTCAATCACTTTATTTGTAACTATTTCACAATTTTAATGTTCTTTTTTTATTAGTTCCTTTACAAACGACTTTGAGTCTTAAAAACACAACTCTAAAAACACAACTCTGCAAAATTCCTTTAGTTTTAAAATTTTTACTCGATATTTGGTTTTATAATATTCGGGCATACAATAAAGAGGGAAATAAGGAAAAATATTTATGTACCAAGAATCAGATATGTAGAAAATCACTCTTGTATCAGTGATTTTGAAGCTAAATGATTTAAATTATTAAAAAATAAAGCTTTTGGATTTGCCTTTGTAAAATATATATATAAAAAAAAATACATTCGAATTTCGTTATTTTTTAACTAAAATTAAAATAAAAAAGAAGTTACATTTTCCTTAGATGTTTTAAATAAAAAGAAATTTGACCAAATTTTGTCAGTAAATTTTAGAGAAATAAATTAAAAAATTGAAAAATTCTATAAAAATTGCTAATTTTTATTAATCGTCATTTTCCATACAATAAATTTTGTGAAATCTTCAATCGTCATTTAATCATATTACACTTCAAAAATCGTCAATATGGAGATAAATCGTCAAAGTTGGTAGCACTGTATATAGGACTCGAAAATTCATGTGAATACATGTCTGTTGCCGTTGGCTGGAGGACAAAGTTAACCAAATATCTTTGTGAACCAACATATTTGCAACAAATGCATATTTGCATATTTTGCTATAAAAACATAACCAGTTAACTAAATATATTTATGAATCAACAAATTTGAAACAAATGCATATTTGCATAATTTGCTATTAATGCATATATTTTCATATTTTGCATTAAATACATGTTTTTAAGAAAAGTTTTTAATATTTTACAAAAACCTGCGGTTTTACAAAATTTATATATTGTATTAATATTTTTTTTGTGTTTCAAATTATAAATATTATTTTGATACATATTTTTTTTTATCACCAAGATAAAAATTATAGAAAATCACAATTTCCAGCAAATTTTTAAATTTTTACCTACAAAAATTACTTAAATTGCGTTAATAAAGATGAAAACTTTGAAAAAATCAATAACAAATACATATTTTAAAATTTTTTATGCATATTTTACGATTTTAAATGCATATTTTATGTATATAAAACACGACTAATTGCATTAACTTCTGAGCCCTAAATATTTATGTTAATTTATTGTAGTTTTGAAAATGTTGGATATTTGACTGAACTCAGGGAAAAAAGTTCCATGATAAATATGAAACAGTTTCACTAGACGAAAATGTATGAAGCGTTGTCATATTTATGAAGTTTTCTTAGTTACGATAAAACTTCTTATAAAAATTATTAAAAATAGCTTCAAAATGTAATCAATAATTTTTTATTTTGTTCTGAAAATGGCCCATATCTCGAGAATCCAAAGAGATACGGAAAACGAACAAATTTTTTAGTCTTGTGTACACACTTGGATCACATAATATAGGCATGTCTGGATGGAATTCCGAAACGCATCACCTTCCCAATATTTTTATCAAACAGTTTCATTAGACGAAAAACATTGATGTTTTCATCATATTTATGAATGAATTAATTAATATCAACAACATATATTATAAAAAATTTTAAAAATATATAAAAAAATTCAGAGCTAGTTCATTAGTGCAAAGGAAAACTCAATTTGTCTAAATAAATATTCAAAAGAAGTTCACAATTTTTACAAAATTTTAAATTTTTTATTATTAAATTGCCCATATAAAATTCTTAAATTTTCAAATATTTAATAAAGTAGTTCCATGTTTGATTTGTATGACAATAAAAAATGTTTTGATATTGATACCATATATATTTTTTCCTGTGGCGCGATATATGTTGTGGAAAGCCTCACTAATAAGCCTTACTAATAAGAAATTAGCCCTCAAATGCAAGAGGTAGTTTTAAATGCTCTGCTATTCTGTTTGGCTTCCCAGCAAAACTTTGGTAATGGGTGCAATAAAGTAATGCATTACCTTGTAATGTGTACTCCTTACCTGTCTCATTATTTTCCAACAAGAAGTAATGAGTTATCGATAATTGAACACTCATGGATTACCTTGTAATGAGACCTCATTACATTTTACATTACTTCAAAACATAAAATAATGACTTACCGATCATCAATTACATAATGCATGAATTATAAACGTAAAGTAATTATTAATATATATTTTTGAAAATCTATTTATAGACACATTTCTTTGTGATTTTTTAATGACACATTACTTTGTCCCACCATGTAACCATATAAGTAACCAGTTACTTTACCCCCTACAAGGTAATGAGTTACTTTGAGGCTCATCGCCTGTATAATTCATCAGTGAAGTGACGTGTAAAGTAATGCATGAAGCCCTATGGCGATACATTACTTTACCCATGATTTGGTAATGTGTGGTTTTGCTGGGTTTATTAAAGTCTTATATATATAAATAAATATGGTTTTCTAAATTGTTTTAATAGAAAACCATATTTATTTTTTAATACAAAGTAAGTCCACACTGAACCAAAACCAACGGTGAACAACAAAACCTGCCCGTCATTTTAACAAATTGTTTAGTAAATGTATTTTTTGACGTTCAACTATTTGCTGATTGTTATTTTGACGAAATATTGTCAAATGTATTAACAGAAATTAGTTTTTTTAACAAATTTATTTAATAATTGTTAAAAAGTAATTATATATGACCTGTAATGTTGTTTTTGTTCTTATTTGTACGGCTTGAGGTCAGTTTTTTATTTAATAATTAAAAAAAATTATTTTTCATTTTTAATTTAATAATCTATTATTAATAAATGCCCAATATTTCGACCAAAATAAATAATAATTATTTTTTTGTTTTAACAATGCGCTTTATTCAATTTAACAATACGCTTAAGTTAAACACCATTCGTATTTTATCAATTTATTATTAATTTTTTTATATTTCTTTATCTTTTATATTTCAAAAATTTAAATTTTTGAATAATATACAATTTTAGTAGGGTTGTTAATTATTCATGTTTTTATTTTGTTCGAATAAACGATCAACCAAGTTTCGATCGAACGTTCAAACGATACATATTTCAAAATTATGCGAATAAAAATAATTTTTAAAATACTTAAATATTTTAAGTATTTTACCCTATCATCTCAAAATTTTAAGAATTTTGGCATCAATTTCAATACTACAACAATACCAGTTCTCGAATACAATCATTTAGACTGTAGTAACGTCAACATATTTCAGAATCATACGCCATTTGACATTATTTCGTGATGAAAAACTTACAGTTTTGAAAATCGTTGAAAAGTTAAATATATGTACAAGGTGGCGCAAAAATAACCTTCCGATGTTTTTTGGCTGTAATAAAAAAAAAATTAAAAACTTTGATTCTTCTTGTGGATTATTTTTATTTGGTATTTTAATTTTTTTTACATCAAGTCGAGAATATGATGTCATGTAAATGGCCGCCGCCACAGTTGATTGTCATTTGAGCCCTTTTTATGGCATTTTCCATCACTTTGGCCAAAACTACCGGCGATAGGTCCTCACATTCTTGACGGATATTGTCTTTAAGAGCTGCAAGAGTCTGAGGCTTGTTGACATAAACCCGCGACTTCAAAAAGCCCCACAAAAAGAAGTCTGGAGCGGTCAAATCAGGCGATCTTGCTGGCCAGTGAAAATCGCAAAAACGGGAGATTAGGCGCCCGGGAAATGCATCCTTCAGCATATCGGTTGTGGCACGTGCAGTGTGTGCCGTTGCACCGTCCTGTTGGAACCACATGTTTTCCAATCCCAATTCATCAAGTTGCGGCAAAAAGAACTAGTTGATCATTGCTCTGTAGCGCTCACCATTCACAGTAACCGTTTGGCCCGCGACGTCTTCGAAGAAAAAAGGTCCGATGACTCCTCCAGCGAAAACTGCACACCATACATTGACTTTGAGCGGGTGTAATGACTCTTCGTGGGTTACACGCGGATTTTCAGTGCCCCAGAAGCGTAAATTTTGCTTATTTACGTACCCGCTAAGATGGAAATGGGCCCCATCACTCATGATTATTTTTGATGAAAAATCATCTTCCTCTTGGTGGTAATTAAGGATGGCTTGAGCGTATGTTACACGCGATTGGCGGTCAGCAGCTTACAGCTGATGCACCGTCTGGACTTTGTACGGAAACATCTTCAAATCTTGTACCAACATGTATAACGTAGTTTTGATTATTTTCTAACAATTGTTTTTATATACATATATATTATTTTCTTTATTTGTAACTCATGATTATTTTTATATCTAAATTACTGTTTTTAATGTTTTAATTAAACAATGTATTGTACAAATTAATTATGAGCACAGATATTTCTATGCTTTAATTATAAGATTTCATCTTGTTGCATAGAAAAGGAAATAAATAAATAAATAAATAAAATAAAAATAAATTCGCTGTAAAGACCGTCGACTGATACCCATTTGTGTGGCACGTCGTCTGGTCGATGTCGACGGCGCTTCCATGACATCCTCGGCTACAGCAGCAATATTCTCTGCAGAACGGCTACTCCGGAATCTGCCACGCCTGGCAGCATCTCGTGTTGTGCCAGTCTCTTTGAGGCGAGCGGCTAAACGTCGCAGTGTTTCACCAGTAGGCGTTGGACGGCCAGGAAATCTGCGACGAAATTCACGTTGTGCCAAAGTCACCGACCGATTATTGGTCAAATAAATAGTCACTAATATTCCGCGTTCTGGAGCAAATGTCAAAACAGAACTGACATTAGGGGCCAATCGCAAAATTTATAGCATTTTCTGATAGGAGGATTACTTTTGCGCCACCTTGTATATATATCGGCGATAGTTTTAGTATATCGAGCTGATAAGATCTTATTTAAGTCACGGTAGAAATTACATCATTGGACTTCACAGTTTAATGCTAATGTTCTATCGTTGTAGTATAGTTAAGGTGTTATGATACTTGCTATTTTGTGTATTGGATTTTTTTAGGATTGACTGAAAGAAACAACAAATGCGAGAAAGAACAAGAAATACTACTTGTTCAAAAACTACTTTCGATCAAAAACTAAAAAAGTTGGCAGCAGTGCTAACATTTAATCTGGAAATGTAAATTTTAAGCTAAAAATTTTTATATTTTTTTTGACAGCCTAAGATTATTTATCGATAACACACGTATATTTGTTTGACATATCAAGATTTTTTATGGTATAATCATACTCTTTACACTTAGTCAGTTTTTCTATGCAAATATATTTGCACTGTTCTCCAATATAGAAAAAATACAAAAAATAGGAAGTATCATAACACCTTTACCAACATTTTTGAAAGTTTTGTTTACTTTAAATTTCAAAAATCACGCTACATTTCAACGATATCACTTTATCTGTGAATTCCTTCATATTGCTTGCATGAAAGTCAAATCATATATCTTTATCCATTATTAAAGAGTCCATATCTTGAAAAGGAGTAATAAAAGTTTTAAAATGTTATTTTTTCAATAGAGTTGTTTTTTATTTTGTCCATTGTAATTTTTTATTAAAAATTTTACCAAAATTGGTAAATTTTCGAAATAGTTTTATTAAAAGAAGTACTTATTTAAATTATATGTTTTATTCCATTAATCGTCAAAATTTATTCTAATTATTTGTTATTCATTAGAATTTTTTTTTTGTTCGTTTGATTAATCGAATAATTTGTATTCCAGTGACAACCCTAGTCTTTAGTTAGTACACTCAGGGAACTTCTGCTTTAAAAATATGTAGTTGTTTGGGTTGTAATACAGTTTCATTATTTTTAATGTAAATGTAAGTCATTTGTAGAACAAATAAAATTTTTAACTAACCTTATAGTTCATTCAAAAAAACAACTCACATCAAATGACTGTTTTATGATTTTACATTCATTTTTTACAGTTGTTTTTTGTTATTTAAAAAAATAAAAAAAAAAAATTTTGTTTTTTTTTTACTACCATGTGGTTCATTTTTACTACAATTGTTAGTCATTTTTTGAACATTAAAAAACAAATGACAATGTTAGTTGAATTTAATGAAATGTAAGTCGTCCTTTTTTAAATGAAATTTCATTTGTTTTTGACTACAATTGCTGTCGCCTTTACCAACATAATTTCCTAAGTGTATATTTAAAAATAAGAACTTGATAAAATATAAAAAGTAATAAAATTAAAAATTATAACGTATTACGTAGTACGTAGTACGTACCCAACATCCAATTTTTAAAACACATGAAACATTACATTTACAAAACACATTAATTTATTTAATATTCAAATGAATAGTTAATTACATTTTTTATATTTATATAAATATCTTTCTTCGCTATTACAGATGCTCACCGATATATAAAAAATGAAGTAACGACAGTATAAAATCACATAAATTTATTTAAAAATAATTAATAAACATACACTTAACCATACGCTATAATTTACTGAGTTTAATAATTCACTTTTTTTTTTTTGTAAAAACCCATTTAACATAATTTTATTAATTTTTACAACTTTTACACGCTAACACGATTAATAACGTAATGCAATATTCCCTTAAATTTTCGAGATAAAAGTAAAAGAGTATTATTTTCGACTGGAGCTTTTAAACTGTTGTAACTCAATCATTTTTTAACCGACTTTGAATTTTTAAACGATATTCAAAAAAAAAAAAAAAAATACCTGGTCTTTCAAATATATATAATTTCTTTATATTATTAATACATATTAATATGTAGAGATTTTCTTAATAACAATTACAATTTTCAATTTTTTTTTTTTCAACTTTTACAAGAGTTTTTTCAATCTTATTTAGTTAGTGTTTTCCTGAGTGAAATGAGTCTTCATTGGTTACATTCGCTTGAAAATTGGTAAAGTTATGCTACTTTGACTTTATTAATTTCATAATTTATAAGGTTATGCTACTTTTTTCATATATAAAGTTTTCAGTTTTTTTTAAACTCTTTCTACTTCTACGAGGGGATTTCCCGAATCTGCTTTTAAAACAACAATATTCTTTAAGTTAGTGTTTTTTTGAGTAAAATGTGCCATCATTTGTTAAAATCGGTTGAAAATTGACAAATATACTTGGTTTATTTTGTTTTTTTTTTAATGCAAACTAATGCAAATTAGTGCCAAGGAGGAAGAAACAAATTTCTGTATTTATAGAAAAAGTACCAAAACTTTGTAAATTTTTAACTGATTTTTACAAATGAAGGCTTATTTTACTCAGGAAAACACTAACTTTATAAATACTGTTGTATTTAAAGAAAATTCGAAAAAACCTCGTAGAAGTTAAAAAAGTTAAAAAAATTGAAGTTTTAATTATTATACACGTGGAAACAGTATCATAACTTTTAAAATTTTCAACCGATTTTAACAAATGAAGGCTCATTTTAGTCAGAAAAACATTAACTTTAGAAATATTTTTGCTTTAAAAAAAACCATCGCAGAATTTGAAAAAGTTAAAAACAGTTTTGAAATTTTCAATTGTTATTAAGAAAATCTCTACATATTAATATTAATAATATAAAGAAAGTATATATCGCACACACAGTTCAAAAGTGACTCAACTCAAAATTTTAATTTTTCGGTTTTATATGCTGAAACTATGCACAATATACTTGTTTATCTATAAAAAAAAATATCAGTGTATTTTGTTGTTGTTAACTGTTGCTAAAAAACAGTTATGTCTTTCTTTATGTTTCAATTGGTATAAAGTTGTAAATATTTCTTTTCGATTTCTGAAAAATGAAAAATTTTGAGTTGAGTCACTTTTGTTGTAGGTGTGCGATATATTTGGAAAGACCAGTTAATTTTATTTAAAATACCGCTTACAAATTTAAAATCTGTTATAAAGTGACTGAGTTACAAATGTTTAAATGCCGCTCGAAAATTTTAGGGTATATTGCAACTTCTCAAATCGGTTTTGTAATACACTCAGCTAGACTTACAACCTACACCAGGTCACTTGCCAAGTGATTTTGCAGTGTCGCACATTATTATGTTTGATTGCAATCAAATATTAAAATATTAAACCTAAGTAAAACAAAATGGATGAAGTTAATTTAGGCTGACGTCTCTTCATTAAAAATAAATTATAATTTTGGTTCCAGAAATAAATTGATTAAATCGAGAGTAGCGTAAGATGAGAGTACAAAAAATAATATTGCACTAAAAATTTCAATTAAAGATTTGTTCAAAACAAAATTTTATATTAATTAAAAGTTTATTGGATTAAATATTTAAAAAATTTTCAATTTAATATATAATTTAAATTTAAAATTGTATGATCTAAAAATGTATTTTAAATGTGAAGTAATTTTAAAATGTACGGTTAAATGGACAAACATAAGTCTAAAAGTCACATGAATGGGAAGTTATGAAAATGGCATTAAGATATTAAAATAAGCTTTTTTTTTATTTTATTAATTAATAATCATATAATTACAAATTATATACTATTACCCTAACCGAGCACTAGCTACTACGGCCTTCGGCGTGTTGTAGCGAAAACAGACCAGTGCCTCTGGTGGGAATCGAACCCACGACCCCCGCACATATAAGCTAGCACGCTACCGACTAGCCAACCGGGCGCACAATAAAATAAAAGTTTAAATATTATAGTTGTGAAAGGCGTGGTAGAGAAGAATGAGTGTATTTTCTAAAAATTATAACTACATTTGCAAATTTTCAATTTTTTCTGAATCAGACTGCGCAGTTTCTGGTATTGAACCTTCGTCAGTGACCCTGTTTTTTGAATTTTTTTGAATAATGTAATATTTGTTATGTTTTTATTTGTTCGATTGATTGCGTCTATATGAAATTTTCTGTGCAATCACTGACCGTGGTATAGATAAACTGATTTCTAATGCCACATGCACTCGCACTACACGTTAGACAGGGTGATTTAGCCCTCTGAGCTATCGTCAGGTCGAGTTTGTTGTGATTAAAACTAGTTTTATTCAATTCACGGTGTTTTTGTTCTTGCATGCATAATCTGAGAAGTACAACTCCAACAACACAACAGTTCTATTTTTAGAAACTTACCTCTCTCTAATGTCCACTGTTTTCCCATATGTTGTAAGTGATGCCATATATAATATTATATTCCAAATTTTTTATCCATCTCTTATTTTTAAGTAAAAATTTAATTTAATTTTTTAATGATTAAAATTTTTTTAAAATTTTTTTTTAACTAATACAAAATATACTTTATATAGTAAAACATTTCATAAATATAATGACATTGATTTCGGTTTTTATGAAATGTTTCATATATACTATGAAACGTTACATTGGGCGAAAATTGATGAAACATTCATAAATACGATAAAGCTTTTCCTTTGAGTGTAGAGGCGTAGTAACAATTTGGGGGGGGGGGGGAGGTTGTTAATATGTAGTTAATAAAAAGTCTCAAACTTAATGGCCCGGTCATACTCTTTTGTTAGAAATTTAAAATTTTTTGGACCTTACAAGTTTTTAAAATTTCCAAATATACATCGTTAAAATGAGGGTTCATTGACCTGATCAAATCTTTGATGCTAGTAATAGGAAAATTTACATAGAGGTTACATGGGCAGATCCGGGAACAAATTGTTAAATAATCCTAGTATAATTTTAACAATGTTTGTAATTCTAACCAAAATTTTTATTAATGCAGCAAATATCGACTACAGAATAGTTAAACAAATAGTGTATAGTGTGTTAGGTACACAGAGAAAATTTTTGTTAAAATTAACAAAACTTTTTTCACAAGCTCAACAAAAGATTTCTTAAAATTAATGAAAAGCTTCATTTTCATGAAACTAGTTTTATAATGAAACTTCTCCATTGAGTGGTTGCAACTTTTAATAAATAAAATGATATTTTATGTAACTTTTTTTTTTTAAATTTACATTAATTTAATGAAATGTTGCAATGCACGAGTTTCAGCTCAACTTCATTGCTTCTGTGCAAAAATTCATTAATGTCATGTGAAGAATTCTCTCAGTACACTAATCTTGTTGTTAAATTCCAAACATAATTAAATAATGCAATTATTTAATTTCCAATGGGGTTCTTACACTTTTTCAGTATTTTTTGATGTTTTTGCAATTAACTTGCATAATTTAAAATTTTTTTTGTTAAACATGTGCAAACAAACAACACAATTTAACACATCAAATATACAGAAAATTGTGGCAACAAAACATGCAACAACTATAGCTACTCGTATTTGAAAATTGCTTGTTATTAATTCAAATTTTTGTTAAAGCTATAGTTATAATTTTGATTTTAATTTCTAGGAATTACATACAAAGAGGAGTTTCTTTGTATTTTTGTGATTTTCTAAAAAAATCCAGTTTTGAACCATTTACCATGTTGCCGTTGTTAGTAGTCAAAGTTGATTATTGAAAGATCATTGATCGTTAATATAAATGTTGCTTTGTTTTATTTTTGTCATAATTGGAAAGTTGTTGGCATTTTTTGATTTTATTTAAAGTTAAAGCAGTTATTTTTTGTGTTAAAATTAATTTAAAACGAAAGATGTGGAAAATTTAAATATTTTGTTTTGTAGATGTAAGATTATAAGATTTTCAATAGATTTAATATATTAAATTTAGTCAAATGTTTTTTTGAAAATTCTTTCACATTAAAAATACCAAATTTCAATTGTGTATTTGCATCCATTTCAATAGTAGACCGATTAATCTCTATACAAAAAAAAACTAATTGTTTTTAAATAACTTATATTTTCTTGTTAAATCTCATACACATTTTTAATAAATAACTGAAAGTTTTTAAAAACTTCTAGTTTTTCGTTGTAGTATAAGACAGCGTTTCAAAATTGACCCCTTAAAATCGAAAAAAAGAGTACCGATTGATTCTAAATATTTCGGCCCCGCTGATTTTAATGGAGTACCCAGTTTTTTTACTTATAGTGCAGATTTTTTTCGCAACATAACATTAAGAGGTTAACTATCTTAGAAGTCAGTATAAACAACAATTTTTAAACTGTTATAAAATATAAAAAAATGGTTTGTTAAAAAAATTATTTTATATAGACAGAAATACTATTATACATTACTTTAAAATAAAAATTTAAAATTCTGACTACCATGTACAGTGGGATATATCACAAAATATTTGGATTTTTGGAATGGTATTCTTTTTAAAAATGTCGTATTCTACATTTAATCTATTTTCCAACGATACTTTAGAAGCGGCTGGGCAGATAAATATATAGAAATCAAAATTTTTTTTAACGCAATTAGCTTTTATACAAAAAGACCTTTCTGAATAATATGTACTTTATACGTTCAGAAAGAAAATATTGATCTGGAGGTAAAAGACTGTTGGTGCTTTTTACGGAAAAATCACCAACATTTGATTTTTTTTTTTAATTTCTAGTTTAAACGAATGTAGTTTTTGAGTGGAACAAGATATTGCATTCGTTTTTTTATTTATTTAATCATGAGTTTATTTGGTTTAACAACCAATATTTTAAAAAAGAAATTGCTCCCGATTTCGTTCCGCTATTCGCAAAAAGTTGGACCTGAGTCGGACCAAATTTAGAATTTTACATTTTCAAATGGGAATATCTCGGGAACAAAAAACGATGGCCACTCAAATTTTTATATGCAAAAAATTACCTATTTTGGGTGATAATATTGCCGCCCACGGGGGGTAAACCTTAAGCTCGATATTAGGTACCTTATGTCTGTTCCAAATGTTATTTCAATCGGACCACTAAGTAAGAAATGTCCGAATTATTTCCAAAAAAATCGTGATATTTCCCACTGTACCATGGTGGCCATTTCATTATAGACAATTTTTTTAAAGGCACAATCAAGTGTCATCGTGGAGAAATGAAAATATTTTTTTTTACACTCGAATAAATTTTCTAGTCCCTGACGTAGCCGGATTTTTAAATTTTTGATTTGAATTGCAATGGTACGAGGGTAAACTCCAAAATTAAAAAAACTCAAACAAAAATCATTGTTCTTTATTAAAAAAAAAAAAAACACTTAAAAATGTCTCTATTGCACGGACTTAATTTTTTAGTCCTTTACAAAAACAAAAAAAAACAAAAACAATCGAAGATCGGTCCAGCGGTTAAGGCTGCACAGTGGCACCTCATTTTCAATATCTTATTTTGAGAAAAAGACATTTGAAGTAAATGTTGCTTAAGTAAAATATAGGGCAAGGAGTTTGTTAAACGAGCTGTAACTTTTTTATTTCTTCGAATTTTTCGCCAAAATTTCCACAGTATACAGAAAAATTTTCAAACTATCGACATGTGAATAAAAAAATCTAAAGATAGTTAACCATTTAATTCAGTCAAAAAAGTTAATATTTTCGAAATTTAGTGTAACAAAAACTTTCACTATAGTGAATATCTACCAAATGTTTTAAAATCTTATTTTAAAAATCATACCAATTTGTAAATATAATTTAAAAAACTGGGTACACCCCATTAAACCTAGCGTGACCGAATATTTGGGATCAATGGCCAGCAGTCTTGTTTCAGTTTTCGAGTTGCCCAGTTTAATTAAGGTATTACTTTATCAATGTACTTTTTTTTTTAGAAAACAGAACATTTATACAAAGAGATGTCATATCGATAATACTATATAGCCAACCATATTGTAGTGGGTCTAAAAACAGTTATATAATGTTTTTTATTGTTAATTAAATCGTATACAATTTAAGTGACTTGATAGATACTTCTCGCCAGTTGTAAAGCATTTATGGTGTTAATGTGTTAATGTGTTATAGTTTGTCTTTTTTTATTATTACTACACAGAGAGAATTTCTTGGTCTAGTTTCGAAGAAAATTTTCACTCAACTAATGAAGTTTTCTTCAGAATATGACTGAAAAATTCCTTAAGCTTTATGAAAAAGCTTTATAGTTTTAATAACTAAAATGAAATTTTTCATTAAAATTTTTTAAAAAGCTGCATTAATGTAATGAAAAGTTTCAATGGAGGAGTTTCAATGACATTTCATAAATCTAATTCAAAAATTCACTGATATCATGCACACAATTCTGTCAGTGTACTCATCATTATTCTCAGGCATGTTCTTGTTTATAGTAGAATTTTTTGTTTCTTTTTTTAGTATTGTTGGTTTGCACTTTTGAATTTTAAAACTTTATTTCAAGTTTTATTTTTATTGTTTTTCGCATAGAACTTATCATGGGATTTAGTAAAGAATTCCATTGTGTTTAAATACACTATAATTTGGAAGTAAATGAGCTGTTATGATTAAAACCAATTATTTTACGGTTTTTTCTGGTACTATAAGTTTTCTTTAACCGATCTCTATATATAAAAGGGTCACTGTTATATGACTTTGTTAAAAGAGAGAGAAATTAAACTCTTCTGACATCTAGAAATTAGTATAATTTTTTTTTTGTTAAACTACTAAAAATTAATTAAATATTATGTTGCAGAAAAAACTGCTAAAATTAGCAGATTTTTTTTTGCCAAATATTAGTTTAATAAGAATGGCAAAAATAAATCTGTTGAATCTACAAATATTTTGGTATATTTGAGCTAAGTTTTAATTAAGTGAAAGTAACAAATTAATCAGCTAAAGTCAGCAAAAAATTTGTGAAATATTAGTAGACTAAAAAAAATTTAAAATTTTTAAAGGTTGTTTTCAGATTTTTTATTTAACGCGAACAAAATCTGATCTTCTGAAATCAGCAATCAAAAAATGTTTAGCAAAATTTTCTGTTGGTTTTAACAAAATAAACTGTTACTGTGTTGCAATATTATAATTAACCTGTGATATAATTTTTAAGTTTGTGTTTAATTTAATTTTCATGTTTACTGTTTTATGTTTGTCTACAATAAAAATTATTGTTCAATGTAATAAAAGTAATTTTTCTTACAGTAAGTCATAATTGTTTGTAGTAAATGTTTATTGTAATATTGTTAAATATATTTTTCTTTAGTTTAAATAGACGAATCTCTTGATAAAGTGAACATAACATTCACGAAACGTTGGGAAAATATGGATTAAATGCATTTTTAATTACATAAAGAACTTTAGGCCTTATTAGTTAAAATAAAAACAAATTTATTAAACAACTACATTGGCCAAACAACAAAATTATACTGTTATTTGCATTTTATGAAATTTAAGGTAAATATAGCAATAGTTTTGCTGATATTACAGTATTTTTTTGCTGTTTTCAATTAACTAAAATTCAACTCGAATATAACCAAAATTTTGTAAAGTTAACTGTTTTATTTTTTCTGTTCTTAGTTTAATAATATTTAGCAAAACATCTGCTAATTTTAGCAGTTTTTTTACAACGTCATTTTTAAATTAGTTTTAGTGGATTTTTCTGCTTTTTTACAGGTTTATTTATATGAGTGTAAAACTAATTTAGAACAGGTTACTAAGCACTCCTAAAAATGTACTTCATAACATGTATCAGGTTATTGCAATTGAAAAATTATTCGATATAAGCAGACTCTAACTCTTTAACTACTTTCGTAGTAATGCAAAGTAATGCATTACCTTGTAAAGTAGTGCATTACCTTGTAAAGTAATGCATTACCTTGTAATGTATACTTCTTACCTGTATCATTGTTTTCGAGTACATAATGCATTACTTTGTAATGTCTACTCCTTATCTTCAGGATTATTTCGAAACATAAAGTAATGAGTTGAAATTTTTCGAGATAACCGATTTTTAAATTTATTTAGAAATATAGCGATTTTTAAAAAATTTTAAAAAAATTTCAGATGTTAACTCTGACATCATATTTTTGTTTAAGTGTATAGGTATTTAAATATAAACCAGACATTTTTATGATTCCCGCAATGAAAACAAAATATATTTTTGGATGTTTTCGACTTTGTGTATTTGAAAAAGACAATGGAAGCTTATTTACTAAGCACGAACTAATTTTTGGCACAGAAATAAAGTTTTGTATTTTATCATCTTTATTTATAAAAGATAACGTTGCTTAATGACTGGCTTGCTCAACATCGCCGAGCCTATTTCGCTGGAGCTACGAACTTAAAATTTGGCATGGAGCTACAAAGCTGAAATTTTGAATGTGTTCCTTCGAATATGATCCAACACACTTAAATGGTACTTTTTGTAATTTTCCCAGGAACATTTTAAAATAGGATTTAAAAGGGGAAAAGTCTCCCCTTGGCGGACTGGTCAAACCGCAAAAATTACGATCTTTAAACCTGGCATGCTTATCCTTCCTCCGACGTAGACGTATAGATTTTTTTTTTGCTAAATATTAGTAAGATAAGAATAGCAAAAATAAATCAATTGAATCTGCAAATATTTAGTTAAATTTGGGCTAAATTTTAGTTAGTTGAGCTAAATTTAAGTTAGTTGAAAGTGTTTTGCAAAATATTAGTACAAAACAAAAAATCATAAAAAATGAAAAATTTTCAACGTTATTTTAAGATATTTTGATTTTAAATACGAATAAAAATCTGGCTTTATAAAATCAGCAATTTACAATTTTTTTTAACAAAAAACTCTGTTAATTTTAGCAAAATATAATGTTATTTCCTTCTACAAAATTTAAGGCAAATATAACAAAAATTTAGCTTACAAATATTTAGTGAAACTTTCTGCTAATTTTAGCAGATTAAATTGCTATTTTCAATTACAATAACAATAAAAAAATTTAAAAAAACTTCAGTTATAGTTTCGAATCATTAGCGTATTAGCTAGCGGCTTGGCTTCCTTTCAGTATAAATACACACAGAGAAAAGTTTAGCTATTTGCCAACTGAAAATTGGGTTCTAAGACTCAAATTCGGTTATAACGAATTTCAGTCGTTTGGCACAACTGAACATTAGTTTTTACAACAAAGTTCGGTTAATTCAACTGAATTTTTGTTCCAACACCAAAAATATTGTGAAATCTAATGTAAATATCGTTGTACTAACTGAATTTATAAGTTGTTGCCATTAAAATACACTTTTCGATTCCGTTGGCACTTTATTTCTCTGTGTGTAAGCAATGGCACAAATTGTGTATTTGGCAGTTTACCGAAAATTCTTTATTCGGCTTAAATCTTTGCCGTTTAGTCAATCATATTCATATAAATGTCATACAAAAAAAGCTGCCCTTTAGATATAGATGAAATTAAATTGGACCGTAATAAATTTTTTGGTAGAAAAACTATTTGAAATTTTTGAAAGACTAAATTTTCTTAATTTTATGGAGAGAAATACAAATTTTAAATAGATTATAATTGATTTAACTACGATCTTTTTCTCTGTGTATGCCAAGACAATCACGTCAAAAGGTTAATAGCAACCAAATTAATCATTCGATTTTGTTTGAAAATTACGAATTTGGATTATATTTGAAATGTTGTCAAAGTCATATAAAAAAATATGAAATTTAATATTCTGCTAAACTTTGAATGTCCATAAATACGGATCCGTCTATTGTCAATTTAATAAAATCATAATTTTTCCTTGTGAGCTTTAACTTGTTTGAATTAATTCCGTATACTTTTTGAACAATTTGTATGGTTGTTGTTCAATTATTGTATTATCATTATTGTTGTATATGATTACACAGCTTTGAGGGCGCTTAAATGCTACTAGACTTTATTTAGCCTCCATGTTTTTAGTCTTTAACGGTTTTCGCGCTTAAGGTTATAAACAAAGAAACATCTAACTACATGATTTGAGGGGAATGGAAATAAAAAAGAAAGAATAGAACAACGGCATTTTTGGTTATAGCCAGTTGTCATTAGTGCTAACCAAGCAAACATTTTTTCTCCTCTAATTTGGCATTTTCATCGATGAATTTAACACTGGCTTGTCATAGAAAGAAAGCATTCCAAATATGATTCTTTGGAAGTTTTCTGCCTCAACAACTTCTTAGGAACTTGTTTAGGCATAAAATACTCCTAACTAGGAAGTTGTTTTGCAACATTTTAAGAATGATTCCTTAACTCTTGAATGCATAATGTACCATATATTGTACATGTATTTAATCCTACGACAACCCCGCTAATTAAACTAAATAGTGATACCGTTACTTTTAAATTGTACAAATCAATATTACACTAAAAAAAAAACGCTTTAGCTTACTTACAATATGTTGTAATTATCAGTAAGCTGCCAAAGTTTTTGAAGTATGCTCTTTTTGCACAAAATTTCAAAAGTGAATTTCAAAAGCAAAAAGTTTATAAAAAATATAATTCAAGTATTGATAAGTAAGTTGTACTTATTTTTAGCTAATTATAATTAATTTGGATCAAATTTGATAAATTGTATTAGTTTTATGTATATAATGCATAGTGTACTAGGGTATTCAATTTACTCGGGTTTGCTTTTGTTCGAGTAATCGAGTAACTCGATTTTGAGGTTTTTAATTTACTCGAGTAGGCGAGTAAGATTTTAAAATTGCTCGAATAACTCGAGTAACTCACATTTTTGTAAGTTTTTATATTTTATTAGTACTAATATAACATATATATAAAAATTAACAAATTAATTAAAAATTTTAGTAAAAAGTATATCTAAAAGAGAAAAACATTTGCTAAGATCATTTATTATTGCGACAGTTTTGTCTCAGTACACTCAAAGCAAGAGCGTTATTATATCAATGAAATTCTTTATAAATATGTTGAAATCTTCATTGATTTTCTTTCAATATAACTGGTTCATAAATATGTATTGAACTGTTTTATAAAAATATTTGTAAGGTGATCCGTTTTGTAATTTCACTCAGACTTGACACAGTTTTGTTATATTAGTGTGTTAGTACTAAACGAAAAATAGTCCATTTTGTCCTATCATTTTGGGATTTTGAGATATGTAATTTTTCTAAAAAAATGATAAAGAAGTTTTGAAACAACTTTCATGAATATTTAAGAAGATTTGCATCATATTAATGAAAACTTCATTACTTCTATATGTGAATTTTAATATGTGTAAATTTTGCGTAGGACCGCTATGAATTTCCATATAGGGCTTGTTACAACGACATAAAAGGGACCAACAAAAAGTTTTTAGTAAATGACATTTAAAAATTCCTTTTTGAAAATATAGTATTTATATGTAGTTTCTTTAGATCAAATGGCAACTAAATTAAAAAAAAAAAATAATGTTTGATCCCACTTTTAACCCTCAAATTCGCACCAATAATCTTAAACACACCAGTCTTAGAACTTGTTTCTTTAAAAAATATCCAAGTTTCTTCGATATCGGAGTTTTTCGCATTAAGTTCTTCGTTTTTCGTAATATAATTTCTTTAACAGTGCTCACTTAATATAAAAATACACTTAACATTTAAATATTCACTATAACAGTCACATTATTTTATACAAAATATTAAAAAAGTATAAAATAGTTCATATTTTTAAATTACTCGAGTTACTCGATTAATCGACCAAAATTGTTCGAGTTATTCTTTACTCGAAATTGGCCACTTCGAATTACTCGAACATTTGTTCGACATCATTTCATCGATTAATCGAGTAACGGTTAACCGATTGAATACCCTATAGTGTACTATATATGGTATACATCAAAAATCGTTGTTTTTCCTTTTTTCCGGGAAAACGGTTTATTTCACAGGAAAATGAATGCCCAATTCGAGTTCAGCGAGCGACTTTACATAAGGGTAGCTTGGTCTCCATACCGGGGGCTGACCTGACGCATTGAAGGGTTAATATCTCAAGCCAATATTAAATTCATCGATGAAAATGCTCAATGAGAATCATTCTTTGGCAGAACAGTTTTTGCTGGGAAAGTGAAGTTTATTTTGATTTCTTTGAGAAAAATACAAATAAAACAAACGAGTAATTGAAGATGACTTGTTATATTCTGTTAATGTTAAGTTTTATTTTTTCAATGTACAAACACCTGCTGATGCTGATGGCTATAAAAAATATTTCTTTATATTCTTCATTAGAAAGTAAATGTCTTTAAGTACGTTTTTATTGCTTTTTAAAAAAACTAATGAACAAATTCTTAAAAATTACAATATAATTAGGTCCGTTTCATATTTATTACCTGTGTATGAAATTATACTTTGCAGCTCTATAAAATTCAAACAAATCAAGTTACCTTGAATTTTGTAATTGCGTATGTATTGGCAGAATGTCAGTTATTAAAATATTCATTTGTATTGAATCAATTGTGCATTGTTGTTAGCGATATTGAGTACTTTCTGAAGACTTTTTTTCCTCGAGTTTCATAATTATTACAGAGGTAAGATTTTTGTTTTGGGTTTTCAAAAGAATCCACAACTTTTAAGCGATTTTTTTGTAATCAGTGTTTATTAGTTAAATGCCAAAAGGAAACGCACTTTCTGATTTGCAAAAATTACAATTGTTGACTTTTACAACACAAAAACTATTAATTTCCAAAATTTCGTGATTATTTGGTAGCAGTTTAAGGGTAATTGTCAATTTTTTGAAAGAAAATTATGGAACAAAGAAGTGGAAAAAATTCAAGTTGTCTAATCGCGATGCAAGCAGGATTTTAAACTCTTCAAGTAATTCTACCATAAGCTGCAGATAGTTCAGTGCACTAATTTCCACTTCTGTGAGCAAATCAACAGCCCCGAGAATGCCTCCGAAAATATTGTGCGAAGTAAAATGAACTTATCAAACCTTAACCTATCAAACCATGAACGTAATCAAACTTTTGGAGGTTGCAGAGTTAAGCAAGACCACAAATTGAAATACTTTAATTCAAAATTAAGATATCTCTTTCATAAATCATAAAATTAATCCTTTAGCGACCTACGTAATTGTCATGATGTATGGTCCGTTTTCTACAGCAGCTAAGCTGGCAATTCAGTTCACATTATCATTAATAAATAGTTCTGTTTGTACAGCATTCTTGCAATGCAGCTTGGGGAGAATGGAAATTGGATTTTTATGCAATATAACGCAAGAATTCATACCAGCAACGAAACTAAAATGTGGTTTCGCCAAAGAAACATTCCACTTCTTGACTAGCCTGTAAGCTCACCAGATCTGAACCACAAAGAAAATCTATGGAATATATTGATTCGTAAGGTTTACGCCAATGAGAGGCAATTTAACACTGCTGAAGATCTACAATCTGGACTTAAAATTATTACAAAACTTAATCAGTTCTACACTCAGAGAAAAAAGTGTCATCATATTGGTGATATTGTTTCATAAATCGTTTGTCATCAATTATTCATCATATTTATGAAGTTTTCATAAATATGACAAAAAGTTTCATAAAAACTTATGACAAATGTTTCACAGAAATACATCATTTCATTAAAAAGTTTAATGAAATTTGTTTTTGAAATTTCATTTGCAATTAAAGGCTGAAATATAATTGGCTTAAGTGACTTAAGTCAGGTGTTTGTATGAAACGAAAATTTGTAAATACAATAATTTAAATAAAAAAAAATTATTTTCATTTCATAAATGAATTAGGTCATGTGATATGTTTCATAAGCCACATGTTTCAGCCTTTAGACTTTTTAAAACTCAAAAACTACCGGAAATTATTTGAAATTCTGAAACACCCATTAAATTTATTATCAATTAACATTACGTGATTTCTGTGGTTGCTTGACTTATAATATACCTGGGGGCTAATTCTCGGAGTCGATAGCGATCGAAATTCTACTCGAACGTGCGAAATTTTTTCTTTTAGGATGCTCTCAGCCGTTATCGAGTAAAACGTATCGAAATTTCGAATGATGTTACTCGATAACGTACGAGTACTCAAACGCAACCATACGAAATTGTACTCGATAGCAAATTATCTATCGAGTTAACGTTTCTGAAAAGTATAAATTTGGAAAAAAGAAAATGTAAGTCAATATTTTTTAATTTTCTGTAAATTTTATTAATTGAATATGAATAAATAATTTTAGGTCAAATATAACAAAAATAAATGCAACGCAGGCACTTGCTAATATTTACCTAAGAGCCAAAAATTTCTTAATTGATTGTTATACTCTTCTTCCAGATTATCTCTTATCTCTTTCTCTTGATTCCTTCCATACAAACGAATCATCTTTAAAGAAACGTTTTTAATCAAATTACGCATTGTAAAGGTATACTAATTATTTTTACTTACAATCATAGAGTAAAGGCTATGGAAACACTTCCGGTTTAAAAATGTGTGTTCATTCAAAGAGGTTTTCTGCATACCAAAATGTGTACCGTCCACGCATCCAATTACTAATAATAATAGCAATAAAAAAGAATTATAAAAGCATTTATATAAAAGTATTTATTTTACAAACCTCCTGGCAGTTTGTATTTTCTCATAAAGTATTCTTTACATTCATCACTATATCGGGGAGAAAAGTTTATGAATTTTCCACGTAGCTTACGTTCCATTTCCTTCAAAACTCTGTTTACTATTTTACAAAGAGTGCTTTGGCTAATTAAAATTAAGAAGTCGTTTCCAACATTGTGTTGAAAACTGCTCGTTGCCAAAAGGGATAATGTTGCAGCCAACTGAATTTTTGGTGGAAACCCAGTAGACAAATGTCCTTCAAAATCAAACTCCTTTTGATAATCAAAAGCGTTTTTGAATCTTAAATAAAAAAATTATATAATTTTAACATTTGTATCAAATTAAAAAAAAAATTATTTACTTACTCAAAATTTGACAATTTTAATGGGTCGCTGGAATCACGAATTTTCTTTCTAATTTTATTCAAATCTTGCTCTTCGTCAGAGTCGGATGATGATGAATAGAAAAAGAAACTTCAATCAATTTATTTTTGTTTAAATTAGTTTTTAAAATATTTTTCCACTTTGAAATTTTTTTTGTGGTTGTTGAAAAATTAAACATATGTTTTTTGTTTACCTTTTTTTCATTAGTCTTTTACATTTTTACAGTGTTGTATAACTTCTTAAGATTTTTCTTTTATAACACTGACACATAAAATCGTTTCGATTCTTAACGAGTGACATCATCAGAAAATTTCGAACTATCGAAATTAATTCCGATACGAAATTATTTCGATCACGACTGCGGGAATTAGAGCCCTGATCAAAACATGAGTTCTTGTGGGTGGTGGTATAAAATGAGTCTGATGATGACCTAGTCGCTTAGGTCGAATGTGCGGTACTCATTCTAGCGCTGATCATCACAAGATTTTTTCATCTTTCTTTTACTTTTATTAACAATTATTAACATTTATTAACTATTTTCTCAAGCCTGATAATTCAAAATTACAATTATCAAACTTTCATAAAATTAATGAAACTGATTTATTCTATTTATGAAATATTTAATGACGTTTACGAATCATTTCATAAAAAGTTATGAAACGTCATCAATTTGCTTCATCATATTTATGAAGTGTTGCATTGGGTGAAAATCGATAAAGTTTTTCATAAATATGATGCAGCTTTTCCCCTGCGTGTATGCATACAAGATTATTTTAGTTACCAAAAACTCAAAAATGAGCTTTTTCTTTAACTTGTGCTTTAAACATGAAACTCAGATAATAATAGAGGTTTTGAAAAAAAACCTTTTAAACCAAATAATTATTACCAGCTGCCAAAATTAAAATAAATTGATTAGTTTAAATTTAGTAGAGCTGCAAATTATAACTTCATGCTTGGGTTATAAATATGAAACGGACTTTATACATTATGTTTTATGTGGTACCATATAATTACACTGCGTTACATAACTATAATTACAAATGATTTTTGCTATTTTTTCTAATATTACAAACATGTTTTTAAAACTTATAACTGTGCTTAAGAGTGTGATAACTGATATCTTATTGTGTAAAACTTAAAAGATTATTTAATTTATTTAAGAGAAAAATTGTGTAATAATATTTTTTTAGTGTTTTATAACTATAAAGAAACAAAGAAATATAGCAAATAAAGACAAATTAAAGAACTATTTTTGTTTATTATGCAATTTTAATCGATTTACAATAAAATGCCGAGTGGTTCATGGCTAAGTGATTTTGAAAAAGGGAAAATTTCAGCCTATTTAAAAAATGGCTTAAGTTTTCGGGAAATTTCTAGAAAATTAAACCGTTCACATGTAGCTGTCACATTATTTTACAAATAATTCTAGTGCTTATAGTAAAAATAAAAGCTTTCTGATCAGGAACACAAAAAGTCGCAACCAGATAATCGATAAATGTAAGCCAAATGTGTCCAAATCAACCATAAGTAGGCTCTTAAAAGATTCCCTGAGAATTACTCGCCAAAAGCTGATATCTGTGCCAAGGCTATTTATTATTCCCACCACATATGATATGAATTGGGTAAAAGGAATCTACTTTTTATTAATTTTGCGGTTCATTGGCTTAGTTCTAATGTATTTTTAAGACATTCATGAAGAGTTTTATTAAGTCAAGGAAACTTCTTAATAATAAAAAACTTTACGAAACTGTTACATAAATTCTATAAACGCTTCATTGTCGGAATGATTCTTTAGTTTTATGAATATTTTCATTAATTCTGCAAACATTTCATAAATATTGACTTTAATGAAACCTGTTTCATAGATTATATGAAAAGTTTCAATGGACGAGTTCCAGTGACCATTTTCATTAAAGCTATGAAGAAATTCATTACTGAAGTGAAGATAATTCTGTCAGTGTACGACTATTTAAACATAACTTTAGTTTCAATGTGACTTTTTCTGGTGAAAAAAAGTTCAATCTTAATGGACCAGATGGTTTTATTAGCTATTGGAGAGACTTACGTAACGAACCACGATGTTTTTCAAAAATAAATTTTGGAGGCGGATCGTTTTTGTTGCGACGGTATGGTTGATTTGGCATTTCCAAGCACAAGAATGAATCTTTTGATTACATTACAGTATTAGAAGAGAAATTGGTCCTATTTATTGAAAATAGCAACGAAGAAGAATTATTTTTCCAATAAAACCCTGACTCAGTACATATAAGTCTTCAGACGATGGATTGGCTACCATTAAAAAATATAAGAGTATTGGAATGGCCCGCATATTCTCCGGATCATACCCGCATTAGGAATTTTTAAGGATTATTAACCCGTCGTGTTTAAGCAGAAAGCCGTTAATAAGAAAGCGTTTTCCATTTTAAAGAATCAGTTATTGATGCGTGGAAATCTATAACCGAACAACTTCGAATAAATCTGATAGACAGTATGTCTGATCAAATTTTCGAGTTGCTGCAAAAAAAGGAGGCCTCAGGCTCTATTAAAACTGCTGCTTTAAAATGTTTTTCTTTAATTTTTGTAAATTTTGATACACTTATGGCGTTTTCTTTTCTGACAAAAAAAATGTTGCATTTTTATAAGTGACATTTAAATAATGTTGTCATAACCCTCTTAATATGTTGCCATATTCATAGTCACAATAAAACAAGAATTTATACAAAAAATGCTGCCCTGCTTTAGAACAGCTGATTTGTGTATAAAAGAAAACAAGTTGAAAAATAAAAAAGCGGCAAATTGCAAATTGGCATTCAAATTGTTTTTAATTAATTATTTTTTTGTATTTAAAATGGATTCAGGAATTGATGCAAGCACAATATTTCGCTCCTGCAGAACACACATTTCCTCTTCATCTGATGATGATGAAGAATCCATTAGTACCACAACAACATTGTTTACGCATATCACTACAGCAGCTTTTTCCATTTTTAGCAATTTAAATGTATATTTTTTAATTTATAATTTATAAAACAAAATTTGTTAATTTTCGTCTTTAAATATTTTTTTTTTTCAAAACAAAACTATAAAATCAGCTGTTTTATAGTGCAACATTTTCACCCCATCATTTTATAAAGGGTGAAAATGGCAACATTTTTGCATGTTAATAGGGCGACATATTTTTAAAAGAACTTGATTCCTTTTTAAAGTGCTGTCAATTTTTTAGAAAAGAACACAAAAAGTGCAATTTTTTGGAAAGGGCAAACAAAATGTTACATTTTTTGCCAGAAAAGAAAACGCCATTAGTTAAGTGTATTTATAATTATGATACACTAATTGAGTTTGTAATTCTTTTTAAATAGTTACAAACAAAATGAATTGTTTTTTTTTTGTTAAATATTACTAAGTTCCCATTTGTTTTACATTTATGCCGGTTAAACTCTTTTACATTTTTTTTTTAACTTACGAAATTTATTGAAATTAATGTGTAATTATAGTTTTGCAACGCAGTGTTTCAAATACGACACAATGGGTTCTGGTTTTACCATTAAAAGAAATAGTTTTTCGACATAATTTATATATCTTTTTTTATCTTGTACAACAAAATTAATTTGTTAAAACTGCTGACAATTTAAAATGCAGTTCAAACCCATACAATATAACTTCAGAAACCAGATCGCGTTTACTTTAACTGTACCATATAACAGATGTGCATACGAGGGCTATTTAAAGTTAAGTTAACTCAGTTTTTAGTAAAATAGAATTAGAGTTAAAACTGAAAGCGAAAATAAATATCCTTACATTTAGTATGAAACGATAAATTTGGTGAGTAGATCGGCAAATTTTTCCATTTGATACAAAATTTATTTAGTTTAAACTCATATTCTGTTTCTATTATTATGTATGAGTACAAACATTATGTTAATGCGCTAATATTATGAAACAGCCTACGTATTAATACATTTACAACTATACATGTATTTTGCACAAGTGGTTTAGTGTTCCATTCATTCACAAAACTAGTAAAGTGTGATAATTACGATGTTATGATTTCTTTCAACTCCATTTTTCCATTCTATATTTCATTAAACTCCAACACACACATGAACACATGAACACAATTTTTATAACACCCCACTATTATTAACAATTTGATAAATAAACATTAGTTTCCTTGATTTAGATTTTGTCACAAGGTTTTCGTTTTTATTTTACCTGTTATTTAGTAAAGCATTTTGTTGTGGCACCATTCATGTTTTCGATTTTATTGCAACAACTTTTTCACATCAAGAGTTTAAAAAAAGAATAGTTCAATAAATTTTGAACTGTTAAATTTCCGGTGTATTTAATTTTCGCTAAAGCTTTATTTTAAATTTAGTGTTAAACATCTATTGCACACTTTGCTACAATTTGATATTACTATGGTCAGTATAAGAAAAATGGGATTCAGTTGGTTGCATAAGGAAGAAATTGGATAATTATTTAATTGTTGATTTATATGAACTTTGATGGCAAAAAATATATGGGAGAGGGACCCAAAATGAACATTGCGTATAACTTGTTTGCATAAGGTAGCAGCACCTCATGCTTTCTGTCATAGACGCAGTTTTCTATGCATACTAGAAAATAAAATATCTGCTAGTTTTTCTAATGCAAAGACGAAATAACTTTTTTGTTAGAAAAGTTTAAGTTAAGTTATCTAAATTTGTGATTTTGCACAGGTAGGGGAAACTAGACACGCTTGATCCCCAAAAGGAAGAAGACATTTATCGCCTAAACTGTTCAATATTTTTTATTGGTGTAAATTTTTTTTTTAAAGTTTTTCAAAATATTTAATTAAAATTTAAGCAAAAGTTGTCTTGAATACGTAGTGTTAAAGATATAAGAAAACACTGAAATCGTAAAAAAGGGAACAAGTGTCTAATAGTATAGTACACTTAATCCCTGTGTATTAGACACTTGTTCCCGGGGATCAAGTATGTTCACAACAGTGGTTTGATCCCAGGAATCAAATCCATAAAGTAAACAAAACACTTTGAAATTAAACAAAATAAGATTTTATTGATTAACAATCAACATAAAATAACAATTTATTCGATATTAGTTAAAGTATGGCCTCGAACTTGAATAATTTTCATTTCAATTTTTATTTTCATCGTAAAAATTATATTGTAAAATACTTCAATGTTTTTTTTTATATTTTTTTATTTAAAAATATTAAATTAATGGTTTTTGGTAAGGGAAAAATACAGACTGCGGAGGAGCTTCATATATCATACGAGTTTGCCATTTTTTTGGGGGAAAAAAAAAATGGTGGTATGCTATTGACTATGGCATTTATAGAGTAGCATAAAGTTGTGGTAGCTCCTCTTTGACCCTAAGTAATTTTACTCACTTGTTTTTTTCCTCTTGAAGCTATGATTTTATGTGGTTTGTGTACGGTACTTACCCCAGTCCCATCAATATTATATGTTTGGTTAGGTACAAAATTATTTTCAAAATATACCTCTTTTAGATAATTGAAAAACATATCCAATCTCTCTTGTAGAGTACCTTATATGAACAGTTTACATCAATATGAAAAACAAAGTCTTTAGATAATCTGCCTGTTTATTACAGCAAATATACAATGCAGCTAACAGATAAATATTAAAGAAAAACTTAGCAATTTAAAATCAAACCCTAACCACGTGCTTGATTACTATGAAGACAAGAATGGAGCAAAATTGATAATTAATAGGATTTTTATTAAAGTTCTGCCTATTATGGAGGCTCTAGCTTTTCTAAAACTTCGGGTTCTGATGAGATCTTTAGCCAGATCGAAATACTAGTATCAACCTAGCTAATATGTTTGATTTGCTTTATTTTGGTAAATATACGGAGGTAGAAAGCTCGTTATAAATTGAAAAAAATCAGTATTGTTATCGGATTAATATCGATAAATATCTGCTGAAATACATATTATACACTTGATCTTAGTGATCAAGTGTTTCATTAAAAAGGGAATCCAGTGTCTAGCAAATGACTTTTTCCGATTTGTATGGTTATAAAAAATTACGTTTAGAAATAAAACAAGTTTCACATATTTTTTTTTATCTAACCAAATACTTTTAAAAATAAATAATAGACGTTTTGGAATTCGCAACACTTCCTTCAGAAACCTTTCAGAAGTAAGGTCAGAATAAAGCATAAATCTGAAAACTTAAAACATGGTGCTTATATCTTCCTTATTGACCCAGTCGATATATGTATTTTTATTACAAAATAATAAGGGTAATATTAAAGCTAAAAAATATACACAAAGCTATACAAAAGTTATCTTGTTCTTGAGATATTAGGGGGGTATCAAGTGTTTCCCCTGTATTTTGCTGTATATTAAACTGCGCCAAATAAAGCGACTATGTTTTTTTTTGGTCCCATATAATAATTATGTTGTCGGTCACATCAAAATAATTTTGGCAAAATTTCAGACCTCTATCTTCATTTTTTAGTTTGCGCTCACAAAAATAAAAATTTTCGATGACAAAAAAATGTTTCCTCTAGTTTTTTCTGTATAAACAATTAAATATAAAAAATAAAAGAAAACCATTGGTATGGTTTTGTAGGGAATTAAATTCTCTGCAATGATGTAATTTCACTGAATTTAAAAAGCCAACACCTTTTTTTCTAGAGCTAGCCAAAGTTAATTTTTTTTTTTAAATTTTGACTCATTTGTGTGTTTTAACACGTATAAAACAACTTTTGATAGAAAAACTTAACAATTTAATTTCGTTTGAAAACTTTTTAATCCATACAAAAAGTTTCGTATTGAAAATGATCAAAATTGGTCCAGCAGTTCGAAAGTTATGAGTGGAAATGTGAAGGTACCTCAAAAATTTTCTATACAAATTTTATAAAAATCCAATTTAGAGAAAACTGAATTAAAGAACAATTTTTTTTAAATCAAATTCGTATGGAAAATTTTTGAGGTACCTTCACATTTTCACTCATAACTTTTGAACCGCTGCAACGACTTTGCTAATTTCGTAAGGATTATAAAGTTTTCAAAAGAAACTAAATCGTTAAGTTTTGCTTTCGAAAGTTGTTTTTTACGGGTTAAAACACAAAAATTAATTAAAATTTGTAAAAAAAAATTAATTTTCATTAGCTCTAGAAAAAACGGAGTTCACTTTTTAAATTCGGTAAAATGTCTCCTTTATAGAGAATTTAAAAGCTTCATCATATTTATGAAAAATTTCTTTAATATGAAGAAAAACTTCATTGACTTTCGTCTAATCTAACACACCGATCAAAAAAAAAATTATATATGGTCTAATGTTTTTTCATATTAAAATATGTTATAATAAGTGCTTATCTATGGTGTAATGTATGTCCTTATCTGACTATATTTTTCTTATGTGGTACCACATATCTGACTATATGTTTCTTATGTGGTACCATATATAACGATATATTAGTATATATTGACATTTTTAAAATTAGATATTAAGCACATATGCTAAACATAATATGATATGACAGATCTATTGTCTTATATAATAATACATTCTCATATATAACACAATATGTACTCGTAGATGGTGACATATAAGCATTATAATTTAAGATATATAATATAAAGGGTGTCCCAAGAAGAACGCAAATTTTAAATCTGGCAACATTCGAAGTGTCATTGTTTGACATTTGAACAATTGTTATTGTTTGCTAGTAAAAATTGAGCGCTACACGAATGAACAACGCATTCTCATTGTGAAATTGTTTTACCAAAATGGTGAAAGTTTTGCGGCTACAGTTCGCAAATTGCGATCAATTTGGGGTCACAATAATGCTCCAAAAGAGTCAACTGTAAAGAGATTAATGGATAAATTTGCCGAAACTGGGTCTGTTAGTGATGTAAAGACAACAACGCGCCATCGACCAGGTCGATCGACCGAAAATGTCGCAGCTGTACGTGATGATGTCGCTCAAAATCCATCCACCTCAATTCGACACCGAGCTCAGCAAATTGGTGTCTCCAAATCCACTTTGCAGCGAATTTTGACGAAAGATATGCATCTTCATGCATACAAAGTTCAATTGACTCAGGAACTGAAGCCATCTGACCATGGACAGCGAAGGGAGTTCGTTAATTGGGTATTTTAGAAAATGCTGATTTTGCCGATAAAATCATCTTCAGTGACGAGGCCCATTTTCATCTTGATGGCTTCGTCAATAGGCAGAATTGTTCACGAGAAGCAAATGCATCCTCAACGTGTCACTGTGTGGTGTGGTTTTTGGGCTGGAGGAATCATTGGACCTTTTTTATGAAAATGAGGCAGGTCAAGCGCAAACAGTCAATGGTGTTCGGTATCGTGAAATGATAACCAGTTTTTTCTTGCCTAGAATTGAATAAATGAATGTGGAGGGCATGTGGTTCCAACAAGACGGTGCCACATGTCATACAGCCAGAGAAACAATTCAATTGCTGCATCAGTCATTTCCCGGTCGTGTTATTTCGCGTTTTGGAGATCAGAATTGGCCGCCTAGATCGTGCGATTAGATTTTTTTCTTTGGGGTTTTTTGAAGTCGATGGTTTACGCGAATAAGCCGACGACGACTCAAGCCTTTAAAGAGGAAATTGGACGCTGCATTAATGAAATACCGCAGCATTCATGCAAAACGGTCATTGAAAATTTCATTAAAAGATCGCGTGCATGCCATCAAAGCCGCGGCGGCCATCTGCACGATATATTGTTCCATACATAACCTCATTCTGTCTACTTTACGATATAATAAAGTTTCACGATTTTTTTTTAAATATCTGTGTTTTATTTAAAATTTAAAAATTGCGCTCTTCTTGGGACACCCTTTATATTGTATAATAAAAAATATTTTTGTGTGTTATTTAAGATATGCTTATATATGGTATCATATGACTAATGCAATTATAGATATAATTATATATGACATTAATATTAACAATTTACTTTGAGATATGATATGGTCCAAAATAATAAATATGTTCTATGCATATAAGACATAATTATATGTTGTTATATAACCCAATACATAATTATACATGAGCAGATGTTCAAATTATTTTTCTTTAATTTTTTTATATTTTTATTAAAAATAACATATATCATGGAATATAAGTAAATCGCATTTATTTTCAAAATATCTCATTCTATCCACCAAACATGACGTATCTTTTCGAATCTAATTATATCCAAGTAGCTATACATTAATACCACCGGATATTTTGGGATCTATCAGGATCTTAAATTGGATATTTTTGGATTCCCCAATTTTAAGATCAACTATGATCTATCGGATACTACTGGATACCCCAATTTTGAGCTAAACTTGAATAAAAATAATCTATATCAAATGAGATCTGGTTTTGTGTTTAAGATGTAACTTTTTTTTGATCGGGACTTTATAAAATATGAAATTAATGACATGCTTTTATCACATTTATGAAATGTTTCATAAATATGTTGATGGAGTTTCATATTTTTTTAATGAAGTGCTTCATAAATGTTATGAAACATTTCATAAATAGGATGCAGCTATTCATAATTAAACTTTTATCGCTGATCCCCACAAGCTTTTTTTCATCTTCTCTTACATTTTTTTTTTTTTTTTACATGTGGTCCCGAACCTGACAATTCAAATTGCAATGCAATTTTTAAAGTTAAAAAATACATACGAAATTCTTGTTAGGAGAAATTTCATAAAATATTATACAAATTGTTAAAATTTTTCCCTAAATTTCTTTATATAAATTACAAAAACGATACGATCTGTTTCTGTATACACTATAATAAAATTTATTTTAATTAAAACTTAAAAATACAAAAGTATATGAGAAAAATAAATACAATATTACACATTTTACATGTTTATTCGCAACACTTCAACGAAACACACCTCCAACTGTACAATTTCAACATTTACGATCCATTGCTTTAAAACTTTTATTCTATGAAGGGGCGTGCCAGTACCCGGTACAAAAATCACCAAAAACAATTTTAAAACTAAAAAAATTGGTTTCAATTTTCGACTACCATGTATTTATTTGTTAGGTGATGGCACACGAATAAGATACATTTTGAATTTATCGGTCAAGTGTTGGTGGTAGTGTAATACCCAAAGGAATTCCAAAGTTGAAAGCACAAAACAAAATTTAAAAATAACAAAAAAAAGTCGTCTGGTTTCAAACGATTTTTTTAAAATTTTTCTACTTTACGTAACGATAGCAATTATATATATAGTCCTAAGGCGCTAACATTTTGTAGTTCGACGACAAAGAGTGTTGTTAATCCAAACATACAACCCGCTATTCTAAAATGGAAAATTTTCGAAAGTTATTGAAAAATATATCAGTTTCAAGTAGTGTTTCAGTGTAGCATTTTTATACATCAATAGAAGTTAAGAACATCAATTTAAGTTAAAAATTTCAATTTGAAATTAAAAAAATATAATTTTCTGTTTCATATTCAAAAAATATAGTTTTATATAATTTTTATTAAAAATAAAAATTATGTTTTTTCGACCTTTAATTGTGCAATGAAAATGAAAATTATTCAAATTCGAGGCCATACTCTATATTTCTATATTAGGATATTATCCTAACAAATAGTCTATAGAGTTTTGTGTTTTCAAATTTATTATTTGACCCTTTCAGGAATGTGTTGATAGATCTTTTTCGGGAATTTTCTAGGTTCCCATCATCAGAACACGTTTTGAAAGCGGTAACAATCCCATGCCAAACATCAAACATTCATATAAACTAGTTTACTCACTACATGAGAACTAATATATGAGCTTGAAGTTAAAGATTATAACCATTAATCAAAAAATAAACTGAAAACTTGTTTGTTATGTGCAAGGTCCACCTCTGGTGGATATTCAATACCCGTTTTTTGTTTTTTCCTCGTTTTTATTTTTTGTTTAGTTTATAAACAAAACAGGGGGAGTAAACTAGACTGTACTATGTCTTTTATACAAGTTTGATATAATTTTTATTAAAAATAAAAATCATGTTTTTTTCCGACCTTTTATTGTGCAATGAAAATGAAAATTATTCAAGTTCGAGGCCATAATCTATATTTCTTTATTAGGATATTGTCCTAACAAATAATCTATAGAGTTTTTTGTTTACAAATTTATTATTTGAGGAATGTGTTGATAGATCTATAGGAATGTGTTGATAGATCTATTTCGGGAATTTTCTAGGTTCCCATCATCAGAACACGTTTTAAAAGCGGTAACAATCCAATGCCAAACATCAAACATTCATATGAACTAGTTTACTCACTACATGAGAACTAATATATGAGCTTGAAGTTAAAGATTATAACTATTGATCAAAAAATAAATTGAAAACTTGTTTGTTATGTGCAAGGTCCACCTCTGCTGGATATTCAATACACGTTTTTGTGTTTTTTCTCCTTTTTATTTTTTGTTTAGCTTATAAACAAAAAAGGGGAAGTAAACTAGACTGTACTTTGTCTTTTATACAAGTTTGATATAATTTTTATTAAAAATAAAATATTATGTTTTTTTTCGACCTTTAATTGTGAATTCCCGAAATAGATCTATCCACACATTCCTGAAAGGGTCAAATAATAAATTTGAAAGCAAAAAACTCTATAGATTATTTGTAAGGACAATATCCTAATAAAGAAATATAGAGTATGGCCTCGAACTTGAATAATTTTCATCTTCAAAAAATATATTTAAAATTATGAAGACCTCAAATAATATTCAATTGGTGTTCCAGATTTTGAAATCATTTCTACTAGATTTTGAGTTTTTAAAAAATTTAATTGCAAATAATATTTTCCATATTTTAAATGTAAAATAAAAAATTACTGTTTCTAAATTTCCTAAAGATTAAAAATTTATTTTTTCAAAGTTTATGAAACTTTAAAAAAAAAAAATTATTTTCTCAAAGTTTATGAAACTTTTTTATGAAATGATGAAGGTCATACATTTTTATGAAACTCTTGACATATTGCACAAAAACTCCAAAAAAAAGATTACAACAACGAAGTACACACAGTGTTTTTGGGCGATATTACATTTTTTTTCGGGCTTAATGGTTTTGAGCGCTATTATCTAAAGCCAGATTTTTTGTGAATAACAAGTGAGCACCGCTGATTGGTTCCCTGCAGTTGCCATAGAATTTGGATATGTAATATGAAGACACTATAAATAACCTTTTTAACGGCCCCAATTTCACGTTTAATGTTTTTAAAATCAAAAATAATCCAATTTTTCGTCATTTGCTATTTTTTATGCTTCTTTAAAAAGAAAATGGGAAAATTTGTACAAAATGAAAGTATTTGGAAGACCTTTCCATTGGCGTACAGATAATAACAAAATATCGTAGGCTTGTCTGCAAGTAGTGCTAGTAGTGCCTTAATGATTTACGGGCTCATTTACTAAAATACTGCATTAAAATAAATTCTGATTTGATCTTTGTTACGGAACGGTGAGTGGTTTTTAACAAAAACGTTTTGAAGGAGCAGTTTTCAAAATATATTCATACCACTTTATTGTTCATAAAAAAAGTTTAGTTTTTTAAATAAAATATGTGTCCACTAAAAATAAATTGGAAATGAAACATGTGAATATGGAAGTCAAGCAGTATATTTCTCCATTTAAAGTAATTAAGAAATTATATATTTTTTGCAGCATTAAGTCAAAAGACAAAAAAAAAAAATTACCTTTAAAACCCCATTTCAAATGATACCACATTTGTGTATATTTAATTTGAATGAAATAGAAAGCAAAAATACAAAAAAGTTAAAATTTTAAGTCCAATTTTGGACAATTAAATTTTCCTGGTGTTCAAAAACCGAGAAAACCCAGCAAAACTTTGGTAATGGGTAGGACTTATTTCAGACCTTCCAAAGTAATGACTATCCATTCCAGTTTTTGTTATTTTGAAGGTCCGAAATAATACCTTACTAATATGAATATATGTAACTGCTTATTTGTAAGATAAAAACAACGCCTTACTAATATTGTGTTAAATATCTGCTTATTTGGAAGGACCAAAGAAATAAGGTACTTGTAAGGTAATAAGTATGTAACTACTTTTTTGTAAGGTATATTTATAAAGATTCATAATATATCATAATTAATAATTTAAATGCAATTTATTTAAGCAAACAAATATATAGTTATACATAAACGACTCTCACAAAACAAAAGCTTATTTAGTAAATAACAAAATTAAGATAATTGATATTAAGTAGAAATTATTAAATTTTATTTATTAATACATTAAGAGTTTTTGGTAATAATTTTCTTATTTTCGAAGAATAACCGAGTAAAAAAAAAGTTTGTAATGTTAGCAACTCGTACTCGCAAGTTTTTTTGCTGAGTTTAGCAACTTTTTTGCTGATGTTAGCAACTTTGTCTGCTAGGATCCTCCCAGCAAACGAGTTGCTAATATTACAAACTTTTTTTTTGGGTATACTAGTATATAAGATTTTTAGTTTTTTATAGTGAATTTTTTTTGTTCTTTTTATGTTTAATAAATGTTATTAGAAAATAATAAACAAAGTCTTTTAATTTTTTTCTTGAGAAAATATTAATCGCTGTTCACCACTTATTACACTTCTTCCTGGTAAGCAGTTATTATAGTCCTTCCTTGTAATGACTAAAATCAGTAGTTATTTTAGGACCTATTAATAACTAGTTATAATTGTCCTTATTAATAACTAGTTATTTTATTGCCTATTAATACCTTCTTATTTAGGTACATGTTAATACGTACTTATTTTTGCACCTATAAATAACTACTTATTAACATCCTTACAAGTAATACGTCATATAATGGCTTCAAGCATTACTTTTGATGCTACAAATAAGAAATGAAATAAGTACTTATGTGTAACTGGTGATTTCACTACATATTTTGTAACGTCTTATTTTTGTCCCTATATGTAAGCACAAGGCAAGGCCTTGCCTCCTATGACACCCCCATGTTAAAATCAAGTGTTCTTGGCCTCAACTATAAGTACTTCTGATTCTTGTTTTCTTCTTCCATTTCCCATTCTATGGTAATAGCAAGTTTTCCTGGGAAGGTATATATTGGATTATTGTTTCTACACACAGAGAAAAATTTGCTATTTGCCAACTGAAATTCGGTTAATACAACTCGAATTCGATTATTACGAATTTCAGTCGGCTGGTACAACAGAACATTTGTTTTCACAACAAAGTTCGGTTAATTCAACTGAATTTTAGTTACAACACCCAAATATTCAGAAATCTAATGTAAATATCATTGTACTAAATGAATTTATAAGTTCTTACCATTAAAATATACTTTTCAATTCGGTTGTTGCGTTATTTCTCTGTGTGTACAATATATGCAAGTTTTATAAAAATCGAAGTATTAAGCTTAGAATAGCTTCCTTTTGTGCCACTTAATTAGTTTTTCTAAACCATTTAATATTATTCGAAAAAAAAAATTAAATATGTGTAAGGTAAACATGTTTGTTTTAATAAATAAGTAAAACTAACAATTATTTAACATAAAAACCGAAACATTTACCAAACTACTAAATGAAAATATTGAAAAATACATTAATAACGAAATCGACTACAATTACTGGTGTTAGCGAAGGTCACATAAAAAATATAAATAAAATGTAATTATAAAAAAAAAAAAAAATAAAAGTATTTCTAATTGTAGAAATAATAGCAATATTTTACAAAGTTTTTTACTTTTAACATTAATATTTTAATGGTTTTAATGAGAAGTTATGCAAATTGGTTTTCAATTTGTATTTTGTTTTTTAACTAATATAAAATATTTAAAATACCATTTCTCTTATACATTAATTATTCATATATCTTATTGTTGTTGGCGTTTTTTATTTAATATTTATATTTTTTTGTTTTTTTACAAAAAAAAGGTGTTTTCTTTTACTTTACCACAATTTGTATGTAGACAATCGACAATATGTAGTTAAAAGAAAAGGGAAATTTATTTTTCGAAGTCACACACTTTGCAATAATAATCGTATGTATTGTATACTCCACTCGTATGAGTATCAGAACTTAAATGAATGTCATGGTTTTGAATACTTAATTGATTACACCGTGTATACGTTATATGTAAATATAGTAAATATTTATAAATATAGTAAATAGTTTTATATATATAAATATATATTTGTTATTGGTTCGAGATATATCAACTTAATTTCTAATAAAAAGCGAAAGTTTAATTCAAATGATGGTAAAAGTTTTCTATTTATTAAATATTTAAAAATTTGACATCCAAAAATTTCTTTTCATATTATGTGTATATCTGAGGTCAATATGTTTTTATTAACCCTTACACTACCGACTTTTTGTTTGTAGAATATTTCTATTTTGACTTCTAATTCTTGTTTGGAGACTTTAATTTAGAATGGAAAAAAGTTTCCACATTTTAAAAATGTCTACACTGCAGTGTACAAGGGTAGTGAAAGGGTTAATTTTATAATAACATAATTTATTAACCTTGAAATTATCGTGAGTTTCATAGCAATTTTAATAAATAAATTAATATTTATTGAGTTAAATATACTTATTTGACTTTCATTAAGAAGATACACTTGTCAGAAGTAATTTTACCTTTAACAAAGCAAATAAAAAAATATTTTAATGCAATTTTTAAAGCAAAAACTGTTTTGTATTAAAATTTCCTGTTCTTAATTTACAAATTGCATAAATTTTTTTTACTAATTTTTTAAAACCGAGTTGCTAAAATTAGCAAACATTTTAATGTGTTCTATTTTCAAAGTTGAGAACAGATTATTTGTTTAAGTTGAACATTTTTATTATCGAAAATATAGAGAAAAAGCCAAATCAGGGACCGTAATAATTATGCCTTCTATTACAAAAGTCAGATGTAAGAGTTATTTTTGATTTTTTTTTAAAGAGAAAATAACAACTATTTTATTATTTTTATTTTCTGTGTCAAAAATAATGTTATTTTTTTACTTTTATGTTTTCGAGCAAAAATTAAAACTTTTTTTGATTTTTATTTTTTTAATCAATGACTTCCTCTCATTTTTTTTAAAATTAATGCCAATTAAAAATTTCCATGAAGCTTATTTTATCGAGAATAGCCACATTTTTGTGAGTTTGACATGAACTTGTCAAGATTTTGCAAATAATGCATTTTTGTAAAAAAAACTTTTATTTCTTTTAAAAGTGAAAGAAAGTTATTTTTTTTCGCTAGATTAACAAAAAATTTTATAAAACAATTTTTACAATGTCTTTTTTCACAAAAACATATTTAAAATGGTATAAAAAGAATACTTTATAGTTCACTAATATTAAAAAAAAAAATATTTAAATTACACTCAAAAAAAAAGTTTGTTGAACTTTCAGCAATTTTTTTTGCTGACATCGCGTTTTCTGCTAAAATTTTAGTTAAAAACTTTTGCCAAAAAACTAATTTTAAACTAATGTGTAACTAATTTACGTTGCTACCAAAATTGTGCTGATAATGACATTAATAGCATGTATAACCTGACCAACCATTCCGCTTTCGGCGGGATTATCCCGCTAATTTAATGCTGATCCGCTTTGATTTTTCTTCCCGCTTTTTAAACCAAAACCCGTCTTTCTGTGTTTTAGAACTTCCTGCAAAATTTTTCATAAGTTAGTTCTAAAAACGTTTGGTATTTTAGGAATTTAGTAGTTTTTAATTAAAAAAGTTTACAAAACAAGTGAAAAGATTTCAAAATTTCGATAAGTTCCAAATTGAATCCTTTTTAACCATGTACAGAAAATATCTTTGATTCTTGATAATCCCGCCATTCCGCTTTTGGCGGGATTATCCTGCTATTTTAATGCTGATCCGCTTTGATTTTTCTTCCCGCTTTTTAAACCAAAACCCGTCTTTTTGTGTTTTAGAACTTCCTGCAAAATTTTTCATAAGTTAGTTCTAAAAACGTTTGGTATTTTAGGAATTTAGTAGTTTTTAATTAAAAAAGTTAACAAAACAAGTGAAAAGATTTCGAAATTTCGATAAGTTCCAAATTGAATCCTTTTTTAGCCATGTACAGAAAATATCTTTGTTTCTTGTTTTTGGATATGCAAATTCAAAATGTTATTACGACTTACTCTTGATAACGATTGATAACGAGTGTTGTTTTTTTTGATAAAAGCATTAAAAAATTACAAAACTGTAAACAAAAATAGTAAAAAAAACCATACCGAAAATATCGGCATTTTGCAACTTACTTTTTCTTACATAATCCATTTAAACGATCGAAAAACTTCGAAAATAGTCGACAAATATTTTTCTTAAAAAATTTCGAAATACTCAAATTTAACTTAGTAGTTTGTTTTTAAAAACAAATAAAAGTTTTATTAAAATGACACAAAATTTTCCAAATAATTTTGCTCGGAAAATCATTTTTACCTCAGATTGTCTTAAAACCTTTTTAAGTAATTTGAAATATAAAATGGCAAATTTGATAAAAATCCGTATTTATAGAGAAAAAAATTATATATCCCGATTTTTGCATAAAAATTCCGTTTGTTTTTTTGTCAAGTTCCGCTTTTTGCAGTTGGTCGCGTTAAGCATAGATAACAAGTAAAAGGACTAGATGTGGATGTCACAGCTTGTATGAACGAAGTTGAGAAAAAATAAAAGATACAAACAAACACTACCATTCATTATAAGACTTACACAAAATGCAACCTCGATTGATATTTTTTTTTTTAATTGAAAATCCTAGCACAACAAGATTGACATCTTATAAATTACAGTGCTAGCAAATAATTTCGTGAAATAATCATTTAAAGATACAATTAGCATAACATTATATAAAATTTCTAAAAAGTTTAAAGACTTAAAAGAAAAAAAATAGTTTTAACCTAACAAATTTAGATTGAATCATTAAAAGAGCAAAGAATAATAACAAAATTTTTAGAAATGACATCAGTTAAAAACAATTATGATGTTCAGGGTCGATGTTAAGGGATTTGGTTCATTTAATTTTTTCTTTTGTATACTCCATATATGCACATAAAAATTGTGAGCATTAAAAAAATATAAATGAAAGGTAAAAAAAATTTAATAAACTAATTTGAAAAAAGACTACTAAATGAATGATATTTTGATGAATTTGAAAATTGAAGAAGCAGGCAAAAATACAATACGCTTTGGTGCTGCTGTACAAAACAATATTTTGATAAATTATGGATGCAGGCAAAAATATAAACTACGCTTTGGTCCAACTGTACACAACAATAAATGCCAGTCTTAGTTATATTAGTTTTTTTGTTTTTATATACATCGAGATTATTTTTATGTTATTTTCAATTTATAACGAGCTTTCAACCTCTGTATATTTACAAAAATAAAGCAAATCAAACATATTAGCTAAGTTGATACTAGTATTTCGATCTGGCTTAAGATCTCATCAGAACCCGAAGTTTTAGAAAAGCTAGAGCCTCCATAATAGGCAGAACTTTAACAAAAAACCTATTAATAATCAATTTTGCTCCATTTTTAGTTAGTTGTTTTTAAAATATAAAGGGTTGTTATGATATTTAGCGATATTTTGAATATTTCTGTTCTGTATTTTAGAACTATTTTTATTTGAAAAATGTAAAATTACATGTAAGTAATTGGGAATTATTATGTTTTGTTCTTATGCCCGTAATTTCAAGCAATATATACCTACCGGTGCTTAGATATCTACCCGTATACACAAACAAAATCGGGTAGGAATCTAAGCACCGGTAGGTAAATATTGCTTGAAATTACGGGCATTAATGTTATTAATAAAAAATTGTGTTTGTTTTTCCAAATTTTTTATGTAATTGCATTATGTTAACGATGTGCAAGTCCTGGTATTTTCATATATATTTAAAACAATCACAAAAAAAAAAAATAATTTATATTTTAGGAAAAAAAAAATATAATTAAAGCAAAAATTGTATACTAAGTTTTTTATTTTTTTTCAATCTACTGAGCTCCATCAAAAAATTTAGTTGATTTCAACAAGTTTATTTAAATTTGCATTGAACTAAGTGTCAGCAAAAATTTTTGCTGAATTTATTAATTTTTTTGCTAAAAATCAGTTTACTGATGTTCAGCAAAACACTTTTGCAGATATTTAAATTGGCTGACCAAACTAACTTTTTTGCTAATTTTACGGACTTAGTTTTTGAAAAACAATGTCCATTAACGGCTTACTAAAATTTTATTTAGTCTTAGTCCCGTTTAGTAAATTTGCCTCCTTCTATCACTTTACAAATTATTACAACAGACACGTTTCGCTATAACTAGCCAAACGTAGTTGGTTTTTCTATTTATTTTAAAATTCATACAAATATGTGAACATTTCCCAGCAAAAAATAACCTGGATTTGGTAAGCAGTAACTACATTTCTATGCTTCCAAGATAGCGCTTCACCGCCTTGCATACTATAAAGCAATTAGGGAAGGCATTCTGTCGTGCTTCCCAGAATGCTTTCTTTGAAGCAGTGAATAATGTATGCCTACCATGCAGCACTAATGTTGTCAACATACAAAAAGCGCTTCTTAGAGCCTAAGAAGGCATGAATTTATTGCTTCTAAGAGCACATGAAAGAGTGGGACATGGCGAACAAAAATCATGCCTATCAAGCACTATTTTTTGCTGGGTTTTAAAATAAAATGTAAAAAAATATTCAAATATAAAAAAAAAAATATAAGAAAATTGTAATGTAAGTTTTTAAGATAGGCCATCCTTTTGTAATATGCTGTCTGTCATATACATTTTAGGCACATTTCACGCTTTTCCTTAAACCATACTTACTTTTGTTTTCGTTTTTAAACGAAATTATTGTTCAGATTATCTTTTTGCTTATGCACAAAAATGATTCGAACTTGGAATGATAAATTGTGCTAAATATTTATTAAACAAATTTGAGAGTTAAATATTGTTGAGGGTCTAATTAGTATTTACCAAAAAAAAATTAAGTTAAAATATCTCGTAAAAGTCCTTCCAAAAAAAGGTATTACTTTCCTGACTTTAATATTTAATACAATTTTGAATATATACCATTTTCCGAGTCAGTGGAAATATGCTGAGGGTAATAATGGTGCCAAAACCAAATAAACCAGACAACGTAGTTTCCTCGTATCGACCAATCAGTTTGCTAACAACTTTTTCTAAGATATTTGAACGAATATTATTACGTAGATTATTACCGATACTTGAAGAAAGGAATATAATTCCAGGATACCAATTCGGATTTCGAAAAAATCATCTTACTCCGGAGCAATGTCATCGTATAGTTAACGTTGTAAGAGATTCACTGGAACGTAAAAAATACTGTTCAGCTGTGTTTTTAGATATTCAACAAGCCTTTGACCGAGTCTGGCACAAGGGGCTTCTCTTTAAACTAAAAATATTGCTTCCAGCACAATATTATTTTATTTTTAAATCATATTTAGACGGAAGATTCTTTTATGTAAAGGTAAATAATGAAGTATCTGATATATGTCCAATTAAGGCGGGAATACCACAAGGTAGTGTTCTAGGACCTGTCCTTTATACAATATTTGAAATGAAATGAAATGAAATATTTACGTCCGATATGCCAGTACGAGAAAATATAACAGTTGCAACTTATGCCGATGACACAGCTCTAATAGCTACTAATGATGTACCGGATATTGCATCAGCAATGATTCAGACTCAACTTAAACACATTGAAGCATGGTTAATAAAATGGAATATAAAAGTAAACACACAGAAATCTACCCATATTACATTTACACTAAGAAAAGGAGATCGTCCAAATGTCACTTTAAATGGCACAGAAATTCCAAAACAAACAAAAGTTAAATATCTTGGTCTTCACCTCGATCGCCGCCTTACTTGGAAGGATCATATAAAAGCAAAAAAGGAACAATTGAAAATAAAACCAAGGCGAATGTATTGGCTTCTTAGACCAAAATCTGAATTAAGTATGGAAAATAAACTTCTGCTATATAAAACAATTTTAAAACCGGTTTGGACTTACGGGATACAGCTATGGGGAACAGCTAGTAATTTAAATATTGAAATCCTACAGAGATATTAATCAAAGACTCTTAGGTTAATCACAAATGCTCCATGGTTCGTCACTAATGACGATATTCATAAGGACTTGCAGATGTCCACTGTTAGGGATGAAATTAATAGACTTATCTCAATATACCTTGAAAGACTTAGTAACCACAACAACTCATTAGCTATATGCTTATTAGACGAAAGCGAGGAAGTTAAAAGACGGAAAAGGCATCATGTTTTAGATTTACCTTACAGAAAATGATCTCCATATATAAATTTGTAAAAAAATATCTTGTTTTTTAAATGTTATGTATAATAAACTTCGCGAAAACATCAAAAACTTTAATGCCATTTTGCGTAATATCTGGCCTATAAGTAAAAAAACAATGTACGCCGTTAAAATCAGCTTGACCGAAATATTTAAGATCAATGGTCCGTGCTCTTGTTTTCGATTTTAGGGGTAAATTTTGTGTCGCTGTATTAACCCGATATATTTGTAGCTGACAAATGTGCAATATCAACTGGGTAAATTTGTCGCATAGGTGGGCAACTTAGTCGATTTTAGTTAATTTTAAAAACAAATAGAAGTCATAAAGATAATTGATGTTTTAAGTATATAAATTAATACGTTATCTTAGAATACTATGTAGGTAAAGACCACTGCAATTGTAGTTGAAAACAAATGAAATTTCACTTAAAGAAAAGGCGACTTACATTTCATTAAATTCAACTAACATTGTAATTTGTTTTTTAATGTTCAAAAAATAACTAACAATTGTAGTAAAAATGAACCACATGGTAGTAAAAAATAAACAAACATTTATTTTTTTTATTTTTTTAAATAACAAAAAACAACTGTAAAAAATAAATGTAAAATCATAAAACAGTCATTTGATGTGAGTTGTTTTTTTTAAATGAACTACAAGGTTAGTAAATATTTTAGTTTGTTCTACAAATGACTGACATTTACATTAAAAATAAAGAAACTGCTTTACAACCTAAACAACTACATATTTTTAAAGCAGAAGTTCCCTGAGTGTAGGTTTTTGGGTAAAAAATAAAATTTCAAAAAAATGGTGGTTAAGTGTTGACAGCGCTTTAAAAAAAAGTGGCGAATGCTCCCACTTCTACGTTATCTACAAATATCTATACTACACTCAAATAAAAAAGTCAGAAGAAGTTTCAGAAAAATTTGTAATTTTATAAAAAAAACAAAGTTAACTATTTCTAGTCCAGTAGACCGCTTGGCTAGTTGTTTTTAGTTAGTAAAATAAAAATACTAAGAAAAATCAATAAACTTCACTAAATTTAATAAAATTAGTAAAATAGTTTTACAATTTGTAACAAAAAATTACTTTGTACTAAAGATTAGTACAAAATCTGTAAAGTGGGATATAAAAAGTTTTTTCAAATCATCTACTAACTTCTTATTTGAGTGTATGTTGAAGGGTATAATAATAATAAAAAAAAACTGTTCCTATTCATATGACCCACCCAATAGAGGTGAGCGACTGACTATTATGTTTATATTAAAATTAATAATAATAACAAAAACCATATTGTATTTTTCTTTCTTTTAAAGTTAAAATGAACCTGTAAAAAAATTTTTTTATGATCGCTTTAATTGTATTGTTATTAAATTTTGTTTTTTTTTTTAGTTAACTTAAAGGTCATTTGTGGTTTTTGAAATTTTAACTATGAAACTATGTATGTATTTATAACAAACAAAACAAAAACGAATTAAAATAAACTAGTTAGTGCTGCAAAATTAGTGGTTATTAAATATTAAGATAATCGATACTTAAACAGAAGCTGTTCAAAGTTACTACTTCATTCAAAAAATTGCGATTATTTTTAAACTTTGAACTGATAAAATATATGTGTAAAGCTTTTCTAGCAAAACGTTTAGTAAACTTGAATACAATTAGTGAAATTCTGGTAAACCGTTAGTCGAAATCGTTTTGCTAAAATCAGCCAGTTTTTTACTAACCATTAGTATTTTTTTTTAATTAAATTTTATTTTTAATATATATTGGATTACATAAAGTTCAACTAAGAAAACTTTACTTTCAACTATATGAAAATGATAGAATTAATTTTTTTTCAAATTGGATTTCAAAAATTTGTAAAATATTTTGCTATAATCAGCAACGAAAATTAGAAAACATATTTGTAATTTCTAAATAGGAAAATTTTTTGAAAAACAATGTTTTCGTAAAAAACTGTAAATTGGGATACAAAACGTGTAAGGTTAGGTTAGGTTAGGTTAGGTTAGGTCGAAAAGAGGATTTGGAGAAGGGAAATACTTCCCTAAACCGACTCAAGTCCCTGAGGACTTACACTTAAGCCAGAATGTCGGCTTGTTGTGCGCTCTAAACAATCGGTTCTATGTCCTATGTCACCTTACTATCCCAGGAACTCCGTCGCACTGACGAAACTCCTCAACTTCTTCCATCCTATGCCCCTAAGATACCCCAGTGTGGATATTGGGTCACTGGATAGTATTTCGACCCGGATCCCGGCAAATGCCTGGCATTCACAGAGATAGTGTTCCAAGGTCTCCTCGTCCTCCCCACAGGCCCTGCACACTTCCGAGTCCGCCCTACCAATACGGTGGAGATGGGCGCTAAGTGTCGAGTGTCCCGAGAGGATTTCCATCAAAAGACTCAGTTCCTTCCTACTGAGATTCAGAATTTCCCTCGTCTTGTCCTTGTCCGGGTTGCCCCAGAGAATATTTGTAGTCCTGCCAACACCAGCATTTTCCCAGATGGTCCTATGCATGGTGTCAGCCCAGTCCACCAGCTCCGCCTTGAGAGCTCGAAAAGGTTTAGCGTTCTCCAAAGTGACTAATTCCAGGGAAGACCCTCCCCTAGCCAAATCATTAGCCACTTCGTTCCCCGCTATACCACAGTGTCCCTGCACCCATATAATATCAATGCGTCCCCGTGAAGAGAAATCGTTAATTTCCCCTTTACACCTGAGTATCGTCGTTGATCCCACAGAGTCCGTAGATAAAGCCCGGATAGCCGCTTGGCTATCCGTGAAAATCACAATATCACCGGTCAAGCCCATGATATTCACCTGCTTAATGCACTCCGTAAGAGTGTTAAGATCTGTTACTACAGATTTCTATTTACTCTTTTATTTGGGTTTATTAATAAGATTGAAAAAACAATAATTTAACTGTAATCCAATGCAAAGCTTGACAAATATCATGAAACTAACCAGGCAGAAAAATACAATCGGCACAGTATTGGCAAAGCGTCGGCGAGGGTCGGTTATGCGTTGGCAGAACGTGAGATTAACAATCTTTACATTATTGTCCTGTTATCAAAGATTACAGGGTCACACGTTGGTTTAAGCGAACTTGCTACCGTTGGCGTAACGTTGGTAATTAAAAGAATTCGGGGATTATATAGCTTAAATTAAATTAATTTTAAGAAATATGTATCATAAAACACATTTAAGTTGGTAAAAATATATGAAGCTTTATGTAGTCATATTTATTTCTAAGTGACGCTATATGTAATCTTATTAAAACTCATCCAAAATATGAGCCCATATAATTGCATCTGTTTGTATGGGTTTATATCTAGTCTTAGATAAATGTCCAGGACAATTTTATCCGGATTATATAATTGCATTAGATTGTATTAGTTTTGTATCTAAACTGATAAAAATAAATATCATTATATAGAAACCAGATATTAATGTATCCAGATTTTGACCTGATATAATTGTTTATGATTTTATGTAAACTGATACATCAAAATATAATTAGATCTGAGTTTTAGTCTGGTAAAACTGCACTAAATGTTAAATTTTTGTATATTATTGTATAAAAATATATAGAGCAATTCCATATGAAAGCGATCACCTTTTGGACGACCCCTCTCCGATTTTAAAATAAATAGTCTCAATCGATTGCCCAGCAAAAAATAATGTACCTACATATTTTTTTTGTTTTATAGTGACTGGTTTAGTGGTGGTGTGCACCACTGTCATGTGACAAAATTGAAGAATTCTTCATAAGGGACCTCATTGAAAGTTGTTTTTAAAAAAACTACTAAAGCGATCGCAACGAGTGATAGCTCGTTGGAAAGGTATTGAATCAGGCTTTAATTGAAAAAATAAAATTTTCCTATTTTTTCTTGTTAAATAATTAAAAATAATTCAATTATAAAAAATATAAAAACAATGAGAACAAGGTGGTCTCTTAAATGCTCTTCTCCTGTCCAAACAAGGAGTCGGGGCCCATTTTTTATTGATGATTCTTAAAGCAAAAATTATGAGGAATCCAAAAAAAATAAAATTAGCCTGAAAATTTAGGAGCTTCTGTGGAAAATCGGAAAATTTAATTTTCATGGGAAAATTTAATTTTCATGGGAAAATTTAATTTTCATGGGAAAAAAGGTAAATTTCTGAGAAAAATTAGGAAAATTTTATTTTTCAATTAAAGCCTGATTCAATACCTTTCCAACGAGCTATCACTCGTTGCGATCGCTTTAGTAGTTTTTTTTAACAACTTTCAATGAGGTCCCTTATGAAGAATTCTTCAATTTTGTCACATGACAGTGGTGCACACCACCACTAAACCAGTCACTATAAAAAAAAAAATATGTAGGTACATTATTTTTTGCTGGGCAATCGATTGAGACTATTTATTTTAAAATCAGAGAGGGGTCGTCCAAAAATTTGCCAATTTTGATCGTTTTCATATGGAATTGCTCTATACTATTTCATAATTTTGGCCTACTGCATCTTTCAATTTAAAACAAGTAATAAATATCCTTTTGTATCTAATTAGATTCAAGTAGATCTAAATTAATCCAACTGGATACTTAAGGATCTCTCAGGACCATAAACTAAATATTTTTCTATCCTCCAATTTTTAATTAAATTTTGATCTAACTTAATACAGTAATATTTTAGAGAGATCTAATCGTTTATTACTGGATACCCACTTTTGAGATAAACTTGAATAAGAATACCAAATGAGATCTAATTTTGTATTTGAGATGCAACTTTTTTTTTATCGGGTACTTTTATACGAAAATTAAAAATTTTTTGAAACACGATTATAGACTTAGACTGTCCTAAGATTATTTGTAAGAGTGTAAGTCACAACGTTTTATACAAAACAACCATAAAATTCAAATTTTATTTATCATGTCAATTTTAAAGAAATTAAATTTTCGGAGACTCTTGCAACAACAAACACAGTCATAAATAATCACATGGGGAATATAGTCATATATAGAGTCACAGACTTTTTCGTATGAATAGGCTTTACAAATTGTTAATAGAATCATTTATAAAAATAATCATTGAGATAATAATAAGATTACTATTGTAAGAATCAGGCAATTTTAGGCGAGAATGAATTTACCTATAATGCAGCCCAAAAAATGTTTAATTATTAAATTAATTTTTTTAATAATTTGAAAGATTTTATAATTGTCAAAAATATTGGTAAATTTTTTAAAATTATTTTGAAACATTCATTTTGTCGGAACTCTTCGCGGACCCCCTGGAATACCCTTACGGAGCCCCATTTGGAAACCGTTGCTCGGAGCTAGTTCATGATTTAAAATTTTGTTTTTCTTTCAAAATCTCAATTAAAAAATAAATTGATATATTAATATTTCTAGCTTTTTCCATATTCAGTTTAATTACTGTAAATAATATTCTAAAAGTAACAGCGAAATTGGTCAATATTGAATTACGCCTACTTCGCCCTTTTTTTGAAAAAATTTAAAACATTTTTGCTTTGTCTCTTATAGGAGAACAAATACTAATAGTTTGGCGTTGCTGCGATGTCTTTTTTTTTTTGGTAGCTGGACAGTTAGCTTGGAAAGCAACCTATGAAGAAATGTTTTAAAACTATAATGAAAAGATTTATTGGAGGAAAATTAATTAAACTTTTAATAAAATCTAAGAAGCATTTTCTGTCCGAGTATTCAAATAATCTATTTAAATTTTACAACACTATAAACAAAGTGTCAGTTGTTCTCCCACCAAGAATTTGGTATTTTTTTCATGTTTGGCCCACCACTGTTTTATTTATTTATTTTATGTTTATATTTTGTTTGCTTTTTATTTCGAAATTTTAAGGAAGTCGCATTTTTTGTATATTAAAAGAGAAATGTAGAATTTTGAAATTTTCTTTGTCATGTGCAAAAGAATAAAGAAAAATTTTCGGTATTCTCAAAACATGATTTTTCGGCTTTTTCTTGTTGTTGTTCATAATTTCAATGTGCTGAATAAAAATAAATGAAAAACGTGTATTTATACTATAAATACCTATAAATATACAGGGTGTTTAAATGAATTTCGAAAAGGTTTTGAGACAATTAAATATATCCTGACTCTATTTTCCCAATAATCACTGCTGAACTAAAGCTAACTTAATTTAAGCGCGAATTTTCCACTTGCAAAAAAATGCTTTAAAGGCTTTAATGCTTTAAAAAATGGCTTAGACCGGCTTGAAAGTGAAATCATTCAATTGGGACGTTATTTTACCAATAACCGAAAATTCTTGAAAGTAATATCTAATATAGAAAATTGTCTGTTTTTAAGAGCAACTCGGCGAATTGTTAAAAAATACAGCACAGCATTAATAATAAAACATAAATTCTACCAATTTACGCATCGAAGTTACACATTTTTGCAGTTAAACACCCTGTTTAACTTACACATTATATTAACCCAAAAATTTTCTTGTTTTATCGGAAGAAAATATACTTTTTTGCCAAATATTTATTTTGTTTTATCTTAGTTTATTGTTAACACTCGACAAGTAGAAGTTTTTTGTTGGTATCGTTTTTGGGATATTTGATGTGCGCGTACTTTTTGAAAATATTTAAATTGAATGAAAATATTGATAAATTTATTTCATTTATTTTATAATTACTGTTTGTACATTTTTATTGAGTTTTTCAATTTAGAAAAAAAAAAACTATTTAGGTGAGTTAATAATTAATGCCTATTATCGTTTGGCTTAATAAACCTGTCGTTGCTTAATGATCATTTATGTAAAAAAAATTCAATTATGTGGAATTTTGGTTAATAAATAATGAGATCAAAAAAATGGTTCCCAATATTATACTTAAGACACTAGTTCGCACGCAGAAGAAAATGCAATATGTTCTAATATTAACTTACACTCGAATAAAGAAGTCTGTAAAACTTACAGAAGAATCATTGATTTTTCAAAAAAATTACTAGTTTTATGCCAGTAGCTCATTTAGCTAATTTTAGCAAAACGTGTCTGTAATTATAAGTAAAGTGAAAATAAAAGGAAAAATTAGTAAATGTTACTAAAATTTAGTAAACTCGATTTAGTGAAAGTAGCCTATTTTTTTTTTCTAACAATTTTTAAATAATGTTTTTTATTAAAATTTATTTTTATTTTGCATTTTCTTTATATTTTAAGCTACAAAATGTTAAACTTAAGTGTACTTTTATATTTTCTATTTATCTCTGAAGCAATAATCTTTAAACTAATTTCTCAGATATTGCTCTGTAAATTTGAGAAGAGATTTTTTGTATTGAAGTTTGAATAAGACTACACACAGAAAAAAATTTAGCTATTTGCCAACTGAAATTCTGCTACTACGACTCCAATTGGGTTATTACGAAATTTAGACAGTTGGCACAACGTTATATTAGTTTTCACAACAAAGTTCGGTTAATTCAACAAAATTTAAGTTGCAATACCCAACACTTTCAGAACTCGAATGTAAATATCGTTGTATTTACTGAATTTATAAGTTGTTACCATTAATATAAACTTTTCAATTCGGTTGGCACTTTATTTCTCTGTGTGTACTAATATCATTATCATACTAATAAAAAAGTCAATAATATGGAATCACGTATTCCTCTGGGGAAGTTATTCCCTTCGCTTTATAACAGGGGGTAAAAATGTCGATGCTGGAAAGCTGCTGAAATTAGCATACTTTTATTTGCTAAATATGAGTAAGATAGGAAGAGCGAAAATAAAACGGTTTAATGTACAAAAATTTTAATTATATTTATTTAAGCAAAATTTTGGTTAATTGAAAGTCAAAGAAATTAATCTGCAAAAACCGGCAAAATGTTTGCTAAACACTAATAAACATATAAAATCACAAATAAATGTGATATTTTCAGTTTTTTTTTAAGATTTTTTTAATGCAAACTAAATTTACCCTTAATTTTTTTAGCAAATATTTCTGTTAATATTAGCAGGATGATTGTTATTTACATTTAACAATATTTGTCTTTAACATAACAAAAATTTTGTTGATACATCAGACTTTTTTGTTTTTTTTGCCAACAAATATTTCGCAAAAATTTGTTCTAACTTTAGCAGAGTAAATTTTGTATATTTTACAGATTGCTTTCTAATGTTTTCATCTTACTAATTTATTGCAAAAAACAGCTAATTTCACCAGCTTTTTCTGCAACGTAATCCTTAACTATATTTTTTTTTGTAAATTTTGCTACAATTATTACAGGTTTATTTTTATGAGCGTAGGTAAGCATCCCAGCAAAAACATGGTAATGACTACTTCTTATTTTACAGATTACCTTGTAATGAGTACCTATTACCTTCTGCATTACTTAAACTAATAAAATAATGGGTTACCAATAATAAACTTATAATGCAAAAAGTCACAGAAAACTGCATTATCAATACACTGCAATAATTCTAATCATTATCCAGATTTTGATAATACATCAATTTTGAATACAGAGAATAATTGGAAACGCAGATATATGTTAGAAATGTAACTAATAATGAAAGTACACTCAGGGAACTTCTGCTTTAAAAATATGTAGTTGTTTGGGTTGTAATACAGTTTCTTTATTTTTAATGTAAATGTAAGTCATTTGTAGAACAAATAAAATTTTTAACTAACCTTGTAGTTCATTTAAAAAAACAACTCACATCAAATGACTGTTTCATGATTTTACATTAATTTTTTATAGTTGTTTTTTGTTATTTAAAAAAGTAAAAAAAAATAAATGTTTGTTTATTTTTTACTACCATGTGGTTCATTTTACTACAATTGTTAGTCATTTTTTGAACATTAAAAAACAAATGACAATGTTAGTTGAATTTAATGAAATGTAAGTCGTCCTTTCTTTAAATGAAATTTCATTTGTTTTTGACTACAATTGCTGTCGTCTTTACCAACATAATTTCCTAAGTGTACCATTTACGCAACGCTTTAAATATAAGTCTATCTTATAGCAAATGTTGCACAAAATTACAGACATTTCAATATGTATTTCACTATTCTAGTTAAGATTTTAAATAATATTATAATTATTTTGGTTTTCTGTGATATTTTTATTTTTATTTAATTTTGATTTATGGGATATTTTTATTATTTTTTCATATTGACAGAAAATATTTCTGATTTCCAGCCTTTTTTAAAAAAATTTATTATATGTATATAAGTTTTTAATTATTAAAACAAGTTTTTCAAATTGTAATATTTGTTCCCTGATGAAGTCACCCAATGTGGAGACGATATATTGGAAATAAATAATTAATAAATAAATGATCTTAAGCTCGTTTAAACTAAGAAAAATTTAAAAATATCTTAAAAAATTTGGAACTTTTATCGAAAAAATTGTTTAAGCTGCTCCGCGCGCAAACTTCCGCAAAAGTAGTTGGTATGCACTTGTAGAGGAGAATAAAAACAAACTGAGTAATGTAGAATAAAAAAGTTTACATCTGCTATCAGTTAATTTAACGGACAATTTAAAAAAAATTACCTGAAGTTAATATCTCTCAGAAAAAATTAAACTTTAAACTTAAGAAAAGTCAACAAAACTTATAACTTTACAAAAACACAGAAAAAGGGTATATTGGATCACCCTGTTCACATTTTTTTTTTAAATTTTGCGTTGATTTTTCTGCCCCACTTATTCTAAGGTGTTTTCTTTAAAATGAGCTTATTTGTTTTAAAAACGGTTGCAAGAAAATAAATAATTTTTGGCCGCCTTCTTTGAAAACGTACCAGTGTGCTGCGGTGGTTTATCTTGACTTATATAATTTCTATCAACTTTATATAAAAACAAATTGTAAAATTGACTTCGATATTCTTATTCTAATTTATTTTTTGCGTGCATGTTTCTAATATAACATATTTGCTTGCATATAATTATGTTTGCCTATAAACATATATATGTTTGGATCAAGTAAAAAACTTCCACCGGTAAAACATATATATGTACTAGTGTATGTTTATTATTAGTATATTTACATGTCCCAAGCATAATAACGATACGTTTTAAATTGCATATATATCTTTGTTTAGGTTTTAAAAATTTTAATCATTGTAAACATATATACAAATAATTACCTGCAAACATATTCAAAAGTAGCTTTTTTCTGCCTGCATGATATATCTCTTCTTAATACCTTTCATTTTTTTATATACAAATAGCTTAATGCATATTTCAACAGTATGCTTAAAACTTATTTGTTTAAAATGGTTTTCAATGTTTAGAGCCAATTTAACATTTAAAAGAACTAAACAATACAGGTATGGAAATAAATATATGGTACATGTGTTTATTTGTAATATTTTTTATCCACTTATAGGGACCTGTGACAAGTGTCGTAACCTGGATTTTGCTTCGGGTGGTGGGGCAACATATATTTTGTATTCAAAGTTTCAGATCGTTTAAAATATTGAAACGTTACATTTTTTGCATATTTGATAATAATTTGTTGGGTGCTTCCTCCAAATTTTGTTGAAATTCGGATGTAAGATCAAGGAAAAATGAATTTCAAATTTGCTCGAAACTTTTTTATATTAAAAGTGCTTAATATTTTTAGTACTCCAATGGAAAGGGTAATACACATTTTTTATTTCATTTGGTACCAAATTTGTATATTATTTCTTTGAAAAAAGCATGAAAATTGGGTTAGTTTTGACCCCAAATTGAAACCTAACATTGAAATTGGCCGTTAAAAATGTACATATACTTATTAATTTTGTCAGGTCACTTATCCAAATTGTGTGGCAATCAGATCACATCAATCAGCTGTGCTTGCGTGTTATTTATAAATAAATAATAGTTCTTACACTTACAATATTTTTTCCTTAAGGACCTTAAAGAATATACACATGACATTAATTGAAAATCAGTTAAAATAGAACTACTTACTTTTCGTTTAAAACTTTTCGTAAAACAATTCGTTAGAACAATTGTAACAATTGACAAAATCGGTAAAAAAAAACAATTGATTTTTTTCGTTTATTTCAGTACTCAATATAATATAACAACTTCTTGTTTTAAATAGAAAATTTTAACTGATAATTTAACTAATACCGAAAGTCCTTTTTTTTTTTGTTTGTTTTGTTTATTGAAATCAGATACAAAAGCTTAAAATATATTTCGTTGGTAATTTAACTGCATATTCAATTGAAACATCTTTACGGATTTGAATAACTGTTGAAGTTCTATGGAAAAGTTCTTGTGGAGTGTACCTTTGTTTTATTTTTTAATTAAAAAAGTTATCAATTTTATTGCAATGTATTTAGAGTGTCCAAAACCGTAACCGAAAACAGTTTAACCGTTTTTTATTTTCAAAAAATGAACCGCCTTCGAATATTTTGCATTTGCGAATATTGGAGAAACCGATTTTTTGGGTCGCTTAACTGCTTATTTTTTAACTGGATATATTACTTGAAATAGGAGAAAAACCACTAAAAGTGCGATATTTTTATACGATATTATAAATTTGGAATTTTTTTCCAATTTTTCGCCATTATACACCATCATTGAAAACTTCCCTCAGTTCATAAATTTTTCACAAATTTTGCGTGAACTCAAAATAGTTTGTATTAGAGATGGGCACGTGAGTAAATTTTAACTCACGCTCACTCACGCTAACGAGAGAAAAATTCCACTGATGCAGATTTTTATTTGCATAAAAAAAATCTAAGAAAACGCACTGCATTTTTTTTTTTTTTTTTGTATTTGTTTATTATTTTTATAACTCATATATAACAAAAAAAAATTTGTAGATTTAACGAAACGTTTTTCCTACTCACACTCACTCACGCTCACGTGAATATATTCACAAATCAAAGCCTTTTCTGCGATAAAAAGAATAGAATAAAATTCACAAAATTGTTTGCTAAAACTACTAATTTTTTTTTTAATTACGCTGCAAGAAAGAATTTTAAAATTGGTCTATTTTTTTCAACTTCATATTTTATTATTAGAAATTTACAATAAATATTCAAATCTGAACCTAATTTAGTAATTTATAGGGTATTACCAGTGTAATAACCAATTTTTTGCATTTAAATCTTAACCTAGGGATATAATTTTTTTTGCTAAGTATTATTTAAAAAAAATCTGTTCAAGTCTACAAAAATTTTTGTTATATATGAGTTATAAAAATAATAAACAACCCAGGCGAAAAAGTTCATATATGATCATATATTGTCATATTTGGTTTCATGTATGAGGATATATGGTTCCATGTATGGACATATATGAACATATATGTAATGTATGGAAGCATATATTGATAAATACATTCAAAGGATAAGTTCATATATGGATATGTATGACACCATATATGATAATATGTTGCATATATTGGTTTATATATGCCATATATCTCCATATATGAATTCATATATTTTTCCATATATTGGAAATATGTTTTAATTTTTTTTATCAGATATGACCATATAAGAAGAGGAAATTGTTTTTATTTTTAACCCTTTCTCTCTGCTGTACGAATTCCTGACAAAAACATATAAGAGTCAATAGATTTTAAAGTTTGTAGAATTTATAAAGACGATAGTAGAGAATGATTTATGAGATATCTAATCTTAATCTGAGGAAATATCAGTTGCATGTTATGTGCTTCATTCTGAATCGATAGTACCTAACCTGACCAACCATCCCGCTTTAGGCATGATTATCCAGCTTTTCAATATATTTTTTTTAATATTTAAAAAAAAAAAAATGATTTAAAAACGTTCAACATATTATAAATTTTAAAGCATTTTGATAGCAATAAAGTTGCAGCACCAGTGATAGGATTTCAAAATTAGAATCGAAGTCTAAAATGTATTTGTATTTGTATTTGTTGTGACAAAACTGTTTTTTTTTAATAATTCAAAGAAACTATTAATTTTTGAAGTAAAATTTGACTGAATCAAACTAAGAAATTACGATTTTTTTAAAATCCGTATTTCAAGTCAATAAATTCCGCTTTTTGCACCAAAATCCCTTTTGTGAAAAAACGTTGGTAGTTAAAATGCTCCTTATTACTTGGCAACGATATTTTAGTTTAAGTTTCGTTTATAAAATTCATAAGTATTCCTACCAAAGGACTTCGTTTGTCGGTTGGCTTGATTACTACTGTTATCGCCGACATCATCATTTTCAAATTCATCGAATTTTATTTTTTGTGGACCAAGTTGGTTTTCCATTATCCATACTCTAATTAATTTTCATTAAATTCTTTCCCAAATAATATTTTCTTAAACAATTTTACTTTAAACTATTTATATTTATTAATGCATTTTGAATATGAAATGTATGAATTTATCAGTAACATGTTCTTAGAAGTATAATAAAAACCTTTTCTTTTAATAAAAAGGCAATATTTTTGATAAAAACTTAAAAAATTGCCTTTTTTATACGAGAATGTAGGAAAAGTAATAATATATGACCATATATGAACATTCATATATGGCATTATATATGACCATATATGTCCATATACCCTCAAATTTCGGATCCAAACATATATGGATTCATATATGAACTCATATATGTGGACATATATGACAACATATGAACTTTTTCACCTGGGAAATACAAAAAAAAAAAATTTTGCTGTGCGTTTTCTTAGATTTTTTTAATGCGAATAAAAATCAGCCTTTTAAAATCAGTAGTTTACAATTTTTTAGCAAATATTTCTGTTGATTTTAGCAAAATATACTGTTATTTGCATTTAACTAAATTTAAGGTAAACACATATAACAAAATTTTATATTTTTTTGTTTGCTTTTTTTTGTCTACAAATATTTAGCTCAAGTTTTTGCTGATTTTAGCAGAGTAAATTGTTATATTCAATAAACTAAACTTCAACTCAAATACAATTAAAATTTTATATATTTAAATGTTTTACTTTTGATTTTCTTTCTTATCTTATTAAACAGCAAAAAAAATCGACCAATTTTATCAGTTTCTTCTGCAACATAATTTTTAACTAATTTGTAGTAGCTTTTTCAGCTATTTTTAACCCTTTGATGGTTGATATATGTACCATTGTTATTTTTTTTGGCGATTTTATGAAAACCTGCAAAACAATTTTAACAAGACTTGTTGTAATCGACATTAGAGAAATGTAGCTTTTTAGCGATACGAGTACATATAAATTATGGCCCGATAGTCTCAAATTCTTAGAAGGTCAACCCAGAATCAAAATTTCTTATTTTTGTTTTTTATGATTTTTTGTACGTTTTTTTTTAGTTTTTTAAAGTAAAAAATTCATTAAAACTTAACTTAAGTTAATAAACTCATAGAAAAAAAGTTAGTAACAAAATTAGCAAAGCCGTTATAAATCTTACTTTGCAAGTTTTTAACTAAAAATTTTTGCTATTTTACTTGATGAAATACTACATTTTAATCAAATTTTTTTGCTGAATTTACAAAAGTCTAAAAATGTTATTTTAACAATTGTTGTAATGCTATGTTTGCATTTCAGTGTTTGTGTATTTTTTATATTCTGTGTACTCGTACTTAGAAACATGAGTGCAAAATGGTATTATTATAAACTAATACAAATTAAACTATAAAAATTATTCAAGAATTTTACGACAATGTAAAAAAGCAAAAGTTTTTTCCTGAATTAAAGAACTGTAATAGTTGGTTTTTGTGTTTACAAAACATTTTATAATGTTTAAAAAAATTAATAAAAAAATTAAGCTAATCAAAAGTAAGCGTAAATAATTTTTATGAATTGTTTTTAACATTCTATAGTTTTTGTGGTTAATGGTGGAAAATATTATATATGAAATAATTATGTGGTACAAAATGGCATAAAGTTAAAACTAACCTAAAATTTCGAAAAACTTAAGACACTTTATAGAAAACTAATTTAATTTTAACTCCTTGTAGTCTCTAGTACTTAAAACAACAAAAATTAAGAGCTTTGCGATGTAACAAATATATCGCACACCTAGTTCAAAAGTGACTTAACTCAAAATTTTAATTTTCAGGCTTATATGCTTAAACTTTACACAATACACTTGTTTATCTATAAAAAATATCAGTGTATATTGTTGTTGTTAACTGTTGCTAAAAAACAGTTATGTCTTTCTTTATGTTTCAATTGGTATAAAGTTGCAAATATTTTTTTTTTGAAATCTGAAAAATGAAAAATTTTGAGTTGAGTCACTTTGAATTAGGTGTGCGAGATGTGAAATTTGTAAAAATCCTTAATTATATTAATTTTAACCAGCATAATCCGCTTAGATTTTACAAAAACTAAACGAAAATGTTTGATAACACTGTGTGTAATTTTTTAAGTCATGGAAATATAACCATATACGGACTCCACTACGTGATAAAAAGATCAATAAAAAAAGACCCGTGTCTCCCAGTTTTGCCTAAAGTCATGCACTTTTTTTTATGGGCCCCCAAATATTTGGGGCCTCGGTGTCATTTTTGCAGACTCATATCTTACAAACCGTTCGGAATTTTGATTTACTCTCTGAGGCAAAGTTGTAGCTCTTGTCATAAAGAACAAAAATTATTATTATTATTATTAATTGCGCATTTATTTATGATTTTCAGACGAAAATATCATTAAAAATGTTTTCTAAAAGTCAGTACGCCTTTTATAATCGTTTGAACTGAATTGCCATTTATATGAAATCTAAAAAATTTAAATGCAAATCTAAATGCTGCAATCCAAAATCGTTTTTAACTTTAAATACTTTAAACGCAAACAACAAAGCTTTAAATAATAGTTCTACATAAAATTCATAATAATTTTAAATTACATAATAAAACTAAAAGTACTAGCTTATACATTTATACATACTCGTATTCCATATAGTAGCAAAATATGATGATAACTTTAATGATGCTATTTTGTACTAAATATTTCTGAAAATCATTTCATTCGTCATAAATAATTTTTCTTTTACAAAATGCATTGATATTTCCTTGATACTCGGTGCTATATATAAAAAACTTATAATAGGCAAGTTTGATTCCTTATGTATGGAAAACATTACAACTTTGGTAAACAATTTAATTTTTTAGTAGTAAAATCTGTGTTTAAAACTAGGTTTTTAGAATATGATTAAATAAGAATATGATTAAAATAGACTTTTTTCACAGAATTTGTGTATTTTTTACAACCTGTTATTTAAGTATTATTTTAAAAAAAAGTCTGTAAAGTAGGCAAAAAAGTTAATTGAGTCAGCAACATTTTTTCTGCGAGGATCCTTGCAGAAAAATTTCTAATATATGTAAAAGTGTTTTGCTGAAATCAGTGAGCTGTTATGGATCCATAGATGAGGATACATAACTGTCTATTTTTAACAGGGAATATTTTAAATTTTTATGTTTTGGCGTGGCTTTGTTTGATGTGTAGTATACAAAAGAAACAATTTAATGAATGAAATCAACCGCAGTTGCATTTTTTTGTAAGTCTTATAATTGTGGTATTTATTTGTATCTTTTATTTTTCTCTACTTTGTCGACACAAATAAAAAGACAAGATGTAGATGTCGCAGATCTACATCTCGTCTTTTTATTTGTTCTCTATTTGTTCTTTTATTTGTTCTGCGCTGATTGTGGTTATCAGTACAATTTTGGCAGCAACAAAAATTAGTTAAATATTAGTTTTTTTTTAGTAAAAACGTTTAACTAAAAATTCAGCAAATTCAGCAAAGTTAGTCAACTAGACGTTTAACAAAATTTTCAACAAACTTTTTTTTTAGTGTAGCAGAAATCTATCTTCCAATGAAAATTTCGCATTATTCAATTAAAGTTGTGAAGCCATATTTATTATATTGGAAAAACATTTAATTTACTCTAAAATAAAACCTTATTATGTTAATAATTTGCCTTAAAAATAACATGCCTGAAGTTTTAAACAATTTGTAGTTTTGTACCATATATTTTCATATGAAGACATACGAATTTTACACAGTTTTTTTTTATACCTTAGCGAAAAAAAATTGTGTGTTTTAATTAAGGGCTTGTTTAATATTATTAAAACAGAAATAATTGATTTTTCATTCAGATTGTTATCTAGTGTTACTTATGTCCGATTTAAGATCAAATTATCGAATTCCAAATAGAAATTGATAATTACTTTTTTACATATACATATAGAGAAAAAAATTTTAAATTTGAAAAAAAATTAGATATTTGAAAAAAATTTTGAAAAAAACACTTATAACCAATGGTTGACACTAATGCATTTTTCTAGATACCAATCTATTCATCAGGTGTCTCTATGGCTATATCTAGGGTTGACTGCCGACTAATGCTTCTATTTAAGCAAACGTTTGACAGGAAATGTGATGCGATTCATAATCGTAGCAGTTGCATGCCAGTTGTTTTCTATTAATGAAGAAATTAGCTCATTTTCAAAGCTTTTTATATTTTCGCTCTATATTATTGTCGTTACTTCAACTTTACCTTATAAAGTAGGAAAGTAAGATCCTTTTATCGTTATATTACAAGTAATGCTCCTCCTCGTAATTTGAATTTAACCCTAAATCATTTTTAAGAAAGGCTGCTAAATGAAATATAATGTCACTTTGTTACTTTGTACCATATAGTTTTTTCCTTACCTGTATTACTAACAAATATTTGCAAGAAAAAAAAATAATATTTTAAATCTGGTTTATAGTATAAGAAAAAAAAATCTAGTTTCGTTTGCTATATTATTAGTAGGGCAATCAAAAATAAGTTTGTGCTTGTTTTTTATTTGAAAGGAAGAAACTATTTAGACTAAATATAAGTTCTGATCATGAAATTATGAACATTTTAACCCTCCGATGAGTGACAGTTCTGAACTTCACGGCCGTGTGAAAAGATCATGTTTTTTCATATAAAAAATTTTTTTTTGATTTTTTTTTTGTTTTTATTGTTTATAACTAAATTCTACATACAAAAATAATTTTTTCAATTTTTTTAATTTTTGGTTTTTATCATCATCCCTAATGTCTTTGAGTTTAGGTCTTTGTGTTCAGAACAAGTAAATTATGTCTTGAAACAATAAAAAAATTATAATGACGCCCAAAAACATGCATTTATTAGTGAAATTCAGTACAAGGTCCATATGGACCTATTCACACGTCCGCGTACTATTCTCACTAAAACCTCAATAACTCCTAAAGTAATGATCTGATCGGCTTGATTTTTTTCCCAAAAGATGCGCAACAAAATACTCGTGGGGGGAGGGGGGGGGGGGGGGTTGTAGTGGCCGAAGTAGGAGTAATTTCAGTTTGAAAAGGCAAAAAGGTCCGTAGGGACCTTCTCACTCATCTGAGGGTTAAGCTATGGAGACATTTTAGGTTATTTTTTATATTTGCTTGTTTTAGCTTATTTTGTAAATATAAGCTCCATTTTGACCTTTTTCTTTAAAAAGTACACTCAAAAAAAAAGTAAGTTTGAAATTTTGATAAAGGTCTATTTAAAATATTTAACTAACTTTCAGCATTTTTTTTTTGGTGACATCGCCTTTTTAGATAAAAATTAAGTTAAACGCTTAAGACACAATCATTATAAGACTTACACAAAATGCCAGCGAGATTGCTTTCGTTAAGTTCCTTTGTATACTACACATCAAGCAAAGGCACAATTGTGAATATTACAAACAAATAAATAAAACAATAAATGAATTAAATAAATAAACTAATTTAAAATAAATACTAAATGAATGATATTTTGACAAATTGAGGATGCAGACAAACATAAAATATAAACTACGCTTTGGTGCGACTGTACAAAACAATAAATGCCAGTCTCAGGTAGTTGTTTTTAAAAGATAAAGGATTTTTATGATATTTAGCGATATTCTGAAAATTTCTGTTTTGTAGTTGAGAATTATCATCATTTGAAAAATGTAAAATTGCGTCATACATACATGTACATACATACACACAGAAAAATAAAATGCCAACCGAATTGAGAAGTGTATTTTGGTGTTAACAACCAAAAAATTCGTTTAGTACAACTATATTCAAATTTGATTTCTGAAAATTTTGGTTGTTGCAACTAAAATTTAGTTTTTTTCTTGATTTTAACAAGTCGATTTTAATTTCCATTTAACTAAGTGTCAGCAGAACAGTTTGCTGAATTTACTAATTTGCTTAAAACTTCTAAAAGCCAGCAAAACACTTTTACAGATATTAGCAATTTTTCTGCAAGGATCCCCCCAGCAAAAATTTAGCTGACTCAACTAACTTTTTTGGTAAATTTACGAACTTTTTTTGAGTGTAGCCTTATTTTTTTTGGCTTTTTTCTATATATATTGATAATATTAAATCAATATAATAATAAACCAATTTGAACCTTGAAGCTTAGGAAAAACAATTTCTCTATTGCACCATTGTTTGACTGAGGATGTGCCAATGGACAAATTTTATTTTTAGTAACAATTTTAATAAAAAGTAATTAAATTAACGGTTTATTTTTTAAATTTAACGATTTGTTTTTTTTGCTAAAGCGTGTAATTTTCTGTTTTTCGAGTTTTTTAAGCGCCTCAAACATTGTTTTAGAACTGTTTTTTGGTTGCCCTAATTATTAGTATGTATGTAATAGTTGTAAAATAATCTAAAGTATTAACCAATCTACAATTTTTTATATCTTTTTGTTGTAGTTGCTATTTGTTCATTGCTGCTGTTGATTATTAGCGTCACGACATTTTAAACATTGCAACATAAATTAAAGTTGGTTGCTTTTAGTTTTTTTTTTATATTTTATGTGTTATTTTATTTTTGTCATACCTTTTGCTGCAGTGTTCGTGGTTCATTTGTTCTTTTAATGCAATGACCCAGAAATCACGTTCAACTGGCTTGATATTGATTACAATTTATGACATTTTTTCGTTTGTAGAGCATAGAATTAAATATTTTGCAGTAAAGACAATATAAAGTTTACACAAGTTTTTTTTGTGAAATAAATAATGATGAAAAAAAATGTTGGACAGACAAGCAGTCAAGCTTAATAAATCACTCAACATATTTATAATGTTAAATGACGAAGATTACAAATTCTATGTTTGTTTATTGAAAAACTATGATGAGGGATGAAAAGACAGCAACAGTGCACTCAAAAAAAAAAGTTAGTTGAAAATTTTGTTAAACGTCTAATTAGAATATTTCTCTAACTTACAGAAATTTTGTTTTTTGCTGAAATTGAGTTTTCACCAAAAATTTTAGTTAAACGGTTTTACTGAAAATAGAGATCGGCACGTGTGTGATTTTTCACTCACGTTCACGCACGCTCACGAAGAAAAACCTATAATCACGCACGACTTACGCACGAAAAGTGTTTGCTTACTCACTCTCACGCACGATCACGTGAGTAATTTTACGTTGACTCACACTCACGTAACACTCACGAAATTTTTGTTTTATTTTTATGAAGAAAAAGATGTTTATTTATGCATATAAAAATTAAGTAACTTAAATTTAAATTATTACACCCATTGTTTAATATTTGGTATTGTAAATTATTACGGTTTACTGGTTAAACTACAAAATAAATTTTGTAAAAATTTGTTAATATTTTATAAAAAATATTATTCCAAATTTTTATGAAGAAACAAAATCTTGTCAACGTTCTCTCCAAGAAGTCGGCTTCTTTTTTCCTCAAGAATTCTTCCTGATGAAGAAAACACATGCTCGCTAGCTGCTGAACTGACTGGAATACACATTATTTGTGTGATCTTACCTTCAGCAACAGACAGTGGCCGAATATCCGTAGTTACAAAGTTTAACTGCTTAAGAACGATTTCAATTTTGTGTTTTCAGGAAATTTTTTTACATGCAAATGAATCGATTTTTTTTTTTGCAAGGCAAGGATGATGGTAGTGATGAATTTGGACACGTGTGCCTTGATAGACTTCCAGTTTTTTTTATTTTTTTATTTATTTATTTATTTGAATTGCTCCATACACAAGACTAAGAGTCTTATTTTGCAGTATGGAACTGATGATTTGAAAAATTATAAGATCATTAATTAATAACTTAACAACTAATTACAATTTTTATATGGAAAACAAAAAACAATTTAAATTAAACAAGATGAACAAAACAAAAAAAAACTAAATAAAAAATTTAAATAAATTTAAATAATTTAATTTATCAAATAATTATGTTTGATTTTCTTATGCCGAAAACAGTTTAAAAATATTTTCTTTAAATTTTCGTGCGTTACTTAAAAGTTGAGAGCTGTGGGGTATAGAATTCCAGAGAGATACTGCGAATATGTAGAAATGCCACTCCGAAATTAAACTTTTGTATCTAAATGATCTAAGTCTTTTTCCCCTGCTTATATCTGAAATAACAAGTTTGCTGTACAGATGATCAGGTATGTGGGTATATATTATTTTATGTAAAAAAACTAAAACTCTAATGTTTAGTAGATTATTTAAAGAAAGGCCATATAGCTGAGATGAAAAGGAAGATACACTAGAACGCCTATTAAGTCCATACACGTATCGGATTATATTGTTAAATGCAACGTTCAATTTCCCTTTACTAGTTGCATCACATTTAGCAAAAAGCTCACAACCATATAGTAAAACAGGCATCTGATAAGTTTTGGCAAGTAGCATTCTTATTCGAATAGGTGTACAATGCTGGGTTCGCCAAAGAGTTCTAGTCATAGAGAAAGTGCGACCACAAGCATAGTTAATGTGGTTCGACCACGTAAGAGTGTCATTAAAAAATATTCCGAGATTCTTAGCAGATTTTACTATTTCAATTTTTTGATTATTTATAAATATATTAGGTATAATACTTAGTTTGGCAAGTCGCTTTTGAATTACTATGCATTTAGATTTTTTTGGATTTATTCCTAGACCATTTGCGGTTGCCCACGTATAAATACGATGTAGTTGCTGATTAATAGAGATAATACACTGGTCGATTAAGGCATTAGTACAACTGGTATAAAGTTGAACGTCATCCGCGTACATTCTTACATTACAATTTGTTAAAATGCCTGGAAGGTCATTAGAGTACAGTGAGAATAATAGTGGCCCAACAATGGACCCCTGAGGTACCCCTCTGGTTACAGGCAGTGCTTTGGATTTTTGGATTGCAGTTTCAACATACTGATATCTGTTACGTAGGTACGTTGACAATAACTGAGTAGCGGTCGAAGAGAAATTGAAAAAGTTATTAAGTTTGTAACAAAGAATGTTATGATCTACGGTATCAAACGCTTTTGAATGATCTAAAAGTATTAAAAATGTAGTCTTGCCATCATCAAGTTTCTCCCTAATCTCCTCTGTAACATCAACTAAGGCTGTTATGCAACTGTGCTTCTTTCTGAACCCAGATTGACGATCTGTTAGCAAGTTATTGTTATCCAAGAAATAAGTAATTTGGTTATGCATAATACGTTCAAATGCTTTAGAGAGAAATGGAAGAATGGCTATTGGTCTATAATCAGAACCAGCTTTGGGTATTGGCACGATTTTAGCTATTTTCCAATTCGAGGGAAAGTAACTTGAAGTTAATATTTTGTTAAACAAAAATGTTATTATTGGAAGTAGTTGAGGTAAAATAATCTTTAGAAACTTTGGATTAATCCCGTCCACTCCTATAGAGTTGGATTTTATAGACAATATACTAGATAAAACGTCACATTGGTCTACTGCAGCAAAAGAAAAAAAGTTAGATTCAGAATTGTTACTAGAATGATTATTGACATAATAATTTTGATCTGCTTGAACCATAGGAACATTTAAAAACTTTTTATTGATTGTATCGGCATCAATCGAACATGGTTCTTGATTCGTAGATTTGCCGATACCAACTTCACGTATCGTTTGCCATGTTCTTTTGGAGCCAATGGCGGAAGAAAACTTTTCAGCATAAAAAACGGATTTGGCCTTTTTAATCATTTTATTTGTTTCTCTTTTAGCAGTCAGATAATCCTCATGTAATGTTGTAGTTTTAAATCTTTTCCAACGTGCATACGCAAAATCTCTTTGATTTATATAATCTTTTATTTCAGATGAAAACCATGGTTTCTGTTTATTACTAATAATTTTTGTCCTTATTGGTACAGTTAGATCAAACAGATAATTTAGGTTTTGCTCAAGAAAAGAGAGTTGGTCATCTACGGAATACAAAGAATACAAAACATTCCAATCGATTTTAAAAAATTCTTCCTCAAGAAATCTAAAATTAATACTTTTGAAATCTCGAAAAGTAATTCTCTCAACTGGTATTACCAGTTGAAAATTATAAGTCATGAAAATGAGATCATGCTTGGAGAAACATGACGCAGACAATTGATCATAGAGAAGTACATTAATTTCATTACTCACGAGAAATAAATCCAAAAGCGTGTTGTTAGTTGCAGTGAAGTGTGTAGGATTTAAGATATTAGGTGATATTAAACCAAGCGAGGCACAGTCATCCGAAAAAACTACTATCCACTAGAAGGTTTGAATTGAAATCTCCTGCTATTATAACATCATCGTACAAAGCTGTTTGTGCTTCCAAAATTCGAATAAACCGCCTAGTACAAAGATTTTTGTTAGGCCTATAAACACTACCTACAAGCAATTTCCTACCTTCATTGTTTACCTCGATAAATAGATACTCAACTAAATTTAAAGGATCTGAATTATTGATGTCCTCAAAATCACAATTTTCTTTAGATGTACATTTGATACTAAAAGAAATACCCTTTTTGATGTACAAAGCAACGCCGCCATATCCATCTTCTCTATCGACTCTACGTAAATTATATCCATTTAATGAAACAGAAAAGTCCGTAATTTCCGAATCAAACCATGTTTCCGATACACAAATAAAATCAATACCTGAGTTTTCAAAGATTAATCTAAATTCGTCAATCTTTTTCCTCAAGCTTTGAGCATTTATATGACATATTTTAACACCTTTCCTCTGATTGGCAAGGACTTTAACCATATTTGCAACATTATCTCTGGAACTAATTCTATGAGTATTGTTCATTGATAAAGTTTAAAAACAATGAACTAGTAACGCACGAAATATATATTTTGATAAAAAAGTTATAATTAACATATAAATTTTTAGTTGAACTATTGATTTGAAAAACATATAAAATTTGTATATTCAGAAATATGAATGTATTTAAAATGGTACAAAGTGTCAAAAATAGAGAAAAATAGTATGAAAGTAAGATTTTAATAATAAGTTTGATTAAAACGTTCATTAGCATCATGTGTGGATTCTGGCTCTCGAAAAAACTCATCCAGATATTCTATATCATCAACTCTTATGATGTTGCTTTCCGCAGTCTTTTTAATATATACTAAACCACGCATACTAAAGGCACTGTGAAGACGATTTTCCTTTTTAAGTTCCTCCTTTTGTCTCATATTATAAAAGTGAATTGCATTTATTGCAACGCGCGAAATCCACAACTTCTTCTAACAATTTAATAAGATAAATTTTTTTCCAAACATCACTCTTTAGACCAGTTGGTGTAAAAAATCTATATTTATTCATATTTTTTTTAATATCTGATTCAATTTCTTTCTTTTTTTGTTTATGTTGAATTTTATTTCTTACTATTTGCACTATTTATTTTAAAATGGCAGAGTCAAAACAAAAAACCTAACACAGAATAAAAATGTATATTCTTTTTTGACGTTTGCAAAAAGGGATTAACCACTAGTGTTGTAAAAGTATTGAGTATTTGAGTACTCGGCACTCGATACCAACTAATTTTACGGGTATCGAATACCAAAAATTAAAATTTGATTTTAAAAGTTTCTATTATAGTTTAGGGGCTTCAAACGAAGAGCGAAATTTGTTCACAGTTGTGAAAAAATACTGCCATTAATAATGCAAAGAAATGCTACTTTTTAATAAAAATTAAAAAATTATTGAAACATACCAACGCAATAAAATAAGTGAATGATTAGAAAGAACCAGAAATGAATTTATGTTGAAGCTTGTCTAAACGAAGTAGAGAGAAAAGAAAAGATACAAAGTAATATGCCCATTATAAAACTTAACAAAAAAGTGCATTTAATTTTTTCATTTATTTTATTTATATTTAAATTTTTATTTCATTTAAATTTTTCTGACTCAACAAACTTTTTTGCTAACTTAACGGACTTTTTTTTGAGTGTGTTAAGAAATCCAGGTTTTTTAAAAAAAGTTTTTTTGTCCTGTTTTTTTAAATTATGGACAAATTTCTGAAAAATTAATAGTAGAATAAAATTTAGCTTAATTTTTTTTTTAATCTTTAAGAAATTTTATAGTTTATAATCAATATTTAAATATATTATTTTTCTGTTTTCAGAATCATGTCCATAAATGATTTGCCACCATTACCGAAAAGCTTGAGCGGTATAAATAAAATGCTTGGATCGGATTCAGGCTTAATAAGTGATGTCGATACAGAAACAACGAGAAATGTTAAAAATAATGATATTAAACATATAGAAAACCAAAAAGAAAATAATACAAATTTAAATTTTAACAACAATATTAGCAATAATACAACGTATTCGATTAACAATAATAGCAGCAACAGCACGCATAAAGATGCAAGTGATAAATTATCTCAACCTCCAATAATAACAACAACATCGGCAACATCAACAGATACAACAACAGCAACGACAACAACACTACCATTGAAAGAAATCAATGGCAATGAAACAATATCGGAAATACCACCAGCGATACCGGGTAGTAAATTGGATACACAAATAGCCACATTGCGTAAAGAAATGGTAAGTAACAAGAATATATTTGATATATATTTGAAATATAAATTTAAAATTTGTGTTTTTTGCAAACACCAGAAACAGTCGAAGATTTGTTAAGGCTGACCTTTTAACCATTCGCACAATAATAGAAATAAACCTGTAAGCCTAACAAAAAAAAATTAAATAATTACGTCGCAGAAAAATCTACACAAAAAAAATTATTGTCAATAAATTTCAATTAAACCTTTGTTTGATGTCAAACTTACTTTCAATTAAAAGTTTAAAATGTTTAATTGAGAATAAATTTGGCGCATGCAAAATTTCCAGAGTTTTTAACCCATGTTCACAATAAAGTGAAAAAAAATGCAAAAATTTAAAAAAACCACAGAAATTAAAACAAAAAAGTCGATTAATAATATTTAAAAAAATCGCCATAATTTGAAGAACAATAATTAAATTTAAAAAAAAATTCTAATTTAAAAAAAGATATTGCTTAAAATTAAAAAAAAATCGTCAAAATTTAAAAAAACGCCAAAAATTTAAAGCAAAAAAATCGCCGAAGATTTAAAAATCGCCAACAATTTAAAGAAATTATTAAAATTACAAAATCGAAGAAATAAAAAAATAAATAAAAAATGCTTTCGATATATGGATGTTTGAAATTTTAATCAGGTGCTTTTTGTTAATTTCAGCTATTTTTAAAAAATTTTGGAATTTTTTTCAATATTGGCGTTTTTCACTTATGTCGATTCCTTAAACTTTTTGCGATTTTTTAAAATATTAGCGATTTTTTCGATTTTTAGGATTTTTTTTTTAGTTTTTGAATATTTTTTTAAAAATATTTTGATTTTTTTTCAATAATTTGGCGATTTTTTAATTTTTGTGATTTTTTTTTATTTGGTGATTTTTTTTAAATCTTAGAGATTTTTCTAAATTTGTTGTCTTATTTTAATTACAGATTTAATAATCTACTTAGAATTTTTTTGAAATTAAAAGCAATATTCAATTAAATTTTTAACAGATATGATTAAAATCTTAATTAAAAAAAAAAAAACCAATTCAATAGTTACAAATCATTTTTATTGATACTACAATTTCTAGGATCAAATTTAATTAAACTTTTAATTGAACTAAGAAATATTTTAATTGTAACTTGAATTTTATTATTTTGTGTGTAGAAAAACTAGCTGATTTTTTTCATCTTAAAATTAGGTAGATAACAACAGCAAAAAAAAACTGTTAAATTTACAATTGTTTTTACAAATTTTTTCGAGTTCGAGTTTAACTGAAAATTGTAATTTACTCTGCAAAAATCAGCAAAAGTTGAAAATTTGAAGACAAAACAACAGCTGATAAAACAATATGTTCAAAATGTTTGCTAAATTTACCTTAAATTTAATTAAATGCATATAACAGTATAGCTTGCAAACAGAAAGATTTGATAAAAATTGTAAACTGCTGATTTCAGAAGGGCAGATACTTTGAAAATATTAAAATTTTTTGTTATTTTCTTTTTCTACTTTTATTTAGCAACTTTTTTTGCTAGTTTCAACAGTTTTTCCTGAGACGTCATTTTGAAGTAATTTCTAGTTGTTTTAGCAAAACTTTTTCCAGTAGTGTACTCAATGTAATTTAAAGCTTTAAAATGAAAAGTTTATTTTGTGATTTTGCTATTTTATGATTTTGACATTTGGATATTTGAGTGTTTTTTTTTAACAAATTACCAACCCATTGTTGCTCGTAGTACTTACTTTTATTCTAGTACGCTACAATTCTCAGGTGGGTGTTTTAAGTTCTCTAATTTAAAAGTGATTAATTTTGAATAATTTTTATTAAAAATGTATTAATGTAAATTGCTTAAATTGGTTCTTATGGGCCAAAGTAGAATTACACAGTTCTTTCATAATCTAGTCAAAAACTGGTTCTTCAACATGTTCTTTCTCAGTTATCTCTTGCAAATTCTGAGAAATCAGATATACGGATACGATTCTCATTAAACCAGTGTTAGCATACATGGGATTAAGACCTTAAGGACGCGCCAAAAAACCACTGGAGATTTTTCAACCAAACTTTGCAAATTGAAGAATAGTACAAATAACTCAAAATTAAGTTCTTTTTTTTTAAAGACACAGCTTATTTATCCAGTTAAGCGAATATGTGCAGAAATATTCGCTAATGTAAGCCTTAACATGGTCTTTTAGCTATATACTCATAAAAAAAGCCCGTACAATTAGTTGAAAATTTACATAAGGCTACAAAAAAAATGTACTTGAATTTGCACCAGCACAATTATCAATGACTTTGAGAAATGAAGCCTTATTAATTTAGGTGACCTAAATTTTAGATTAAAAACTTAAGTAAAACACTGTTACTAACTGGACTGTTAAATTCATTGACAATACTATTTCCTAGTATTATCTAAATCAAATGTTTTACAACTGGCCTGATATATGAACAAACTACATATAAATATTTCCTTATGCCTGATATCGAAAATTATCAAAATCGGTCCATGTATTCAGAAGTTATGTGTACAAATACGATCTCTTTTAGATTTTGATTAATTTTCTGTAAAACTTTTTATATTTGGACCTTGATTGGTTTAAACTGTTTTTGATAAATATAATAAATCGTTTTATGTTGAAATACACGCGCTGGGTCCAAAAAGGGTCGCATGATTTTCACCTTAGAAGGGATTAATAATACGATCATCTTATGCCCGTAATTTCAAGCAATATTTACCTACCGGTGCTTAGATACCTATCCGATTTTGTTCGTGTATACGGGTAGATATCTAAGCACCGGTAGGTATCTATTGCTTGAAATTACGGGCATTAATCCGATAGTTTTAAAAAAATAAAAGATTTTCAGAAAAAGTATGAAAACCAAATAAGTTTTAAAAATTGAACATATATTGTGTTAGTACATGGACCGATTTTCTTGAATTTTAATTTTTAATATCTACTTTCATGAAGAAATGTTTTGTCCAAAAATTGGAATATATATAATAAATTTCATTTGTATTTTTGGGTTCTTTTGTGATGCCTTTACTAATAACTTAATTGCAATGGATAAAGACACACAAATTTGTTCATGCATTACTCTTTGCATTACTTTAACACACCAGCATACTCTCTGCATTACTTTAACACAAATAATAAGGACTTACTAATAACTAGTTGGTTTTACCATTATTTTAATACAAAAAAATATTGCGATACCCAAGTACTTATTATTATCATTATTTTAAATATAAAGTAATACTCAAAAAAAAAATTTAAAATCTATTTTGTGCAAGCAAGTCATTTATGTTGTTATCTATCAAGTATAACATGTCGAGATAGCTCAGATTGTAAAACGGTTGACCTGGAGGCCCGAGTTCGAATACCGTGTGGGCACATTTTATTAACAAATTAAATTAAATTTACATTTCAATTTCATTAAATGATTTAAAACAAAACTAGTTTTGATCCCAAGAAAAAAGTTTTTATATATTAAGATTTAATGTTCCCCATACTGGTAAGCATATAGGTAACCACTTATTTTTCTCTTTATTGAAAGGTGGTAAGTAATGAAATGTCATTATTTTGCGCAGTATATGAAAGTAATAAGATTTGTAATGGCAATTGTTAGAACTTGCCATTACCAGATATTCACTTATATAACCACTTATATGGCAATGTTTTCATTTTATAATTTCTTATGAACCCGAATAAAAAATGAATGTTCAGCTTTATGTAGTAGTATCAATTTTTTTTTGTCGCTATATGTAATATTATTAAATTTTATCCGAAATATGGTCCCATGTAATTGTATCTGTTTTCTTTTTTATTAAAAAAAGAGAAGCAACACTCAGGAAATTCTTTCTATTAATTAATGTGTTGCTTTCTTTGGAAAGGGGATAGTGGAGAGATGAAAGGTGGTGAAGGATGAAGGGCTGCAAACATGGCAACACTGTAATTGCGCAAGTAGATAAGTCTTTGAACAGTTGTTGCTCTCCAGTTGATGTACAGTTGGCGAATTTATTGAAGCTTTTTGTTTCGTAGCCCTGATTCATTATTTTTACTTCGGTGGGGTTAAGTGGGCGCAGCGATACACATAAGTGATTGAAAACTCATACATATTATTTTTCTAACTTGATGTTGTCGTCACCGGGAATCGAACCCGGGACCATCTGTTTAACAGTCCAACGCTCTAACCATTACACCACAACGCCCACAATAGATAGAATTGTATTAGATTGCATCAGTTTTGTATATAATTGTAGCAGTTTATATCTAAACTGGCACAAATAGATATAATTATAAAAAAAAACAGATGTTAATGTATCCGGATTTTAACCTAATATAATTGTATATGATTTTATGTAAACTGATATATCTAAATACTATTAGATTCGAGTTTTAGTCTGGCAAAATTGCACTAAATTTTACATTTTTATATATGGTTATATGAAAATATATACAATTTCATACAAATATATGGTCAAATATATGTTAAAAAACCAAATATATATATCCCATTGGTCGTTAAAGAAAAAAAGGGCTTCAGTTTTTCTAATTTTTGTTCTTATAGAAATTTAATTTAAATTTAATTTAGATTTGATTTATAAAAAGTGATATTTATAGATTTTTGTCTCCTGAAATCAAATTTGTTCTCTATTACCTGTAACACCCCGATTCAAATGTAACGGTTTAAAAATAACAATTCCGTAACCGAAATAAATCACAAAATTATACAGGTATAAAAACCGCTACTGAAATTCACTTCGGTAGCCATCGTTGGATAGATAGCGTAACCTCTAAAAAACTGATTTAAATTTAAACCCGTTACTGATTGAAATACAGTAAACATGATATTTTAAAACCCTTAACCGTAACAAATTAATGACACAAAACCCGTAACCGATATTCATTTTGGTTGTCTTCTTTGCTTTAATCTTAATAGCATATTTTATAAATTTTGACAAAAAGTAGTATAGGGCATCATACAGTCGTTCAGTAAGTATTCTAACATGGTTAGTTTCATTCGTTTATACTGAGCATCAAAATGTCATTGATATGGCAAAGTAAAAGTGATCATTTCTCACTCACTGAACATTTTTTTCATGGTTATAAATTAGAGTTAAAGTGCATGATCTCATCATGCTTTGTTATTTAATTAGCGGTAAGTTACTATGGATGATTTTTTCGAAGTTTAGCTGGATCACCATTTATTTGTTGTTAGTTTTAACCCCAAAAGGTGGTCAAGTGTTAAAGTTTGTTGTGATTTCCATTTCATATTTAAATAGCAAAATAAGAATACATAACAAAATTTATAATTTAAATACAAAAAGTCATGACTTGTTAAAAGAAAGTTAATGAAATAATTTAACATTTGCCTTAATCTTCTAAATAATCTAACCAAATATGATAAAAAATAACTAATTATTAATTATTTTGTTGTTTATTGGACATGTTTCTAACCACAGTTAGTTGTTAACAAACCGTCCTTTATAATCTAAGAAACTAGTTTTTAACCTTTCACTTTTACAAAATTCATACAAATAAAAACCTAGAGAGCTTTTAATTATATTAGCATTTTTTTGTAGAAAAATATACAATTTACAATACGTTAATAAAGAACCTGTTTTAAATTAAAAAAAAAAAAAAAATACTAACAAATCTAGAAATGTCAAGTGTGGTTGGTGGTGGTGGATTACAAATTTTTAAATATTACTTTAAGCATTTTTTTTTAAAGAGTTCGAGGAGCGGCTATAAATCACGTCTTTCATTATAATTCTTATGTTTGTGATTTTAATATTAAGCTTAACTTGTTTCATTGTTATTAAAATGTGTTTAATATTCTATGTACAGATTAAAGCTAAAACAGGTTAATTTGTAGATAACAAAGGTTTACCTTATATTTTGTAATTTTCTGATATGATTTGTTGGTGGTGATTATGTTAGGTCAGGTTTTTCAAAAACTAAATCTTAAAATAGTGTCTTCATATTTTAATCACCAGATATATTTGTAGGTTTCCCAATTGTCTTAACTTTGATACATTTTTTAGGGTCCATACAACCATAGAAATAAACCTAGCAGAAAAGACTACTAAAAATGAGTAAAAATAGAATATTTTTTTAGAATTTTTTTTTTTTTGTGATTTTAGCAGATTATTTTGCTTCTTTCAAATAACTAAAATTTGGGCAAATATAAATAAATTTTTTTAGATTTGACCTCTTTATTTTTGCTATTGATTATCATACTAAAAAGAAGTATTTGGCAGAAAAAAAATATGCTAATTTTAGCAGTTTTCCTGCAAACAAAAATGTTTAATATTTTTTTTCTATTAATTAGTTTACAAGAAACAACAATTTCAAAAAAGAAGAAAAACAGAGTTTTTATATATCACACTTTTTGGCTATTAAATGTGAGAAAATCACATTTTTCTTCTTAGAATTTATTGTTCAAAAATCCTTTTAAATCCTATTTACTCTCTGAGTTAGTTGCGTGGCCTATCCTTATGGAAAGTAATTCAAATCGAAATGAACCATGCCACTGACCTTCCTTATAAATAGTTATATGAGCTACTACACCTGTTGAAACTGACTTTAGATGCCTCTTATATCTCAAAGTTTTTTAAATTGAGAGCAACGATGGACAGTAGGGTGGCCCATTTTGACCACCTGGCGGAATTTGCTGAGTAATTTTACATACATTGGCAACATTTCAACACCCATCGACAATGGGAAGAGCTTGCGACGCGATGAAATAAGTTCACGAAATGGGTCAAAATTCCCTATACTTATAATTTTTAGTTAAAAAAAAAACTATATATACCCTGCGGGAAATGAAGGGTCGATTGATCCAAAGTGGTAATTCTGTGATATATGAAACTGGTGAAACCAAAATTGTGGTGCACCAAAAAGTGTTAATTTGGGTGAAATGACCAATAACTTGACTATAGTTATGGTGACAAAACATTTACTGGTTGGTACCAGATATATCATGTAACTGGAGAAAAAGTAACATAACATCAAAGTGTACTGAAGCAACAAGGGTCGTTGCAGTTGAAGTTGTTACTGTTCATTGAACTGGTTCGAAATCGTTAGTAGTGGATGAAAACATGGCAATTAGTGCCAAAGGTTTCAGTCCCTTGACTGCTACAAAGCGACATAACACTGAAGGAATTTTATCTGTACCGACTATGTGGCAGTAGAAATGAAGACGTAACACTCCACTGGTTTAAAAGAACTGAGTACGGAACTGCTTATGCAGTGACCAGTGTTACCACATATGGCAGAATATGATTTGTTGCACAACTTATTCAAAAACTTGAAATACTTCACAAAAATTTAAATTAAAATTGCAAAATTTCTGCATATTGGTTTCGAAATATCTTGTTCAGATATTTTACAAGATTTTTATTAACGATTTTTTATATAAAAGTTATTGGCGATTTGTAAGATTTTCTTTGGGTACAAAATTGAAACTGAGTAATATTTTGTTACTCTGCTTTATAAGTTATACATTATATTTGTGCTGAATTGTTGCAGCTCCTTCTTTTTATTAATATATTATTGTGAACTAGAATTATAATGCAGCATACAATATTAAAATGTTCATGAAGTGCTTTTTAGAAGTGTTGGAACATAAAAATTCGTAGAAATTGTTCGTATTTAATACCAATGTTAGCAAATAAAGAAAAAAGAACTGAGTACGGAACTTGAACTTGAACATCCGGATTTTTTGTCTAGTTTATGAACTTTTCCAAATTTAAATTGTTATAAAGAATTTAATGTTATAGTTTTTTGTTAAGTATAGCCAAAATAAGCTAATTTTAAAACTGATTTTGTGTTCCGGAAGGGCTATTTCGCAACCCATACATAATATAAAACACGCCGAATAAAAAGTGACAGGTTACTTTCTAATTACTTTTCGAAAGCCGGGCGACATGTACACTTAGACCGTCGCAAAAATTTTCCAGTCACACTACCCCTATCACAAAACACATTGCGCTGAATATTTTTCTCCAGTACCACGATACGTACACCAACACCAGTCACGTGATACATTTTTTCCCACTGGCTCTGTTGTATATCACATAAATCCTTAAATGGTCCTACTTTAGCATTAACTACTTCTAACTTGTCCCGTAGCATATTCATTTCAGTCGGTACGATGATAGGTTACCTTGCTCAAGTTATTCGCCACGTCACACAGTGCTCCACAGGTAGCAATTGTCACCTCCTATGACAAGCCCATGTTAAAAGTACCGGTCACTTTCTTATAACAGAACCGGAACTAGGATAGGTTCATACACACAAAGTTCTCGTCAAGTGACCATACCAGTGACTGGTCCATTTCCCGCAGGGTAAATAAAGAGTTGTAAAATATAATAAGACTAATAGGGTCAAAATGTCCTTAGTTTAAGTGAAAAGGACTACAAGGACCTTCTAAGTTAAAAATAAGATGGTCACAAAACGATGATTAAATTTTGATGGATCCAAGTAATATTAATAGTTTATACATCAAATGAAATGTATTTTAAATATCTTTCAAATTATATACAACATGATATAGTTGTTTTTAACAAATTTATGTAAATCTAGTTTTTAATTTTTGTCATTTATTTTTTTAAATGTATTCATATTGCATTGTTTGTATAGCATAAATCGAAAGTATATTAACTGACTTTTAATTTGGTATCCAACACTCCTGCACTTTTTTCATTTCATTTTTGACCTGTTTCAAAAATCTATAATTGTAAAAACTTGTTTTATTTGTTCTTCTGCAATGTACTATGAACATTTTATTTGCAATAACATTATAAATAACCACACTTTAGAATAATTGACACCTTCCTGCAACCTCGGCGTGGTAATGCGATATTCCACGTGACCGGTCATGGTCTAAATATCAGCATTTTTATAAAGAAAATTGCCGTATAATCTGTGGTTTCGTTATAAAAGAAAATTATCCTTTTTACCGTACAATTTTCAAGACAACATCTGAAATAGTTACTTTATAAATTTTTTAATATTTCTCCAGTTCCTCATTTTGCAACTAAAAAATCTGATTAAAAATTTTATCTTCATAATTACGAAACAGCTGTACTTTAAAAACCAAAATGTTAAGATAAAGAAAGGTTAATAACAATTTGCAACAATAGCTAATATTTAATTTTATTGCCTTATGTTTGTTCTGGTTCTACCAATGTAAAAAATTCTGGTAATATTCGCAACACAATACTTTTTAAATATTTTTTTTCTTTTTGATTTTTTTTTTTTTTATTAATTAATAATCATATAATTACAAGTTATATCCTATTAGCCTAACCGAGCACTAGCTACTATGGCTTTCGGCGCGTTGTAGCGAAAACAGACCAGTGCCTCTGGTGGGAATCGAACCCACAACCCCCGCACTGATAAGCCAGCACGCTACCAACTAGCCTACCGGGGCGCACGATTGAAATTTTTATTTTGACAATTATTTCGATTTCTGTGATCAACACAGAATTTCTATTATAAAAAGTATTTCTTTTTGGATAATATAACTAACATTTGGTATAATTTGTTTAGTAGAATGTTTATTATCTACAATTCGGTTATTACAACTATTTTTGTGAAAAAAAATGAGTTGTTCTACTTTTTTTTTGATTGCTTACCACTATCGAAAAGGTTTGGATAAATTCAAAATGGGTCAGTTGGATATACCGAATTCTATAAAAACAGGATATAACGAATGCTGTGTCGCTAACGAAAAGTAACTAATGTGTCATGTAACTAATATTTTATAATTTCAATCTAGATTCTTTTGTAGTTCTAAAAAATGTTAATTACAATAATTTTCCAACTAGTTGTATTTCTGTATGTAGGTTGGAAAATTAGTTCAAGTACATACAGCTGAAAGTAACTAAAGTGAATATTCACAACGGACTAATGCCCGTAATTTCAAGCAATATTTACGTACTGGTGCTTAGATACCTACCCGATTTTGTTCGTGTATACGGGTAGATATCTAAGCACCGGTAGGTATCTATTGCTTAAAATTACGGGCATAAATTGATAAATTGCAGAAAAAAATTAAATTTTTTTAATTCCTAGCGAGTACAGCAGAAGAATATGATAAATCTTGCTTTGTGATCATTAAAACTGAATTTTAGGGGTTTTTATACTTTTATTTTTAAAAACTTAACAAACTAAAATTTTTTTCAAAAACAATTAAGTTAAATTGGTTATCTATCGAAAAGTCGTAATTTTACCCCGCCTAAAGATGGACTTGTCGGTTAGAGGGTTAACTCACAATGCAAAGAACTGTAAAATGATTAATAAATTTTCTTTTTTTCATTTAGTTAAGACGCAATTTACTTTACGAAATAAAATATTTTTATACTCTATTATCATAGATTCTAATTTAAGTTATTTTCTTCAAACAAGAACAGGTTGCTTTAGAACTGGTTCTAGGACCAGATTTATAACTGGTTTCAGGATAGGGTAACCAGTTCTAAAACATTTTGCTGGGTACCTAGATGGTCATGCCCTTGTTAATTAATATAACAGGGGTTGTAATAGAAAAATTTAGTTACATACCTTAGTTTCTTATTACCAAACATATTAACGAGTACTACGAGGGCTAATCAATAAGTCCGTGACTTTTAGAACTTCCCTCGTAGTTATATGTAAAACCGCTCCCATCAAGTACCACCTGTTAATAGACTACTGTCAAATTTCGAGCATGTTCCGTCATTTACTTTGCGTTTAACAGCTGTTCAAAACATACAACCTCGTGGATTTTTTAAAAATGGAAAAAAAGTCAATTTCGAGTGCACATTAAACATTATTTTTTGAGAAAAAAAACCGTCAATCAAACCAAGGAAAAGCTTAATTAATATTATGGGGACTCTGCACCATCGATTTCAATGGTAAAAAAGTGGTTTACTGACAAGTACAAATGACGCTGAACGTTCTGGATGGCCAATTGAGGTCAATACACCCCGATATGGTGTTGGCCGATCGAAGAGTAAAAGTGCGTGAGATTGTTGATGCCTTAGGCATTTCATATGGTAGTGTGGTTTCGATTTTAAATAATCAGTTGGTTTTAAGAAAGCTGGCTGCAAGATGGGTGCCGCGTTTGCTCTAAATTGACCATAAACGTAATCGTGGCCAATAAGGTGGTGTCAACAGTTTTTTTGGGATGCACGCGGGATAATCCACATCGATTACCTTCAAAAGTGAAAAACAATAAACGGCGAATATAATGCCAACTTATTGGACCGATTTAACGAGGATTTAAAAAAAAAAAACGACCCCATATGGTCAAGAAATGCCTATTTTATGGACCTCGAAAAATCATATTTTTTGGAAGGGATACAAAAATTGGAGAAACGTTGGACTAAGTGTATTGAGCTAAAAGGAGATTATGTTGAAAAATATTTTTTTTTTTTTGCAAAAAAAAAAACTGTTTCTCTCAAAAAGTCACGGACTTATTGATCCGCCCTCGTATAAAGTTTTGCTGGAATATATCTAAATTTACCCGTATTCCGAAGAAACAAACTATAGATTATTAAAATTCAGTGGTGTTCGTTACATTATTATAATGACATACAGTAAATGTGGACTTAAAACCTTTTTGGTAATCAGCTAACGATATGTATTGCATGATTTATCATATAAATACTATTAATAAATGTATTTTAATTTATAAAAAATTAATCGTATCATGTATTGAGTAATATTTAACAACTATAAAAACGATATGTCATATTATTAAAACAAATTATATTTGTAATAACTCGTACAAATATCTATTCTTATATTACTGCCACAAATATCAACTGATAATTTACATTCCTTTGTAATTGTAACAATTACATTCGTTTTGCTTATTTGTAAGTTAAATATTTATCAATGTTTGTATGAACCAGTTTTATTTCTTTATAAAACAATTAAAATAATTCTTGTTTTACTCTAAGCAATTGAATTTTGGTTAAATGCATACAACAAAAAAAAAAAGAAACCTTGGTTCAAAATTGAAACGGATGTTAGTGATGGATTAATGGCATAAAAAATTGTTTTTAATAAATAAATTTGTATGTTTATATTAAAATAATTTTCGAATTTCTTAGTCATGAAGAAAAATATTTTGTACAAAAAAAATATATTTATGAAAAAGCTGACCTGAACCATACTTTGAATTTGATCATTGAGGCATTAATTTTTTCATATCAATGCCAATGCTTTGGCATTAGCATTTATATGGGAAAATCAATGCCTCAATGCTTTTCCCCCATGTATGACCTGAACGTATGAGCAATATTTTTTAGTTGAAATATTAATATTAATCATATGCACTAAAAGACTTACATAGATATAGGATTATCTCACTGTATTAGTTACACACTCAGGGAACTTCTGCTTTAAAAATATGTAGTTGTTTGGGTTGTAATACAGTTTCTTTATTTTTAATGTAAATGTCAGTCATTTGTAGAACAAATTAAAATATTTACTAACCTTGTAGTTCATTTAAAAAAACAACTAACATCAAATGACTGTTTTATGATTTTACATTAATTTTTAACAGTTGTTTTTTGTTATTTAAAAAAATTAAAAAAAATAAATGTTTGTTTATTTTTTACTACCATGTGGTTTATTTTTACTACAATTGTTAGTTATTTTTTGAACATTAAAAAACAAATGACAATGTTAGTAGAATTTGCTGTAATGTTAGTCGTCCTTTCTTTAAATGAAATTTCATTTGTTTTCAACTACATTTGCAATGGTCTTTACCTACATAGTATTCTAAGTGCATCTTTGAAATATTTTAGTGATTTTAAAACGGTAATGAAAATCTGTAAGAAAAAAAAAATCCCCTCAATCCACGTTTAATACACTCATAAAAAAAAGTTAGCTCAAAAGTCAGTTTAACTATTTTGTTCTGCTGTTGTAGTTTAAATCAGTTATTTAGTTAAAGTTGTTAGAACTAACTTTAGTACTTAAAATTTTGTAATTCTTGATTCTCAAATTTACAAATGTTACCAGTTAATTTAACTCTACCACTACCCTTGTACACAACAATGTACACATTTTGTTTAATTATCTTCATTAGGATATTGGTCATTGAAAAAATCATTATATCCTCATCATGGCAATATAGTCGCGATATTTTTTATTCAGTCTTTATCATCGAAAAAATGGGTGTTTGGTGTATCTCCCTAACTAAAATTTGCTAGAATCTCGAAATTTGGCAAGTAGCTTAATTTAGTGAGTAGAACAAAATCAGACAAAGCATTTTTTGAGAAATTTAAAAATTCCATTTCGAACCCATTTTTTGTTTTAATTTAAGAACCCTTTTCAAGAATCTGAAGTCGAAATAGAAATATATCCACAAAAAGTCGGTAGTGAAAGGGTTAAACCACAATTGTTTTTGTGTCTCCGCTCTCAGACTCTCATGTACAACATATCGTTAGTTTCTCGTATTTTTAATTTTATAAATTAAAAAAGTCTATATCCCGGAAACTAAGCGAGATAGAGTAAACTGACCCAAAATTCGTTACTCATTGTCAGTAGATACTCTTTATAGTTATAGTGACCCGGTATTATGTACCTGAATCTGCTCAGATCCGGAATGACATGTTTAGTAAAATTTTTTTGTTGATTCAGCTTGAAAATTCTGTTAATTAAGCTAAATTCTCAGTTAATTTAACTACAACTATCACCTGAAATTAAGTTCTTTCTACAATTTAGGTCACTTAAATTAAGCTGACAGTGATTTTCAACTTTATTGGAAATTCTGCTGGCTCAAAATCCAGGTACTATTTTCTGTTCGTAGCCGAACTTTTAACTATTTGTACGGGTTTTTTAATTTTCGCGATTGTGCTCATTTCATTGCTCATTCTATTCAACAGCGTAAATCGAGGGTTACTTTAATTGTTGCGGTCGAATAAATCTAAGCCAATTTGTTGGTATTTTCATTAAAAAAATTTATGTTTTCTAGGTAAATGGATAAAATGTTTGTTATAGTTAACAAAACTATTACAAAATCAATGTAATTAATAGTATAATCTAAACAATATTTATTTTTTTATCTACACACAACAAATATTTTTTTTTTATTATATGAATGAACATAAAATTGCTTACGTTAAAGTTAAAAGTTTTGCTATTCGTTTTTTAAAAGTTCATTCAACTGCATTTGGCAAAACATCAAAAACACATTTTCTTTATTCCGTTCCTAAATAACAATAATAATAATAATAGGTTATAAAATTTAGAGAACTAAGAACTGAAAGGTAAAAACTACTATTAAATTTTTTTTATTTTTGGCTTTATTAAATTAACATGTACCTGCGAATTCATATATAATTTTCACTAATTAGCAAGTGCATAAAAAGTCCAAATGATCTCACAGAGAATATATACAAATTTGCTGCCTATTGCTAGAAAGGTTTATAAGAAATAAAATCTTTAAAATCGTAAAAATAAAACAAAGTTTGCCACAATCATAGTGCTATTAAGTAATAAAAATAAAGTTATGGCAATCATAACCGTTGTTGGATAAAAGATAATCCCTAAATTCATAGATCGTTAGGGAGAATTTATACGCTAACCATCTTTGTCCATCCATATCTACTTTTTCTGGAGATACAAATAGTAAAATTATTGTAAATTATCTTTGAAAATCACATTTCTAATCACCAATACTGGGATGTAGTAGATTTGGGTGGACAGAGGTGGATAGCGTGTGAATCAAGCTCTATCTTAGTTTATAAAAGTGGTCACAAGGAAGTTATCCTAAGGATAGAACTGGCGTATATTCATAAAATTTGTTTGTGTGATAGAGGAGGGAAATCCCAAACACAAGATTGTATTTTAGGGGCTAAAAATGGTATTCCAAAATGGACCAAACACTTTGCTTCAGTTTTTTTTTTTTTTAAATTTATGTTTATTGTGGTTTCCTCTAGATTTCCAAATAATTAATAATATATGGGATTAATTATTAATTATTTGGAAATCTAGAGCAAATTTAACTAATAATATATGTGAAAATCTACGGAATCGCACGATTCCATGTCACTCAGGATTTAAACCATTTTAACCCTCTAACCGGCAAGTCCGCCTACAGGCGGGTTATTTAAACTGGCCTTAAATGCACCAAATGGGTGTTTTTTAATATGAAATTAAGCCATTTCGATAAAAAACCAAATTTACAAAATATTTTTTGTGGGTAGTGCATGGTTTGGAAGCAACAAATTTTTAAAGTTAAAAGTTCTTAAAATTTAAAAAAATAAATGTAGTAAAATGAACACAATTTTCAATAACCTCAAAAACATGGTCGTTACTTGAAAACGTATTGACGGATTTATATGAAATTTGGCAGAATATATATATTAAGTAGTAGTAGCAAAGCCTTTAAGTTTAATCTTAATATATTGAAATTAGCGTGCTTTTTCGCTCAATTTTGAGTTTTTGGAAAAACAAATATCACCATATCTTCTTAAGTAAAAGCATGGATTGTGTAATTTTGGAACTGTAGTTATATCTTGGAAAGAAAAATCATTTATGCCTTAACTTATTCATTTTTTTTTAAATTAGTTTTAAAAGTTTTTCAACTCTTTTGGGTTAACATTTTCAACATAAAATTAAATCGCCTAAACCCTTTCGTAGATGATAATCCTGATGTTGAAATATCTCTTACATGTTGAAAAAAATATGCGCCCTCAGTCAGGAATAAATGGAGCTCTCCAAAAGCTGTTACTCTACTTTTTTAATAAATATATATTTCAGATATTTTTCATTGTTGCGCTTTCAGCGTCAACGTAATTTCAATTTTTTACATTGGCATATAAATGTTGAATAAACTAATAAAATGAGATCAAATCGATTAATGTGCTTTCAGAAATATGTAAATAAAATATGACAATACAGATCTCATCATGTTAATGCGTGGAGAACTTAAATCCGATCCTTTTAGAACTTACACATAACAACAGAAGAAAGACATTTTTGAATATATTTGCTGGTAATTATATAAATTCAAATTTTCACACCTAAACAAAGATATATTTGCAATTTCAAAATTTTTGGATATGCAAATATACTTATAATAAACATATATATACATATTCGCAGCCAATTTTAATTATATATGTTTGCCGGTAGACGTTTTTCACTAGTTCCAAACATATATATGTTTACAGGCCAACATTATTATATATGCAAACAAACATGTTATATTACAAACATTGGAAACGGAAATGTTTTCCACACAAAGATATTTTACCAGCATATGTAGTTCCAGCAGGGCTTTTTATTAGGGCAGGGCTTAAAAAATGGGGGTTTTATTTCTTTCAAATTTATTATATTTTTTTATTTAATATAGAAAAATGTTCACAGAATTTAGAGATTTTTTACTGAATAAAAAGTTGTCGAAAGTCTTATCCGTTTTAATTTTTTTTTTCATCCAGCTTTTTTAACAAGGGAGGTATTCCCACCCGAACTCGCCGATTTTAATGAACTTTGGATATGTTAGAGCAAAAGAAAACAGAGATAAGTATTTCTTTTTAGCTGCCCAATCTCACGTTTAAGGGTTAAAAAGTGGCGTTGAAACTACATTAGTTTTGTATGAAAATTTGTCTTTAATTTTTGAAAACTAGATTTATTTGTGCACAGAGTTAAAGTACTAAAGAGAAAACCATATTGCCTATATAGTGGACCATATTTTTAAACTATTTGAAATTTAGGGAAAAAACGCTCTTCGGGAAAAGTTGCATAAACACCTAACGATTTCGAACATCGGAAAAAGCTCAGGCACCCCTTCCATTAAATTAAATAGGCATTACTATGCATTATTTTTAGCTTAATACAACTATAATTCCTTAACTTAACGCCAGATTTAATATTACTCAAAACACATTTTTTTGAATAACAAAAATACTTGAAAGTCTTAAGACATAATATTTGCAACAGTGTCTTCAGCCTTCAAAAACCCTTTCATTTGACACCAAATTTGTATATAGTTACTTTAAATAGAAGAAAATAAACCGAAAACAACGTAAAATGGAGTAAAATGGAGTAATTTTTGACCGCCCTTAGTAACGCCTAAACATGAGATTGGGCAGCTAAAAAACCACGGTCCCTTAAATTTTTATTCTCTACAAGATATCCGAAGCTTCAAGATCTGCCGGTCCGGGTCGAGACACCTCCCTTGTAAGTCGTTTTTAGCTAATCTCTAATTTAGTGGAGTTGCTGACGATAAAAATAATGCGGAGTTAAAAAAATTAATTTGAAACGAAGGAAAAACTTTCCTTCAGTAATGAACCTTTTACAGCTTTAAGGCAAATTGGCACCAAAACTCGGAATGCATTTTTTTTTGTGAAATTATATAAACAATTTCATAATGTTAATTGAATTCCTTCTTCCTCGGATCTACGAAAAAAAAAATCAATGAAATTCTTGAATGAATATCTTGATGAATAGTTCTTTCAATGTAACATGTAAATATTTTTGGTTTATCGCTGAATTAGAAAAAGAATGCAAACAAAACCAAGAATATTTTAAACGTTATGTCATTTTTATGTGAAATAAATTAAACTATTTCTGAAACAAAGAAAGTAAAAAGCATTAATTTTTGACAGGAGAACTATCTCCAAAGTAATAGAAAAACTATTACACATAATATTGTTCTTAATCGAAATCTTAAAATTTTGAAATCTTTTATTTATAAAAAATGCCCGATCACTGATTCCATGGGCTTTTTCTGATATAAAATTAGATTAAGAATGCATTGTCTTTGTTAGAAAATTTTAGTTCTTGATAATTTTATCCCACAGAAATTTTTTAAAATTTTAAATAATTTTTCTACACCCAAATTATTAGTTTCAGCTTTGAGAATTGTTTTGTAAAAAGTACAATTTTTTTTTAATAATGCATGCAAATCTTCATAACTTTATCTTCTTCATTGAGTAAATGAAACTTTTACTAAATGAAATAATATTTGTCATAAAACTTTATGAATATTTGCATTAGTTTAATGAAAAGTTTCAAACGAATTCCAGTAAAACAAAAAACTTAAATGTTATGTAAAAAATTTTACATTAACGTAATATTTTTTAAAGAGTTGCAATAAATTTAAATAACTATGATATCCGAAAGTTAAATTTTCCAAAGAAACTCTAATAAACATCTAGAATTTGCAGAAAAATTTTTCTTGTTCTCGCAGAAAAACTCTGGAGTCTTATTATTATTTAAACTTGACTGAAGTTGATTTGTTTAGCCCTCAGTAAGGTTTTTTTTTAAGACTGTGAAAACAGCTATATAATTTAACGCTACCTGATCTAGGCCAAATGTGTCAAAAACAAAAATATTCCTGTGTTCACAATTTTGAAGAAAAACAAATTCAGCCCCCACCCCAACATAAATTACTGGCTACGACCCTGAACACCAGTGAACCATGCATTGATTAAGTGTTGGGCATTACAAATTACCATTACTTGTATGCTTACGTTTTTCATTTTATGAAGTAAGTCATTTAGCTTGAAGTGTTTAGAAATAATGATTTTTTTTGTTTGGTTTTAATAATATGTTTCTGCTGTTTTTAAGCGTTAATTAGACTTTAACCTAAATGGTTTTATATTTATGTTGTTCTCTCATAAGTAGGGTTTGGGATTTCCCGGACTTTTTTATTTCCCGGGAAACGGGAATGAACAAATGTGTTTCCCGGGAATCCCGGGAATCCCGGGAAATTTTTTTTTATAATTTATTTTTTTTTTTTAACTACTTACAAGGTACATTTTTGGTAAAAATTTTATGGTTTATTAAACAAAACAAATTAAAAATACACAAATTCAGTCTGTTGAGCATTAAAACTAAAAAAAATAATATAAAATTAAATTTCATAAATTTGAGATCACTTAGTATAAAAGATATATACAGTGATGTAAAAACATTAAGATTTCAAAAAACGAGCTTTTAAAATTATCAATGCATTTAACAAATCATTTGACATTCTGTTTCGAAACGTTGTTACAAGATTTCCAGCAACTAAGAAAACACGTTCGCTTTCCACTGATGTTGGCTTTATTGTTAGTAGAGCATTATACAGTTTATGCAAATTTTTGGTACGGCGGTTAGAAATTTTAAAAAGAGCCAACTCCTTTTTGAAAATATTTTTATTTTTTCCTGTTGATATTTTGGGTATAGCTTTCGCATTGTTTATTGCATTATTTAATTTATTTTTAAAAGTTTTATCAGCTTGTACTTCGGAAGCGTCGTCATCACTACTAGATGATACTTCATTATCACATTGCCCAAATAGGCGTTTATACATTTGTTCGGCGAATATTTTTAAACTATTTTAAATGTATTTGAACAGTTTTTAATATATTCACAGTCTTTTAAATAATTAATTTATGATAACATATTATTGTCACGACGATCATTAATTTTGGTTTTAATTGTGTCAACCATCGGGAAAGTGAAGAATTGGTAGATAAAAGCAGCTCGTATAGCATATTTATTATGATATCTGCAATTAAAAGATTAGAGTCACGTCTTAGGGCCTCTACAGCATCCTTTAATGGATTTAAAACTTCAAACAAAACTTCTAAAAGAGGAATGTGGTCTTTTTTGATGGAATTTTTTGTTTTCATTTCAACCATGCTATTCCATCTAGTTCTGACGTCGAGAATTAATTGAACTTCTTTATGATATGGTGGCCACAATATAAAATCTGCCTTTTTTATAACACAAATTTTGTATTATTTTAAGAGTTTTTAACAAAAAAGTTTTAGTTTTGGTATTCAATGACTAAAAATAAAAAAATATGTTGTATAAACACACAACTTTAAAAAAAAACCTTTTTTTTTTAAATTCCCGTTTCCCGGGAAAAATATTTTTTTTCCCGGGAATTCCCGACAAGCTTTTCCCGGGAAATCCCGGGAATTCCCGAACCCCAAACCCTACTCATAAGTTAGTAATATATTATGGTACATATGCACATAATAAATATTTATCTCTATTATCCAGTTTAGTCGTTCTGATTTTCTTTTTAATTTTTTTTCTGTCTAAATGGCCTTGACTATGTAATTTGGTTGTTGATTTATTAAGTTGTGTTAAGCTTGAGTAATTTTATTTTACTTTAGTTTTTATTTTGTAATTTAATAATGTGTTCTATTTAAATGTTTAAATACATATGGGGTTTTCTCAAAAATATTTAAAACTAGCGTTAACAATTATTAGGGGTTTGCACGATAATAACTCACTATTTAGGAACGCCAAATCCGTTTGCGTGAATTACTTTCTGCAAGGGGCACTTTAGGCAGTTACAAGTAGAAATGTGCACGTGAGCGGAATATTGCGTGATTCACGTGAATCACTCGTGAGTGCGAGTGAAACTTAATATCACTCACGTGAACATTAGTGAGTGTGAGTAAATTCTTTAAACTTTATAAAATTTATTGGGTGGTGTTGAATTTATCTCTCTTAAGTTCGTGTTGAATTTATCTCTCAAGTGTTAGAAGATTCTGTAATATCAAATACAATACAAAAGTTTAATTTCCCAAACAAAAAAAGTGAGCTTGCTTCAAACGATTTTTTTTTTAATTTTTCAAGTTTGATTAACGACAACAATTAGAAATATTTACCTATGTCCCAATAATCCAAACATATAATTCGCTTTCCAAAAATAAAAAATATTTCAAAGGACTTACAATTTTTTGAGAAAAGTTTTATGTTATATTAACTTTTATATCTTTAAAAACGTATGTATGTTTAGATAACAAAAAGAGTTCTTTGACCAAAAAAGGCAGCACGTACAACCTGATGCACACATTTTTATGTATATTTACGAAAAACAAATTGCATTAACTTAATGAAAATTTTCAGTGCACGAGTTCCAATGCAATTTTATTGGTTTTTTACAAAAAATCATTAACATCAAGCAAATAATTCTCTTATTGCTTAGCGAAAGTTTAATTATTTTTCTTTTCTAAACGAATTGTGGAAAATACCTAAACTTTTATCTCTCGATATTAAATATATAAAATATTAAATATATACATTAGACCGACTCGCTTTGTATAGAGCGTAAAAAAAGTGCCCCTTTGAAAATGTGAATTAATTTGTTTTATGACTATTCCCAAAATATTTTTTTTAGAGGCCTCCGTTCATGAGCTGGTCCGTTTTTAAAAAAGGCATTTTTTTTATTTTTTTTGGAAAAATTTCGACTTTAACCCACTACACTATACAAGTTATGCACATCATATGAAAGCTTTTTTGAAGACTCGTCTAACGACCTATATGACATGAAGAAGCATGCACTATATACACGCGGAATTCAGTGAAATATAATTTTATTTAAAGTTTTTGCACAAAAATATAATAATTTTGCTGTCACATCAATATATTTTAAGCACTATTTCACATAAAAGAATTTATAAAATACTCTTTTTTTTTGACTATTTGTTTAAGGTCGTGATTTACCAAAATTTGGCGGATGTTTTTAGTATGGGGAATATGGGTAACAAAATTTTTCTTTCGCGAAGACTCGTTCAACAGGGTATAAGACATTAGTGAGCATGAACTTTACACGTGCAGATTCCGTGAAATGTATTTTTTTTTGCAGATTTTTGAATAAAAATATAATAATTTTGCAATCACATCAATATATTTTAATCACTTTTTAACATAAAAAAGTAAGTAAACAATTTTTTCATATTCGTTTAAGTTCGCGGTTTACCATGATGTTGTTAGACGAGTCTTCAAAAAAGCTTTCATATGATGTGCATAACTTGTATAGTGTAGTGGGTTAAAGTCGAAAATTTTCCAAAAAATCAAAAAAAATACCTTTTTTAAAAACGGTATAGCTCATGAACGGCGGCCTCTAGACCAAAAATATTTTGGGAATAGTCATAAAACAAACTAATTCACATTTTCAGAGGGGCACTTTTTTAACTTCTTTTTGGCGAGTTGCTCTAATATACATATATCTTATAAAACGTATGAATGGCTTTTATGGATTTTCGTTGATTTCTAGGTATCCATTGATTAATATTTGATAGATGTCTTCCTTAAACTCTTATTGCAAGTATCTAGAGTATAAACGTCCTGCAAAAGTTATATTTTGTTCATTTTTTAGCCTATAAAAGGCGAAAACAAACTAAAAATAAAATGTGGCTCATCAAGTTTTTACAATAAGCCTTTCATATGTTTATCAAGCATCGAAACCATTTCGAATAGGAAAATACTCACTTAAAAAAACAAAAATGATTTGAACTACAATTTAATTTGTAGCCCCTTTATTTTTTTTTGTTTTCATTTTAATACCAATAATATTGATTTCAATAATGCAAACTAAAGAAAGAGTTTTAAGTAATTGGTAAATTACAAATTTGTTTCTAAGGCTTGCCAACTTATCTCACATTAACCACAATTTAGGACTTAACCATACCCAATGTTGAAACAGCAATGACACGTCATTTCATCAGTAATGACACCAGTTTACTCTCTGCATTACTTTAACACAAATAATAAGGACTTAATTCTTCGAGTAATTAAGTCAATTCAATTCAATTGAATTTAAATTAAGTTAATTAATTGAGTTAATTTTCCCAGTAATTCAATACAAAAAATTATGTGTTACTTATTTTTATCATTATTTTAAATATAAAGTAATACTCTAAAAAAAATTTTAAAATCTATTTTTAGACTCAATATTTTTTCACTTCTAGTAAGTACATATATAACTACTTATTTTTGATTTTTTGTAAGCTGGCAAGTAATGACATTTTGTGCCACCAAGTCATTTATGTTTTTATCTATCAAGTTAACATTTCGTGATAGCTCAGATGGTAGAGCGGTTGACTGACAATCTGGAGGCCCGTGTTCGAGTCCCGTGTGGGCATATTTTATAAAAATAAATTTTTTGAATAAAAAATTTTATTTATTAATTTTAGTTTTTGTCCATACTGGCAATCATAAGCACATATTTGTTTTAGTTCATGTAAGGAGTTTGGTAATGATATGTCATTATTTTGCGTGACATCGCCATATAAGTGTAATGAGATTTATAATGACAATTATAATTACTTGCCATTACTAAATATGTACTTATATAAACACTTATATGGTAATGCTTTCCTATACTGGGTAATTAGGAATGCCAAATTTATATAAAAATATCTGTGGTGCAGGTTAAACTCTGGTTAGAAAAGTTATTCGCTGAAAATGTGGCTAGAATTTAAGCAATTGCGAATGTGGAATTACTTAAATGGATTTAAATAATACCTTTTAACTGTAAAGATTAAAGGTTAGAGAGGGCCGTGCAATAAATTATTGAAAATGATGTGAGAAATACAAATTCTAAATTTCGTTAAATTTTTCATCTTTAAATTTTCAAAAGTTAAATTGATTTTGGATAAAATTCAGAGGAGTTTTCTAGATTTAATACTTTTTACTTATTACACTTTTTATCGTTCGGACAATTAGAAAGAATTGCTGTTAAATGCTGACAGCAAAATTTGTTAATAATAACGAGGATTTATTGTAACAGTCCAAATTTTCTGTTGGGACTACGAGTGTGTATCACTTGCAAATATTTACGCCAAATGTAGTGAAAGCATAATTATATTTTAATGAGAATTCAGTTGATAATGTTTTCGTCATTATGAATATTTTTTTTGGTGCTCAATTCCACCTTAATAGCTTAAGAGTCGGATAGCAAAGAGCTCAGATTTTAAATAAAATTGTTTCTGAAATCATCAAACTTCAGCTTTGTACATCCAGCTAAAAAAAAATTTTTTTGAAAAATAGCAAATTTTTTCTCTGTGCAAAGGCTCAAACGCGTTGTTATGTATAGCTTATTACGAGAAAAATATTTATAATTTTTTTAAACCGCTTTGGATCAAAACTTCCGAATTTTTTTTAGTTTCTATAACAATATATAACAATCGCGGTAATACATAAATTACAAATTTATTGCTTTCTTATTTCCTTTATTTTGTAATTTTTATGTAATAGTTACATTTTGTAAACTGTTTCTAAGCCAAATGCAAAATACAAAGTTTTAATTGAAATTTTGAAAAAAAAAATTAATTGATATGATTAAAAGTTTAATGGCTCTCAATTCAATTACATTTCTAATTGCATTTACAAACATTTCAATTGAATATCGGTCCTAGTTTTTTTCTGTGTTAGTTATGTGGTTCAAACAAAGAGTATATACAAATAGAGAGACTACACTTCCCACGCCTCTCAGCAACAAAATACCGAAAACATTTGTTGTGTTGCTTAAAACACTCACTTATATTTTGCTTATATTTTATCAGTTTCTATTAAAATTTAATGTATTTTGCTTATTTTATTGTTAAAATTTTAAATAAATAACCATTTTATTAAATTGTTATTCAAAAACGTGATAAAAATTAATTTAAACTTTTAAATTTCTGCAACATGTTTTCATTTGCTCTGTGCGAGTTTACGAAGAAATAAAAAGAAGGCAGATTGAGAGAGACTAAGGTGGATAGAAACCCACTGGTTCAAATTAAAGAAAACTGAAAACATCAACAAATGACGACGTGCCATCCAATTTTCCGAAGCAAACTGCAGAATACAAAATGGAACTTCTTTTTTAATTTTTCCCTAAAGTGGGCGAAGTTTAATTTAATGAAATCTGGAAAATGCAAGAAATTTTACTATGAAAATATAAGTTTTTATGGGAAAGGCATAACTCTTCTAAATATGATTTATAAGATAACTGCCAACTTAGTACAGAAGCGAATACAAGAAAAACTAGAGGGTAGCCTAAGAGAAGAACAAGCTGGGTTTCGTCCTGACAGAAGCTGCATCGACCAGTCCAACACTCTTCGAATAATCGTCGAACAATGTATTCAATGGCAAACTCCTTTATATATGGTTTTTGTAGATTTCAAAAAAGCTTTTGACATGATGAACAGATCTGCAATATGGGCGTGTCTTAAAAAGAAAGGTGTTCCCGACAAACTTATCAACATCATTAGAGCGTTATATGATGGTTCTGAAGTATCAGTCCTCCACAACGGCACCTGTAGCAACACTTTCACAACAAATGCTGGGGTAAAACAAGGTTGCCCTCTTTCGCCACTACTCTTTACTATAGTACTGGACGAAATAATGAGAAGTGTGTTCCATCAAGAGAGGGATAACTTGGACATTTAGCTGTCATCTCGAAGATCTTGACTTTGCGGATGATATATGTTTGTTATCACATAAGATCAGTGATATGCAATCAAAGTTAGACCACCTCCAAGAACTAGCAAAGAAAGTTGGCCTAGAAATCAACGTCGCGAAAACAAAGTCTATGAGAATAAATAACAATAGCTCACATCATATTTTATTGAACAACCAACGCATCGAATACGTCAACAAATTCTGTTACCTAGGTAGCATAATAACAACATCAGGCGGAACAAAAGACGACGTAGCCAATCGAATCAACCGAGCAAGAGCAGCATTCGGTAGACTAAACGCGGTCTGGCGCTCAACACAAATATTTAAGAACACCAAACTGAGGATATTCAAAGCGTGTGTCAAATCCATTTTACTTTATGGTTGTGAAACCTGGTTGGTATCCATAGGCACGACCATAAAACTTCAAGTGTGTTTAAATAAATGTCTTCGTATTATTCATAAAATATTTTGGCCAGCCACTATACGTAACCAATATCTTTGGCAACTAGCGAACGAAGAAGAAATTGGCAGTTGAAGCTAGAGACAAATTACGTTGGAGAAATCAACATGTTGAAGCCCTATGCTCCATTGAGGAGTAAAGAAGGACAAAGATGAGATGGGAAATTTGAGAAAATTTTTTAAGAGTTTAGAACTATTTCTAGTTAATGTAATATTTAACTTATAATATCCTAAAATATTTGTGGATTTTTCTTTACACGAGCTTAAGATCTTTTATTTGTTTTCAGATTTGGTGAATTTTTCAGGGAATAATTATTATAATAATTATTATTGCCTGACGAAGTTACCCAATGTGGAGACAAAATATTGGAAATAAGAATAAGATCTTAAGCTCGTTTAAAGAAAAATCATTAAATAAAATAAGATCAAAGAAAGCTTAACAGTTCTGAAATATTTTTTGAATATTGTGTATGTCATAAATTAAATAAATATTTAAATATTAGTTATCCTATACAGCATACTGAAAGTAGTGAAATAATGTATCACTAAACGCTTAAGGCCTGCTAACGTATCCCAAAATAACCAAACTTTAGGACCTAACGGTAGTAATGAATTTCAAATTAAAAAAAAAAAACAGGGGGGGGGTTATTATGTAATTCGGTTCGAAAATTTTTGTTCGAATTCGGAAATTTTAAAACTCATGTAAAATGATTTCCGTACTTAAAAGTCCTTCTTCTTTTCGCATTTACTAGATCATTGTCTACACGTTTTCAACATTTTTACCCATTAAACAGTGCTATTAATTACTTTATTTTCAATGTGAAAATTCTGTTCGAATCGAATTTCTTTTCGAATCGAATTACGTAATAACCCCCCTGTGGTTAAAATAAAACTCTCGCTATTTTTAGAAAAGTAAACCGCCCTAAATAAAATAAGTGTCAGTCAGTTAAGTTTTACTACAACAAATACATTTTTTTAAGAACATTATTTTTCATTACTTATATTCCAGACCAAAATGTGTGCAAAAAGGGGAAATTTAGAGTAAAGGAAAATTATATTCATTTTTAGCATATTCAGAACTTATAATTTCTTAAATTCAGTCAACCCTATTACATATACTCAAATGTTGTTATACATTAAATATGTTGCAGTAAGCTTTAAATGTTTGTAATTTTCTTCTTAAATGTATTTATGTCTTAATAAGGAATCACAATACTTTAATATTTAGTATTTCTATAAGAAACGCTATTATATTGCATTATGTTTTATGGCTTTCTTGATGTTTTTCATAACATTTTGTTGTATAATAGTAAAACATTTAATTGTAAACATTGTTGTTGTTTTCCACCTTACCACATAGACGAAAAAATACTTGATTATACACTTTGTAATCAAAATTATTGCATAATTATTTTCCCCCTTCTCAAAATACTAAACTATACATATATGTTGCTTTCCAAGCCAACTGCCCCGCTACAAGAAAAAGTATATCACAGCGATAACAAACTTGGAGTATTTGTTCGTCTGTAAAAGAAAAAAGTTTAACAACTTTTTCAAAAAATAGGCGAAGTCGGCGTGGTTAAATAATGAAAAATTAAGCGTTCATTTCTAATTTGTTATTGATTATTACTTAACTGAATTTGCCAATATCAATGTATTTTTTATGGAAAGTATGAAAACAAAATAATTTTTTTTTAAAATTTTAGAAATAGTTCTGAATTTTTTGAGTAATACAAAACTTAATTTATTTAAAAATCGGCGAAAATTTGTTTTGAGCTTTTTATTTGTCGTTGTTGTCGTTCATATGGGCTTATGTCAAAAATTGCTAAATTCTTTGAGACTGATATTATATTTGGATTAACAACACTTTAACTCGTAGTTCTTTATTTCTAATTGTTGTCGTTACAGAAAGTTAAAAAATGAAAAAAAAAATCGTTTGCAGCAAACTCGCTTCATTTTGTTCTTTTTTTTCTGCGACTTTCAACTTTTGGACTTTATATCGTGTTACACAATCTCCGAACACTTAAGAGATAAATTCAAAACGTACCTTATTGGCGTGCCATCACCGTACAAATAAATACAAAGTAGTCGAAAATTGAAAAAAAAAAATTTTAAATATTGTTTTATTTTAAAATTGTTGCTGGAATAAACATTCGTTAATGTTGTAACTCTGCACTGTTGGAGGTATGTTTCGTTGATGTGCGATCGTCACAAAAGATGAAAAACATGAGCGTGAATTTTGTTAGTTTTAAATAGGCTAGTTTGCTGCGCAACTGAGTTTTTTTTGTTATTTTACAACATAAATTCAGAGGAGCATAAAAAAATTATAGGGACTTTTTGAAAATTGTGCAAAAGTGTGCAAAAATTGCATAATTTGTTTTTTGTTTTTTACATAGAAGACAATCATATAGACAGATTTTAAAACCAGGAAATAATAATAATTTATTCCCATAATAATTTTTTATTTGGAAAGCCACTGTGTGCAAAACAATTAACTCTTTTAGCTAAAAACTTTTTTTGCTCCGGCACATCAACACTGTTGTATGAAATTCGTCTGAATCAACATTATTTGTACGATTTGTCAATGCTTTAACACAAAACCAGGGGAGTATTAATAAATGTTAAGAAACAAATATTTTATGAACCAAATGAAATTAATTAAGTAAAAAGCATCAAATAGCTACACATATCTGGTTTTCAATTCAAATATCATCTCCAAAATAAATTATAATTTTTAAATATCGCGTAAACTGCGATTTTAAGTCAAAAATTAGATTTTTTAAATAGCACAGAATTTGAAAAACATTTTTTGGTAACAACAAAATAAGGAAGTAAATTTCGACAAAAAGATAAGGGAGTAAATCCGCCAAAAAATATAAACTCATTAATTGATCCGCTGAAAATTTTTCACCCAAACTTTACAAATTTATAGAACCATGCTTTATTAAGAAATTTGGGTAACCTTTATTGCCTTAAAGAGCCCTCTGGGGAACATATTAGGATATAAATCCTAGACGGTTGAAGATATTTTAAGAATTTTAGTTTTGTACACTCAGAATATTATGTAGTTTACCATTTGTAATTTATTAAAAAAAAGTTTTAGATGAAATAAGGGAACATACATTTATTTTTCAAATAAGTTTTTATTTGAACTTTTTCATACATTTGTTCAAAATACTTACTAACATTTACCGATTTTTTTAGTTTCATTTATTATTTTTATTTATTTAAAGTTCCATACAAATTTATCCACAAAAACGGAATATTGTCGTTTATTTGTTTCCGTTACAGTTAATATAAATATTTTTTTTTGTTTATATACAAAATTATTTCAATTAAAATTTCAAGAAATTGGAAAGGTTAAACAAATGTGTGTGTGTATACATTTTGTAGGTAACAAAAAACTCAAATAATTTCAATGAACTGAACTGAACACAACTTTTATTTCTTCTGATCTGTAGTTAAAATTTAAACATTTATTTTTAAATGTTCTACTTTTCAATTTTAAAAAATGAAAACCAAAAGTTTATTTTGCGATCTTTTAAAAAAAAAAAAAAATATATATTTAATTGAATCAATAAATATTTTTATTGACTTTTAAATATATAAATACATATTTTATTTGAGACGCAATTATCATATTATTTTTTCATACACTGTATGCATAAATAAAAAATTTTCAGTATAAAATACCAAATACATTTGAAGTTAACAAACAAAACAAGCAAACACACAAACAGACTCAGCATTGCAAAAAACATACATACCAACGTATAGATCACACACTTTTTTTGTGAGTATCATATTTTTTTTTTTTTGTAGAAGTTATTTATAACTTTTTTTCCTTCTTAATTTTAATAAAAGGTTTAATTGATAGTAACATTGCCGTGATAGGTGCAAAATCAATTAAAATATTAATTGATTCAATAAATTTTTTAATTGAAAGCCGTTTTTAGTTTTTTCTGTGTACTATTCATTTGTTCTTAACCCTCTAACCGGCAAGAGTGCCTCAAGAAACTTATCACGATATAGTCCACAATGCGTCAAATGAGTAATTTTTAATTAGAAATTGATGCAGTCCGAGAGAAAAAAAATTTACTAAATGTTTTGTGAATAAATTTCCCGTGTGCAGTGCACAGCTTCCAAGCGAGCAAGTGTTAAAGTTTAAATTTAAAAAAATTGTTATTTTAAAAGGAACAAGAATAAAAATTCAAAACCTTAAAAATGTATTTCAAATTACAAAAAACCGTTGATAATAAACAGAAAGTAAGATTGAAGCTAAAGCTTTTATAATAGGTCATTAGTTATGTATTAGGACACACTGTATTCGAGTATGAAATTTGGGTGAAATAATGTATTTAATATTATTAATTAAGCGTTTAAGTTTCAACAGTATGTATCGAAGCTAAGGTGCGTTTTTGTTCAATTTCGCCTTTTCAGAAAAGCGAAATTCGCCATATCACCTTAAGTAAATGCACGAAATTTTTTAATTCAAATTATATCTTATTAAGACAAATAATTATTTCCTAATTCGTTCATTAGCTAATATCGACTAAAGTAGGTAACAAAAAAAAATGTACAAGTGGTAAAAAATTCATTTCAAAAAAGCGTAGGGTCCTTTAGAGGGTTAGGAGTTTGCTAGTTACTTAAACAATGTTTAAAAATAAATAATAAGAAATATTTGTTTTAAATAAAAAGTAAATATCCCGAATTTAAAATTTAATTTTCAGTTAATTTAAATAGCAAACTGTTTTAAGTGTATTATTCTGTGAACCGATTTTAATTTATAAATATCGTAGCCACCCTGACACTTTAAATTTTATTAGTGTGGTATTATTTAAATAAAAACAAGCCATTATCTATGTTTTGAGTGAAATCGAAATAAACGTTGGAATATTTAAGATTTTGTGTTTTTGAAATTTCATGGTCCGATCTGTCAGATTTTTAAAAATTACATGCAATCGATGAACTTATTACACCATTCAACAAAATCGGAAAATGTTGATGCATCGGCGTTGCGATCTATCAATAAATATGAAATGACTTTAGGACGAAGATCACGAAAATGGTGCAAAAGAGTGCCAATGATTCCAAATTAAAACTCAAAATGCAGTGGTGAGGCCCGCCCCCCCCAAATGACTTACATTTTTGTTTGTTTTATGAATTTATAATTCTTTTGTATGTTAAATATGCTAAATAAAATTTATATAGCGTTACAATGAGAAAAAGCTACTAAAAATAAGTTAAAAATTAAGTAGCAGAAAAAACTGATAAAATTAGAAGATTTTTTTTAATTATTAATAAGATAAGAATACTAAAAATAAAGCAGTTAAATATACAATAATTTAATTATATTGGAATTGAGTTTTAGTAAATTGAAAATAGCAATTTACTCTGCTAAAATCAGTAAAAACGTTGGCTAAATATTTGTAAACAAAAAACTGCAAACAAAAACCGTCATGTCCAAAAAAAAAATTTCTTATATTTAACTTAAAATTAATTGAATGTAAATAACAGTATATTTTTCTAAAATCAACAGAAATATTTGCTAAAAAATTGTAAACTGCTGATTTCATAATAAAAAATCTAAGAAAACACTTTGAAAATTTTAATTCTTTATTGTCTTATAATTATTTTTACTTAACTTAAATTTGGCTTAATTATAACAAAATGTTTGTAGATTTAACATAGTTTTTGTTGCTATTCTTACTTAAATAATACTTAGCAAAAATGCTGCCAATTTTGGCAATGTCATTTTGAACTAATTTTTAGTAGTTTTAGCAAAAAAAATTTACTAATTGCATTCTATTGTTTTAGCGCAAAAAAAAACTTTATTTTCGCTGATTAGTACATTAATTTGCAACTTTCATTTAACTAAAATTTAGCTCAAATATAACTAAAGTTTTGCTGATTTAACAGATTTATTTTGCTTTTCTTATCTTATTAATAGATATTTAGCAAAAAAAATCTTCTAGTTTTAGCAGGCATATTGAACAAATTTTTAGTAGTTTTAGCAAAAATTAAACAAGTTGTAAAATTCAATGAATTTGCATTATAAAAGTAAAGCTTCTTTTAAGGTTGCAGCATAAAAAATACGAATTCAAATTGGCTATTTCGAAATACAAAAACAATAACGGCGATTAAATATTCGGCCGCCTCTTAATTTAAACTCATTCTTAAAAAAACTGATGTAAGTCGTTCGTACATACTATTTAGAGTTTAGGCAAAAATTTGTGTAAAATTGATTAATTGATGGAAATAGCGAAAAATTAGAGAAAAACAATTTCCAATTTTTTAAAATCGTATAAAAATATCCTGTAAAAATATAACCGGTTAACCGACCAAAGAAAAAAAATGGTTTCTCGAATATTCGAAAATGCAAAATAGTCGAAACCAATTCGGGTTCTGAAAATAAAAAACTATTTAATCTCCAATTTCACGTTTAAGGATTCAAATTTGGGGTCAAAAATAACCCAGTTTCTAAATTTGGTATCAAATAAAATACAGATTTTAGTACTAAAAATATTAAAAACTTTTAATGCAAAAAAGTTTTGAGATACTTTGAAATCCATTTTTGCCTTAAAAACGCGGTTGGACCCGTTTTGTTTCTTACCTGAATTTTGGATTTCAACCGATCAGGATAATAGTTAGAAAGTTTTGTCCTTAATACAGGTTTTTAAATCAAAATGTTTTAAAATTTAGTGAAATAAATGGGAAATGTATGCTAGTAATATATATTTATTGTTAATTTAATAAAAACTAGTTAAAACACTTGAGATTTTCAACAAAAACCATAAGATTTATTTATTTTAGTGGAACACATAATTATCCTTTAGGAAGATTTTCAGCATTTTGACCTGAGGCTTTAGAAAATACATTGATGGACTACGTATTTTTGAATGTTCAGTTGAGTTCTATACCCTTGTTTTAGAAACATTTTAATTAACATTCAAAAACAATGAGTAAACTATTATTTTCATTCTATCAATTTGAGTCATTGACATCTTCCCTTTTGCACATTGGGTATATCTCGTTTCCACCCTATATATTTGTATATATCACCTTGAAAATACCAAATTTAAATGCAAATAGTCTTAAAACACACAAATTTATACAAAAAATATTTTTTTGGTAAGAAAAAATCATAAAGTTATGATTCTTATTATAGGGGCGGTATTGAATAAAATGTCATAATATTATGTAGAGTTCCCATATGATTTCACATTGTTAAGTAGTATTTTTCAAAAAGAAATTGTATTGGGATCCACTCGGAATGTAAAAATCTATCTTTTTAAAGTGATATTATTTTGTTTATCGCTGATTTTTCTTTAAATTCAGAACCAAACGCCGAAAATCTTCCTAAATGATAATTATGTGTACTATTTAAAATAAATAAGTTTTAACAATTTTACAGAAAAACTTCTTGCTTTCACTAGTTTTGATTAAATTTATTATAAAAAAAGTTTTATTAGCGCACATTTCGCATTTACTTAAAGAAAGTTTATTACATTTTACTAAAAAACGCGTTTTAAGAATATAATTTTTAACTATTATCCTGATCAGTTGAAATCCATAAATTAGTTACTTTTTTCACTGAAAATGTACCAAGTTGTAAAATATATTTATTAAATAGAATTAAAAGTTCTTAGTTCTTTAATATAAGTACAGTTTTTAGTTAATCGGAGTCTTGGTGCAAAAGTGAGCCAATGTCCTTCTCCTATACAATGTAAGATTGTACAATATATAGGGGGGCTAAAAGGTTGGACCTCAATGATTATCATACCGTTGTACTTAGTTTGATTATTTTTTTCCAAAAAGGTTTGGAGAATAAATACATCTTGTGTAATAAATTTGATACATTGGCTCACTTTTGCTCCAGAGTGAAGTCAACGAAATATTTGCAAACAATTTTTTGTACAGAATTTAAATTTTTTCATAAACTTTTTTCAAAAAAAAAAAATAAAATTCAAAATTATAATGTTACTTTTTTGCAACATTCGAAAAATGCGATAAAATTTTCTTTGCATGTACTTAAAGTTGAAATTTTAATTTTTCATGATTCCGTTAACAAAAAATCCCCAACAAAGAGAATATTGGAAATTTTAATATATACCTTTAGTAAACATCACAGGCTACTTATTTTAGTTATAAAAATATCGCGTACTTTCTCTTATAGTTGCTTTAACTAAAAAGATTTGATATATTTGAATGCCTTAAAAATATGGAGTCGGAGACAAATCCTGACTAATAAAATACAGGAAAAAACATTCACAACCAACCACCCTCTAGTTAGTTAATTGAAGTGCGTTTCCTAAAAAATAACGATTTAAACTGATGTATGTTAAAAATGTAATTTTTATATTTTTTCCGTAGTAAATTCATACAAAAGTAGTTAAAAAAAAAAAATATAAAAATTTTATTTCAGATTAAATTTTCAGAAAATTTTGATATCAAATTTATGGGGTTTTTTGATAAAACTAATTAAGTAGAATATAAATTAACATCGTGTGCTAAAATTTTGGAAATTTTATTGAGGGATTTTATTATATTCATAAGAAATAAAATATGTGAAGTTTTCACTTTAATTGCAAGGTTATCCTACATCCTTAACGCACAACTAATTGATCTGGTTTTAAATGCTCAAAGTACATACTTTAAAACCATATTAAAAGTTATTTGTAGTTTATTCAGGTATATGAATTAATAAGAAATTTTTAAAGAAAACACGTGATTTTTATATTTTAAAAACCGGTGCTTATATTAAACTTTGATGTAAATTTTTGTGATATACGTCCTAAAATTTATACAAATTGATAGTCGCATGTCCGATTCATTTTCAGTGTTTAACTGTGTTATTAAAAAAGAAATAAATTTTCATATTTTCGCATCAATATAACAAAAACAAAAAAATAAAAAATTTTACTTTTTTTAATGCTGATAATTTTTTTATTAGAAAAATGTTTTTCTTTAAATAATAATTTTGCAACTCCGGACTACAATCTTTCAAAAGTTTTTTAGTCGCGATTTTGGTTAAGGTCTTGAGCAATTTAAAAGATTTTAACGAACTAATCTTTATCCAGTAAAGAAATATAGCCGTTTAAATGGCAAAATAACACTGTATCAATAACGAGTTAAAAAATGGTTAGTATACATGAGCGAAATTTTTTTTAAACTCAATCAAAATATGTAATTTTATGAATTTTTTAAATTTTGAATTTTAAACCGCCATAACTTTTGCATCCCTTTCAGAAAGTGATTGCCGCAAAAGGATGTGAAGTAATTAAATAATGTGCCATAAAGCTAAAGAAAGAAATTAATTTACCCGCAATTTTAAATATTTTTGAGAATAGAAAAGTGTATTTTGTTGGTAGCAACCAAAAATTATTGTTAGTATAACCATATTTAAATTAGATTATTGAATATTTTGGGTGTTACAACTAATATTCAGTTGTATTAACCAAATTTTGTTGTAAACACCAATACTCAGTTGTGCTAACCAATTTCAGTTTTTTTTTTTTTTTTTTTTTTTTTTTTTTAAAGAGAAGCAACACTCAGTAAATTCTTCCTATTAATTAATGTGTTGCTTTTTTTGGAAAGGGGATAGTGGAGAGATGAAAGGTGGCGAAAAATGAAGGGCTTCAAACATGGCAACACTGTAATTGCGCAAGATGATAAGACTTAGAACAGTTGTTGCTCGCCACCTGATGTAGAGTTGGCGAATTTATTGAAGCTTTTTGTTTCATAGCCCTGATTCATTATTTTACTTCGGTTAGGTTAAGTGCTATGGGCACACCGAAGGTGGGCGCAGCGATACATATAAGTGATAGAAAACTAATACATATTATTTTTCTAAATTGATGTTGTCGTCGCCGGGAATCGAACCCGGGACCATCTGTGTAACAGTCCAACGCGCTAACCATTACACCACAATGGTAGTAATCTAATTTGAGTAGCAGTAACCGAATTTTAGTTGGCAAATAACTATATATTTTTCTGAGTTTAGCATGCTAATATTTAACACAGAAATATTTAAATATATGTATATGAAGGACAATATTCAAAACTATCCTGCAAAACTTTGATAATGGGTGCGGTAAAGTAATGCATTACCTTGTAATGTGTACTCCTTACCTGTATCATTATTTTCCAACAAGAAGTAATGAGTTACCGATAATTGAACACTCATGTATTACCTTGTAATGATATCTCATTACATTTTACATTACTTCAAAACATAAAATAATGACTTACCGATCATCAACTACATAATGCATGAAATATAAACGTAAAGTAATTATTTATATATATTTTTGAAAATCTATTTATAGACACATTACTTTGTGATTTTTTGTAAGCATGAGGGTAAGGTGTATATTTTTGATATCACGATAGAAAACACGAAGCACAACAACTCATTTACATTTTAGGCAATAAAATATTATATGTATCGATAGTATCTGTAGAGTTCTCGCATAACTAATTGTTAAATACCAGAGACCTCAGGTTCGAGTCCCAGCATGACCACGTTATTTATTTAATAAAAAAAAGTTATTTATTTAATTAAAAAAAAATATCAGTAAAAAAAATTTTTATGAATTTTTTTATGAAAATCTATTTATAGACACATTACTTTTTCCCACCATGTAACCATATAAGTAGCCAGTTACTTTACCCCCTACAAGGCAATGAGTCTAACCAGTACTTTTAGGCTCATCGCCTGTAAAACTCATCAGTGAAGTAAGGTGTAATGTAATGCGTGAAGCCCTATGGTGATACATTACTTTGCCCATGATTTGGTAATGTGTGGTTTTGCTGGGTAATACGAGTAACACGATTATATCAATAAAAAAACATGTAACCTTTTTTCATAAATAAAAATTCTAAATTAAAAAAAAAAAAATAATTTGTTCAAATTCTTCATAAAATAATATGACTTAGTCAAATTGCTAGCACATGCCAAATTCAGTTAAATAATATATAAAATTGTGCGACCCGGTGGGTTAGTTGGTAGCGTGCTGGCTTATCTGTGCGGGGGTCGTGGGTTCGATTCCCAACAGAGGCACTGGTCTGTTTTCGCTACAACGCGCCGAAGACCATATTAGCTAGTGCTCGGTTAGGGTAATAGTATATAATTTGTAATTATATAATTATTAATTAATAAAATAAAATAAAAATATATAAAAATGAGCCCACTCCTACTTCGCCCATTTCTTGTAAAAATTGAAGAGTTTGTTTCTTTTTTGGTTTGTCTCTTACAGTAGAACAAATACTGTTAATTTGTCATTGCTGCTATATACTTCTTTTTTTTGCTGGACAGTTGACTTGGAAAGCAACATATAAATATGTATAGATTAGTGTGTTTGTATGTTGTGAAAACTTTGTGAAAACGTCTGTCTTGTTGTAAAATTTTTTCTTACTTTAACTTTTAGTTTTCGGGAAAATTTTTGTGAAATTGTGCGTGTGAAAAACCAGTTACATATGGTTGATTACCTAAGTATTGTCTATGTCATTGTGTACTTATTTAACAACACCATTTACAATTTTATTTTCGAATCCTTACTCTAGTAAGTGTTCGGGGAAACCTTTTTTTGTATCCAAAATGTTTTTTAATTAAATTTATCAACGGATTTAAAGGTTATGAGTGACATTGTAAAGAGAACTCCATATGAGTTATTAACAAAAAAAAAGTTTTTTTTTTGGGTTTTGTTTTTTTTTTAAAGTGCGATTTTCAATAATATTTGACATGATATTTTTCTTGAATTTGTTCGCAATGATAATTTTCCTAAGAATACTGTATTGGAAATTTATATTCCATAGCGATAGCAATAATATTTTTACAGAAATACATTTGTTTCAAAACTGATTCGAAAATGGTGTAGAAGTCAAGTGTTAGTAGGTTTCTAGGAAAGCTCTCATATACTTATCGACATCCATCCACATACACATACTAATATGTGGGTTTGTAGTAATTTTCCTTTATGTGTGTGTGTATTATTTAAATCCAGTATCTATTTTCATTTTACAGTGATTTTAATTTTACACTTATGTAAATGTTTCAGCTTTTAATGTGATAAATTTAACTTTCTTTAGTTTTTTTTTGTTTTTGTCGAATATATAATTAATTAATATGACACCTTTGATATGGTGGCTGGTAATATGTTTCATGGATGACGCCACTTTTGCGTAAACTACGTCGTTTTTTAAAATAATATTTTAGTTTATTTGCCAAATTTGTTTTCTTTTTCTTTCGTTTTCATTTCATTTGATATTCTTTATTTTATTATACACCTTTTACGGTAAAACTTTCGTGGTTTTGCATAATAAACTCTAGCTACACACCCTCGCTTTACAATAACCGTTAAGGTAGTAAATATATTTCAAAAAAAAAAATATTCATTTGTATGATCAATTCTATTAGATAAACAGAAGCAAACTGTCAGAATATAAAGTGGCAAGGTATGTCTTTCTAAACATACCACAACAATGATTGACATTGATATAAGTCAAGAAATAAGAAATATTTATTAAAACAAATATTTGAATATGAACTTTGAATATATAAAGAAATTCAAGGCAATTTCTTTAGAATATCTAACCGTTTTGAACGGTAAATTTTCAATCAATTGCAATTAGTTTTATAATGTTAAATTTATGTAATAATATGAATTTTTAGCATTTTCTTGCGTTATTAGCAAATTGCGTTAGATATTAATTTTAACTCTTAACAACGATTTTTCCATTATGTTTTATTTTCTCGGACTTTGCTTAACTATTATGACTAAATCACGAGTTTGAAAAATATTTTAGTGTAATGAGAGTGAAATATGCAAAAATACTACCAAACATATTCTGCAATCACTTTAATAATTAAAGCGGAATTTCCAAAGTGATAAAAATAATTTATTAAAAATCATCAGTGCGTATACTTGTTATAAATGATATATTTACACAGTAATCATACGACTTGGTAGCTTTCATCAAAATTGAACTACAAAATTAAAACTACATATTTTTATTATTTAACCCATGGTGAGATAGGTATTTTGCTTTTCTTCTAAATTCAAAACACATTAGTTGTGCTTTCTTATAAAAATAAATTTATTAACCCGAAACACGCCATATGACATCATAAGAACTGTCAAATATTTTTTAAAACTGTAAAATTGGGAATCCTTGAAGAATATTTTTAAAATTCCTTCAAGTTACGACAACACCTAATAATCCTATTCCTTAAATCGCCGTTTTGTTTTCATTTATCTAGAAAATTTTCTCTTTTAACCGTTAATGTGGAAAAAATCATAATATCGGGTTTCGGATGAAATCAATAATCAGAACTTTTTCCAATAGTTCTTCATTTTGATTTCCATACAAATTTAGAGTTTTTTAATTTTTTTGTACCAATATCAAACGATTTTATTTACAATGGAAATTAAAAATTTCCGTTTTCAATTCAAAATATTAACTGCTGAAGTAAGGAACTTCAAATTTAGTGTATGTTCTTCCTCCCGTGAAGGCATTCGCTAGGGATTTGTGGAAATTTCCAGTGGTACGGGAAAAAATAAAAAAGTCTCCTCCTTGACGTTTTGCACAAACCCCAGACCCATTGAAAATATAATTTTTGAAATAAGGTTAAAAAAAGAAAAAAATTTAATGACCTATGCAAATCCTTTAAGGAATGGCCGGCCCACTTATAATCCGAGCTCACAAATGTTTTAATTGCTTTTTTAAGAAAAGATGGCACATAATAGTATGATACATCAAATTCAAAGTACTTTATTCAGCTTTAATAAAAATTACAAAGAACTTTATTATCTTAATAAATATAAAAAATATTTGGCTAATTCGCGGAGCATATCGTAAAATTTTTGCACACTATATCTTGGAGAATAATTTTTTGTAATACAATTATACTGGAAAAACTTATGGATTTTGTTAAACACCTCTCTATATTTTATATAAATTTTATTTCAGCTAACTAGCTTTGCATTTCCGTAAACTGCATCAAGTTGAATAGAGGTTTTTTTTTGGATCGATTTACCAATAAAAGTACGCCTGCATTTGAGAGAGAAAAAGTCTGTGGTCAGGGTAAAATTTTTTATTGGTCATCCATTTTGTAAAAAAATCAAAATGGAGCTGACAAAATCTTCCAAAAACCAAAAATTGCGATGCGAATGTTAAACCATATATACACTCAAAAAAAAAGTCAGTAAAGTGAAATTTTTTTTTGGTATTATCCTTGCAGAAAAATTGCGAATATTAGCAAAAAGTTGCTAAATTCAGCAACTTTTACAAACTTTTTTTGCTTATATTAGCAATTTTTCTGCATGGATCCTCCCAGAAAAAATGTTGCTGACTTTACAGACTTTTTTTTATGAGTTTAGCTGTTTTTTTAGCATTACATCAAATTCAAGTAAACAAATCAGAAATTCTAAAACACATTGAATTTTGTTACTAAAATTTCGTGTAACCACTTTTTTAACAAGTGCCATTAACCACTTGCATTCAAAAATACCAATTTTATGCAAACTTTTTCGTTTTCGTATTTTGTTTATTCCTGCAGTTCTTAACCGAATGTCTTCAGAATTAGAGCAAGAGATGTCTAAGATCATCTGGAGTGTTCTTATGTTTGTTTCCTTTTGTCCAGAAAATTCAGAAATTTAAAATTGAACAATCGACAATAGGTTAAACAAATTTAATAAAAGGAAACATTTCTTAAAAGAAGATTTTAGTTTACTTCTAAATGGGTCAATTTCAAAAAAAAACGCATTTTTTGTGTCCCCGCACTTTACACCACTATTTAGGTAAAAAAAAAAAAAAACAAAAAAACAAAAATGTGAGAGTGATCAGCGATGAATTTGTAACAAAAAAACGTAATTTTCAAATTTGTATGTTTGTTTTTTTGTTTATTCAGAATGGTGTTTTGTTTCTTCCTCTGACTCCTTCCATACAAAAGCATGTGTCCCCCGTTAGAATTTTTAGTAAACAAAATAAAATAAAATCAAGAAAAAAGTCAATATGCAACATTTAGTAACAGTTTTCGAATTATTGCGTTTCTTTCTTGTGTTTTGATTTGTTATAGTCTTCAAAACTTAATTAATGCGAATTTGGCGTTGCAAAGAAAGGTTGTCCCCACAATTTGCATTGAGCGTCACTTTTTTATAATTCAAGTAATATTACTAGTTTTCAATTTGCATTTAAATGAAGTAAATAACGTAAGGAAAGTACAAAGTTTAATTATTACAAAAGTGAAAAAGCGAAAAAAAAATCTATTAAAAAAAGTGTGCATTTGCGTAGTTTTTGTGAACACCATGGTAAGGGCGCGATAAAATTTCATGAGCGTCACGCTAATTTTTTTAAAAGTGAATATATTATATGTAAAAAATTGAAGTTGACAATCATTGTTTACATGGTTTCAACTCATTTTTTTATAATTTGTGAATTTGAGAAATAAATTGCCTACGAAAAAAAAACCAAAATAGGCAAAAATTTCATGAGCATCACTTTTGATATATATTGCTTCATAGCTTAAAATGCTTAATTTTGATATTATTTTTTAATTTTCAAGAGTAAAACAACAAGATTAACGGCGGCTGAAAGAGCACGGAGATATCGAGAGAAAATAAAGGTCGATAAATCGCGTAATGACGAATATAAAAGAAAGAAGAAAGAAAGGTATAATCGTGGTATATTTGAGTTTAACTTTTATTGTTACTGCCTAATTCTGTTGATGAATAGCAACGAGAAACGGAACTGCCACAAACTTGATTCGAAAGTGGTAAAAATGAATGAGAATGAAAAAAACGAAGCCGCTTGTCATTTCATGAAGTTTATACAGATTCAGAATAAGAATTCGAATGAAAATTTATAAACTAAACTAAATTAAGTTAAGTTATTGTTTTGCGTCAAATATTTACATATGTGTATAAGTTTCTTCAAGAATTACTTCCTTTTTTCCATTTTTGTTAAAGAAATCAATGAATATGTACATGTTTAGTTTTGTATGAAAATTTTTGTTTTTTGAAGAATTTTTGTTTTTTTCTATTTACTTTTTGTAAAAGAATAAACTTTTTTTCGTTAAACTTTAAATTTGGCATTATTTCTGGTTTACGTGCAACAAATTCTCTTGATCGTCACAAAATATCTAGAGCGTCACACTTAGTTTTTTTCCCTTAAAACGCTTATAATTGCAGTTTTTTTAAATACATTGTTACAAGCCTATTACTTTGCAAGGAACCTTTAAATTTAAGTCTTTTTTTAACAAAAATTTACATATTTTCATCTTAAAATTTTAAAGTAACTAGTCACTTTTAAAAAAAATGAAAAATCAAGGTGAAACGTGATTTTGTGTTTGTAATTGAAAAGGTGATTTTCGCAAAAGTCAATCTTGAGAAACAAAAGAACATCGTAGTAAGCTTGAATTTCAAATATTTTTGCATTTTTAGCGATTTTTTATACATATTTGGTGTGTGACGCTCAAGATAGAAATCATAGAAAACCTAAAAAAAAAATCAAAAAATATTGATTTTTTTGAGAGCCTAAAAGTACCACCGGATTCTTCATAAATTTCTACATAAATTGGCAACTCTTACAGGCGAATTGAAAAAAACTTTAAAAATAAGCAAAAAAAAATTGTTGTGTACGTTTTTTTTGAAATTGACCCAAATATATTCTGGTATTTCAAACTAACGGTAACAAACTATGGGAGTTTTAAGCTAGATTAATTATAAATAATATATTAAATCGATAAATTGGTCAATATTTGATTACTTCGCATACATTTTGGAAAAATTTAAAAAAGTTTTCCATTATTTATTTGTATCATATATTATATTATAATAAATACCGTTTGTTTAACATTGACACGATTTACTTTTTCCTGCAGCAGAAGAAAGGACTCATATATACCGTTCTGATCTTTAAGAAATAGTCATAGTTTGCTTTAAAAAAAAATTTTATTTTTTCCAGCAAAATTTAAGTTAAGTTATTTATTCACAAAAAATGCACTAAAGTATTAAAAATCAAAATTTTTACTAATTTTTATTAAACACACAAATTATTAAAATTCACGAGGAAAGTGAACTTCATTTGAATTTTGATTAAGAAAATGCTTACAAAATGAAAATATAACTTTTGTTTTTTGCTCAAAAAAATAATAGTAAAGGCAAAGAAAAATCGAAAAATTGTCTTTTTATTTGTTAAAAAAATCCACTATTAAAATTTTAGCATCTGACTTGTATGACAAAAAGGCATAATTATTATCATTATTATTATCAAATTTTTATTATGAATGAAACTTAGTCAGAATATATTTACAGTAACTACGTCTAGGTCATTAGGGTAGTAAATAGTAGTGACGTTTTAACTGCTATTGTAGTCATTATTCTATGAGAAAATAAAAAACGATTAATTTAGAAAGTCATTTCAAAAAATAACTAACCAAAAATACTGTGCTTCACTTTTTTTGGTTAAAAATTTTACCTTCGGTGTTCCTATAGCACTTAACCCCACCGAAGTAAAATAATGAATTAGGGCTATGAAAGAAAATGCTTCCATAAATTCGGCAACTCTTAATTCGGCGGCGAGCAACAACTGTTCTAAGACTTATCATCTCGCGCAATTACAGTGTTGCCATGTTTGAAGCCCTTCATCTTTTATCACCTTTCATCTCTCCACTATCCCCTTCTTTCCAAAGAAAGCAACACATTAATAAATAGGGAGAATTTCCTGAGTAATGCTTCTCTTAAAAAAAAAAAAAAAAAGTCATAACGGGAATACCGTTTGGAATTTTGAATTTGCGTTTTTAATACGAAAAAGGAAGTACAAGTTTTTATTGTAATTAAAGGAAAAAAAAAATATTATTTTATAAAAAAAATTTTAAAATACCGAAAAAATAACTGTTAAAAATAATAGTTTTTACAACTTATGTAGTCGTTTTATGTTCATTGTTTTTATTGTATTGTTGCTCGTTTTTATGGTTTATACATTCATTTAACGTTAGTTGTTTTAACCGCTTCGACAGTCGTTTTTACTACCACTGTAGTTGTTTTATCAATAGTTAGAAATTACTACATATTTAGTTATTTTTGTAATAAATATTCGTTTTGACTACATTTATAGTCATTTTAATAGTAATTTTTAGTCATTTCTACCTTCTTAATTTCGTGAGTGTACGAAATTTTATATATTAATGGCTGAGTTATAATAACACTTCATAGATCTAATGCAAAATTTCATTGGTATCATGTAGATAATTCTCTCAGGGGATAACTAAACTTGTTGTTGCAGTGTTGTTATGCCAATATGCTGGTTAATAACTATATGGAAATTTTCTTATGTATATTTTGTATTGTCATCAAAAATCATTAAACTTTCACTCTTCGGTTGCAACCTCTATTTAGAGCTTTACTCTAATACCACGTCTAAGTGAGTGAATATAATATACTTTGCTAAATACTAGTACTCGAGATAGAGGCTACCAATTTGACTGCAAAATCTTAAACCAACTGAAGCCCCTTGTTGTACTTGTAGTGTGAGTTTTTTTTTTTTACAAATGCGGGAAATTTATAAAAAAAAACACGAATAAAATTGCTCCAGTATAAAATAATGCAAAAATAATTTTTTTTTGCTACTTGTTGGCTGTTTCCCCCTACTAAACTAGTTGTACATTTTTTGTGTGACTCGGACTTGTTTATAGAATTAATTAAAGTGACACTTATTTTACTTATACTGTGGATTTTCCATTTGAAATACTGCACAGCTCGAAAAATAAAACAAGAGTACCGACCATTGATCCTAAATATTTCGTCCACTCTGATTTTAATGTCGTTCCCAGTGTTTTTACTTATGGTCCAGAATTTTCGCACAATTGCATTAAAGTTTTGCATGTTTTAACAAAGTTTTTTTATATATAAAATTTTAAAAATAAGATATTTTCTCTTTTTTATGGTAAATACTGATGAGACCTTCAACAGCATTTGTTTAATAAATATTCAGCATTATCAGGTAAATCCGCTGTTTTTTTCTCAGATTTTACTATTTTTGCACAATTTATCATCCCATTTCGAAAAGGATAAAAGCAGTTTTGTGCATAAGCAAAAAAACAAATCTAAACAAAAGAAAACAAAATGTTATGTATAAAAAACTTCATTAAAATATTAAAAAATTTAATGCCATTTTGCGAAAAATCTGGCGCAAATATGATAAAACTGGGTACCGCATTAAGATCAGCGTGCCCGAAATATTTATGATCATTTTAGGGGTTTCGATTTTAGGGGTCAATTTTGTAGTGTAATTCTTTTAAATTGTAAAATTATTTTATCTTACATTTTTCATGTTGAAAATGAATTTTCTTAAATCATTAATTCAAAATATATTTTTTTTAATTATTTATATATTTTCATAGATTCTTTTTAAACATCCTTATTAAATAAGTGTTAATCTACTAAAAAAATACGCTGCATGTTGCATGTTCATGTACTTATATCTTTTGAAGATTTTTATTATCAAAACTAACATTAACTATGATGTTTGCCGTTTATAAACCACACTTCGTATTAAAAATTTACTATTATTAAGGCATCTAGTTTTGTTTCTTTTGTTTCGCTTTTTGTCTTCTTTTTGTAGCTTCTTAATTTAATGCCTGTTAGTTTAGTTCAATTGTTTCCCCAGTTGATTTTAAAAAGTTACATGATTATGTTAATTTTCTGTTGCAAATTATATTTACATTTTAATATAATTTAACATGCTTTGTGACATGATTTTGTTAGCTTTCATATTTGCATTGTTTTAGGCAAATTACCAACGAGATCCATTAGGGGGTTCCCGTAGATTTCAATTAATTTCGGATAGGTGATGGCAACCCTGATGTAACTGTTTTAAATGCTTGATATTTAGCTTAAAACTCCAATACTTTGCTACCGGTAGATTTCAATACCGGAATATATTTAAAAGAAGACTAAATTCTTTTTATAAGAGATATTTTAATTTTAAGTTTGAGCGTAAACGTTTTGCATATGCCACTAAAGGATGAACTTTTACCCGTTAATATTTTATCAAAATTCAAAACAGAAATATCACATACCGCAACCAACAAGCAACCTTTACTTGCTTGTCCGCCATCTAACGTTTTTTTTTTCAACTAGTGCTTGTTTCGTGAATGGTAACACTTAGCTTATGTCTGATTTGACAGATAATTAGTTTTATCCTTCCGCTGAACGAATATGGTACGTATGTTCGTTATCTTGTGAAAAAAGTGAAAGAAACTGGCATCCTCATCGATAAACCAAAGCGTGAAAAGCCAAAAACAGTCCGTACACCCGAGAATATTGCTGCTGTGGCAGAAAGTGTGCGTGAAGCGCCATCAACATCAATTCACCGTCGTTCTCAGCAATTGAACATTTCGGAGACATGATTGAGACGAATTTTGCATAAAGACCTTGGTATGACGCCATACAAAGTCCAATTGGTTCAGGAGTTCAAAAAAAAAAGTTATTTGGCGGACCCTTTAGTATGTGTATAAGTTTTAAGTTTCAAGCCCAATGGTTTTGCCAGAAGATCTATGAGGAGAATTTTCCCTTTCTTCCAAAATCCCATAGCTGAAGTCTACTCGAAAGGAAAAACCTTTATAACAAAATTCAATTTCCTAAATAACATTAACCAGGCCGTTAGTTCCTGTTTCCTTTGAACCCCTATTTTTATAATCTTCTTGGCTAAAATTTAAAAACTACCTTCAAACTGAGTGAAACCAAATTTCAAGGAACATACACTCAGAAAACCACGTAAGCAGAATCAACTGCAAATGGAATTCTATTAAAATAACAAAAAAATATTTTAAAATTACAAAAAACCAGAAAAGTTGTAAATACTACTAAATATTTGTAAAATAAATTTTTTTACTAAAGATTTTCTGAGTGCACTTAGAAAAATGAGAGTAAAGGTGACTCTTTTTATTTCCGCAAATTTTTCGCTACAATTATTACAGCATATATAAAAAACTTCAAACTTTATCGAAACGAGAAATAAAAAACATCAAAGAAATAGCTCTTAAGAGGATAAACGCCTTAAAATGTAAACTTTTGCAACGAGATGTCCAAACTTTTTCGATCACAACTTTTGTACTGGTACAATTTTGATTTTACTTCAACATAAAACTGCTTAAATGAATAATATACAATCTCCTAATAATATCCAAAAACCAGGTTGCAGAACAACTTATACTGTATTATCATACAGTCTAATTTAAAGTTTACATCCGGTTCATTTTGTATGAAGTTTATGCTGCGTTTACAAAAAAGCTGTTAAATTTGGATTACGATTAGTAATCAATTAGATTACATTTTAAAAAGAATGGTATTGATTACATAGTTCTCTTTTGAACAATTCCTGATTGTTAATTAATTATGATTACAAATAATCCAAAAAGAATCAAGATTAATTAGGATTACGAGAAAATAATCAAAAGTAATCAAACAAATAATTACATACTTTCAAGGATTATTTTTGATTATTTTAGATTATTTTTTAAAGCAAGCTAATTCAGAATATGGCTGCAACATCTCTAATGTGTAGCCAACAACCTTTCATTATCAAAGGCTGGCATTTCGTCATTAAATTCATCTTCGAAAAAGTCATTTCCCACACCGTAATCTCTGAACGCTTTTACAAAATTTGAACCGTTGTCTGTAATGGTCAAAACAATGTTTGAGCTGTTCAAACCAAAGGCAGTGTTGATTTCAGTAATCATCTGCGCAATATTTTCCGCGGTGTTTGCTCCACAAATTCTTCTACATACCAAAGCTGCTGATTTGCGTTCGTTAATGTCTGTGAGCCATTGACACGTATATCCGAGGAAGCTTCTGTGATTTCCAGACCAAACATTTGCTGTGGTACACAAATATTTAGAACAAACCATGCTTTCTTTTACATTTTTCATCATTATGGTATATTTTATTTCCAATTTCTTAGCCGCTGTTTGCCTGCACATCACCTTCATACCTGTACTTTGAAAAACATCTATAAAGGATTTCTTTTCCAGAATGGAAAGGGGCAATGAGCAATCAATCATTGCATGTAACAGTTGAACATCGAACTCAGATTGCGTTTTACCGAAAAAGGGCTACCTGTTTTTTTTTTTTTTTTTTTTTTTTATAATTTAACCAATACTCAGGGGATGCCCCCTACTCATGCAGTGCATTGTATTGATCAGGAAAATAAGGTATGGGAAGGAGGAAAGAGGAAGTAGTGTTTGTGGATATTTGATTTAAATTTTTCTAAATTGTAAGTAACAGGGAAGACTTCTGCGGGAAGTTTGTTCCACATACGAATCGTTCGACTAAAAAACGAATTTTCTCTGTAATGCGTTGTGCGAAACACAGGACAATCAACTACAAACGGATGTGCTCTACTAGATAAGCGAGTATTACGAATAAAAACCCGGGCTCGTGGAATAAGTTCACTTATCTCAGATGAGCATCTCCCATGGTAATATCGATAGAAAAGTGTCACACAACCCACATTCCGACGATGCTCCAATGAATCAATAGAGTTGGATACACTACTGTCATTGATAAGCTTCACCGCCCTCCCCTGAACACGGTCCAGAAGCTTCAGAATAGACAGTGGAGCCCCTGCCCATATATGAGAGTTGTATTCCATTTTTGGCCGGATATAGCTGGTATAAATAGTAAGGAGATCGGATGGAGTGAAGTAAGTCTTGCACCGTTTTAGAAAACCGAGACACTTGAATGCCTCTTTCGACACTTGAAATACGTGCTTATTCCAACGGACATCACATTGTATTCTCATGCCCAGAACATCAAGAGTATCCGATTCCTCAATACCTATACCATCCACAGTTACAGATGACAATGTCAATTCCACAGCCCGTCTGTGTGTTAACATACAACATTGGGTCTTGCATGCATTAAAATCGACCTTATTCGCGCGACCCCACTCGGAGATTGTAGAAAGGTCTTGATTGAGTGTGTCATTCATGTTCTGCCGCATGCCCTCTATCTCCAAAGAGCTTGGCCTGTGATCGAATGAAAATGAATGACAAATGTTGCTGTCATCTGCAAAAGAGTAGATAGGGTTGATGGTCTGACCAAGAAGGTCATTAATAAAAATAAGAAAAAGGATAGGAGAAAGAACAGAACCTTGCGGTACCCCTGAATTTAGCTGAAACTCGTTTGATGAGACCCCATCTAAAACAACACGTATAGTGCGGTCTCTGAGAAAACTCGTTATAAATCGAGAGAAGACATTACCGACACCAAAAGCAACTAGCTTAGTGTATTTGTGACAGTATTGCCATAATTTCGCAAAATAAAAAAAATAATTAAAAACAATCAAAACTAATCTTTGAAAGTAGTCGAATTATTTTTTGATTACTTTTTATGATTTTTGATTATTTTCTTGTAATTTTTATTAATCTTGATTATTTTTGAATTATCTGTAATCGCAATCAATTAATAATCGTGTGAATCTGAAAATAATCTTAATATAATCATTACTTCAACTTTCAAAAAAAAAATAATCTAATTATTAATTATTACGATTAGTAAACATTACTTAACAGCTATGGTTTACACTGAAAAGTTAATCTAGTCAAATGTGGATTAACTGCTTAATTTCAGTGCAAACATATACTTCTTACTAGATTAACTTCACAGCCTTAACGAGGAATTTCCCTATTTTCAAAAGGTTATTTTGATTCAAACTAGAGCAGGTTGCTTGAGAGCCGGTTTTATAATTCAAAGGTAATCGGTTCTAAAATGGTTTGCTGGGATGGATTATAATGAATGGCACACATAAAAAAACAATACCCTAGTAATTTGGAACATTTCAACTAACAAAGTTTTCTCACATAAATTATAAAAAAATTAAGTACAAACAAGTAAAAACTTAAAATATTATGCTTTTCGCTTAATATTTGCGAATAAACTTTATTGTCTAAAATTCTCCTAATTACATGGCAACAATTTTTTTGTGGGTAGAAAAATTAAAAAAAATTGAGATTTGGAGTTCTTAGAACCATAATTTTGAATTTATATATCTTTTTTAAGCGCTGAACCTTCAAAACTAAATGTACGACTGCATTCATCGTACTCGCGCTACAGCTAGTTAGAAAAAGAATTCTTGATAATACCATAAAATTTTACTTTCATTTATTAAAACATTTTAATTATTGATGAAATTTAAATAATTGTACGGTTTTATAGAATAATATAACAGTAATCTTACTCTAAAGGTATGCAAAAAGTAATCACAATTAATATAAATATTTATTACAGTATACATTTTTAATGCAGATATTGTGTACAAGTGACCCCAACATTTACTCAAAAAATTGGAATTTTATGTCAGGTGACATTTGCATAAAAACATTTTACATGTTTAATCATGCATAAAACAATGAATGTTATTGTAGTATTTTGTCTTAAACCAAATGTATTCTTGGTATTAATGTCAAATTGTTTTCGATAAACAAAGCACTTAAGTTGTATGTACAAATATAAAACTTTGATGCATACTAACCAGGGACAGGAACTGCATGCGCTAAAAAAGAGTGCTTTAGGCGCCTAAAATATGCATGAATTATGCACTTAAATTATGCACTAAAAAATACAAAAATATGCACAAAAATATTTTTGTAAATTATATTTTCATTTTCAATTTAAAAGTTAATTTGTATATTTTTAATGCAACATTTTAATTATTTATACTCAACACGCATTTAAAAAACACTAAAACCTGTTTTTGTTTACCTTAATCATAGTTTGCATTTAAAATTTAAGAGAACTCTTAAAAAGGCTTAACCAACTTGGATCCTCTTTAGTCTATATGCTCCTTGTTCAAATTTAAAATAATACTAAAAGTTTGCAATTTATTCTTTTATGTTGTATTGCTTCAAAAATTACGATTCTTCTTAATAAAACACCGTTTCTTACGTTTTTTTTAATCTATATATTTCGAACATCAGTTCATCATCAGGATCTAAAAAATGTTAACAATGTTTTTATTATATTTTATAAATTAAAAATAAAATGTAAAATTACCAAAAATTTATGTTTTATACAAATAAATTAAAATCAAATTTGACTATTAGAATATAACATTAAAATCACAAAAGACAATATTTTTTTAAAAAGAAATTAAATTACAATAAGTGTTGACATAATCTTTTTTATCACTTTTATCGTTACATACAAATTGTTCATATTTAACAATTTGGTTAACTTCATGTACCTGCAATTTAAATTTGTTTTGTTCTGTTTTTAATATTTTTGTATTACTAAAATCAAATTCATGTTTGTTTGATCTAGCATGTTTTGCTAGTGCAGATAAATTGACTATTGTGTTTGTTGTTTTTTTACAGTCATATTCATGTTGTTTAAGTCTTTTTGATAATTTTTGTGTTGTTTCTCCAATATATAACTTATCACAATCTTTGCAATTGATTTTATATACAACGTCTGATTTATCACCTTTTTTAAGGCGATATTTTATGTCAACACTTATTGTAATTTAATTTCTTTTTAAAAAAATATTGTCTTTTGTGATTTTAATGTTATATTCTAATAGTCAAATTTGATTTTAATTTATTTGTATAAAACATAAATTTTTGGTAATTTTACATTTTATTTTTAATTTATAAAATATAATAAAAACATTGTTAACATTTTTTAGATCCTGATGATGAACTGATGTTCGAAATATATAGATTAAAAAAAACGTAAGAAACGGTGTTTTATTAAGAAGAATCGTAATTTTTGAAGCAATACAACATAAAAGAATAAATTGTAAAATTTAAACCGATTCAGCAACACAAAAATAAAATTGATAATTTTATCAATAATCCCTTAATACTAAAAGTGTTTTTTTTACGAGAAACTAAGAATTCAATAAAAAATTCAAAATAAGTAAAAATACGCATTTAAAGCAAAATTAGTAAACAACAGATCGATGCCATTTTAAAGCAATCTCTTTGATTCGCAAATATACTTTGTTTATCCTGTTCTCAGACTTAAGACAAAAAAATGCAACTTCCGATCCCTGATAGTAACACAGAAACTAAATAGAGCTTCTCTAATTTTGAGATGTGATAAAGTGGTAATGAAGAAACATAATACGTATAGTTTAAAATTTTCAAAGAAGTGTTAAATATGATCTGTCCCAAAACAATATTATAAATTTGTAGCAAAATTTTATAATTAATAAAAAAAAAATTTCATGTGAAACAGTGTGTATTTTTGATAATACTTTGGCATTAGCATTTATTTGGAAAAATTCAATGCCTCAATGCTGTTCCCCCATGTATGTTTATGATCGATTCTTTCTAGATGTAAATGTTATATATTTTTCAGCAAAAAAATGTGTTGCATTGAAATTTTCATGAGCAAGTGGAACAAATTAAAATATCATTAAACACCCTAGTGGTGAAAGGGTAATGACATTTCATTGCTTTTCGGACTACCAATAATGGCACCACCTTACTCTCTGCATTACTTTGGCACACATAGTAAGGACTTACTAATAATTAGTTAATTTGCCCATTATTTTAATATAAGAAATAATGCTGTACCCATAATTATTTATTTTATCATTTCATTAAATATAAAGTAATGATCTACTAATTTTTTAAAAATCAATGTTTAGATTCATTATTAGTTCAACTCTAGTAAGCACATATATAACTAGGTATTTTAGATATTTTGTAGGCTGGAAAAACATGATATTTTGTATAAGGAAGTCATTAATGTTTTGGCATCAACAATCTCACGCACTTTTACTCTTCGATCGGCCAACAGCATATCGTGGATTTTTTTCGACATTTTCGGGTGTATTGACCTCATTTGGCCGTCCAGAACGTTCACCGTCATTTGTACTTGTGCGACCACAAGAAAAGTCAATAAACAACTTTTTAACAATTGAAATCGATGGTGCAGAGTCCCCATAGTATTTATCAAGCTTTGCCTTGGTTTGATTGACGGTTTTTTTTTCGCAACAAATTATGTTTAATGAACACTCGAAATTCACTTTTTTCTATTTTTAAAAAAATCCCCGAGGTTGTATTTTTTGAACAACTGTTAAACGCAAAGTATTTTTTTTTTTTATTTTATTAATTAATATTCATATAATTACAAATTATATACTATTACCCTAACCGAGCACTAGCTACTATGGCCTTCGGCGCGTTGTAGCGAAAACAGACCAGTGCCTCTGGTGGGAATCGAACCCACGACCAATGCGCTGATAAGCCAGCACGCTACCAACTAGCCTACCGGGGCTCACAAACGCAAAGTAAATGACGGAACTTGCTCAAAATTTGACAGTAGTCTACAAACAGGTGGTACTTGATGTGAGCAGTGTTGCATTTCATATAACTACGAATGAAGTTCGAAAAGTCACGGACTTATTGACCCACCCTCACATTATATGAAAGGCATTTAAAATCCCAACCACAAATTTTATTTCACGACAATACGATACCTATTTCCGAGGTATTAAAGTTTAAATTTGGAAAATTTAAAATTTTTCTTTTAAGGTCATTAGAGTGACGCCTTAATTGGTAATTTGTACCCCGAATATTTTTTTTTAGTATGCTAGAAAATGGACGAAAAAACACAATTGTTAGAAAAAGTCAAGTCGCAATATCTCGAAAGCTGATTGTCCGCGTTCAGCATATCAAAAGTAATAACAAAGGATGTGCCAAAAGACATATTTTTATTAAAGAAATTTAAGAAAAAAATTAAAAATCGAAAATTTTGGCCGCAGAGCACTACAGGTTAAAGCTATCAGATTTTTCTTAAATTCGTACTTTTTAGAGCTAGAGCGACAATGAGCACCACAATAACTGATAAAAATCGAAAGTTGAAAAAAATAACTCTTTAATGTGTGCACAATATAAAATTGATTGTATTTTTGATCGATTCTTCATTGATGTTAATGTTATTAAATTTTCAGTAAAAAAATGTTTCGTATAAAAGTTTTCAAACAAAATTTGCAATTATTCTACAAAACTTTTTTTAAACCTTAAAGAATTTTAGGGAGATAATTTTAACATCTGTCTTAAAAGATTATGATTGGATTTGGGACAGATGTTATACTCATGACGAATTAAGCATATTTTCTATTTCCCAAATGTGTAAGTGTGTTATAATTTTATTGTACTATGTCTGCACAGAAAAAATAAGAAAAAGAAGTTAATTTTCTTGTAAAAGACAAGCATATGAAATGGGATTTTAATGACCTCTTAATAAAGAAACTCAACATGTTTAGTGTATGCAATGCAACAAATTTCAGAACATACAGCATTCTGTATATTGCATTATTAGTTTTTTTTTTTATAAAATTGCAAACATAAACAAATTGTATAAACACATCCAGTGAGACTGACTGACTGGCAGAGACCTGCGCCGAGTAAAATAAACGGCGGCGGCGGCTGAACGAATATTTTGCGGCGGAGGCTTTAAGCCGGCTGCGAGTCGAAAATTGATGGTCGGCTAGCCGACTTTTGCTCAGCTCTTACATAAAATTAATTAGCTGCCTAATAAAAAAAATATTAAATAAATAAGCACTTTACATGAATCCGCATATCAATTATGAATTTAAATCAAATATGTTGGTTGTATAAAGAGCTTTGAAAGAATTAATTCATTAATTAGCTTTATTCAAAAGCTTTGAGGGTATTCACAACAAAATCAAAAAAATGTACTATGCATTGGCTGATTTCACATATGTTAATATGCAACATAGAGTTTCCTATATTTTACGGCAATAGTACTAAAAAACATAGGTGACATTTTTGTTGTTTTAGAAATTATAAAAAGGAAATTTCTTACTTTTTTTTCAAAATAATTAAAAAATATCTAATGAACAATAAAAAATTATCTTCTTATTAAAAATAAATTTTGTATTTCACAAAAAAACATGCAATTTACAATATGCATTATTCCTCTTAGTTTTACAAAAGCTCCTTAAAAATTCCTCCTTTTAAAAATTCCTTCATCGCCGTTGTTGTTGATTACACTTTTCAAATAGAGTATGCCAATTCCAACTGATCTGAAAACTGATCAAATTAAAAGTTAGAACGGTGCAAAATATTTTTTTTTTACAATTGGTTAAATCTTAAACATGTTTCCGCGTAATTTTTCACTTAAATTTAATGGAAAAAAATTAAATTTGAGATTAAAAATTCGTAAATAATTTTTCGAAGAGTTACCTATTTTCAAAAGCGGAATTTACATAGCAATTAGGTGAAGTCATTACCAACTGGCAAAGGTAATAAAACTATTTAGTTTAATTTCATAAAAATAGCCGCTACCTATTACACACACAGAAAAAACTAAAAACGTATTTCAATTAAAAAATGTATTGAATCAATTAATATTTTAATTGGTTTTACACCTATCACGGCAATGATAATATCAATTAAAACTTTAATTAAAAACTAAAAAGAAAAAAAGCTATAAATAACTATCTATTCATTCAATTAATTATTTGTTTAGAAACAAATTTAATTTAAATGCAATCTTTTATTAAATATTTTAGGTTGATAATTTTTTCTGTGTATATAGGGAATATAGCCTCTTATATTTCTGTGTATATATATATAACCAAAAACTTCCCCAGTAGCTCAGCGGATTTTTGAATTTCATACAAAATGTATGGGAAAATATTTTCGCTTTAGTTTTAACTTTTATTGTTAAGTACTCTACTTCATATTGGGATTGAATGAATTTCTAATTTGAATGAATTCAATATTATGTTTATTCAATATTTTAAAATTGAATAAAGAATTTTTAGATCATTCACTTGAAACAGAGAAGTTCATCATAGAAATATAAGGATAACCTACACACAGATAGTTTTCTTGAAAGATTTTGAATGAAATTTTTGCTAAACTAATAAATTTTTTTTCATAAAGTAAATGAAACATTTTTTACTTTATATGAAACTTTTTCATTAGATATATGCAATTTTTAATAAATAAAACAAAATTTTTCGTAAAATTTTATCAAAACTGCAGTAATGGAGTTCTTATATAAACTGCTTTAATTTAATGATCATATATCTAATGCAAAAATTCATTGTTATCATGCAGAAGTAATAAAAAGCATATATTATTTAAAGCTTCTTTAGGCTTAGAATTCATTCCATAAAAAAGCTTTTTCGGAATGAAATTTGAGTAAAATTCCATTCATTTAAGGAAATTTTATTAATGAATTAATTCTTTTCAACATGTGGTTGCTTATTAGTATTTTCATAAACATAAAGTTAAACTTTTATTTTTTGTTAAAGAGTGCTAAAGCATACAGCATATTTCCGCTTATACAAATAATAATAAAGCGCTAGATTAGAAAAAAATCCAATAAAAATGAAGTCAAAACATATAAGAAAATATAAATAGAAGAAATCTATTAAGAAATTAAAAAACTACAGTGGCGACTTATAAAAAACCGGGGCACATTAAAAATCGGCGGTTTTAAGCAGAAAAATATTCGGCGGCAATGGCTAGCAAAAATTGACGACGACTTGGCTCAGCCGGCTTAAGCCGGCACGGTGCAGGTCTCTGCTGACTGACGAGCTAGATTGCTGAATAGAAGAAAACAATCAAGACTGTCTGTCAGTCATGCACTACAAATGTTTCATGTTTTTTTATATCACATAACCTTACCAATTAACCTCACGAGCTGTGATTACGAAATAGTTCTACAAAGAAAAGAAAAGAAAAAAAACATTCTTAGATGTTGTTTTCATAATTAAGAATAGCTGTTGTTCTATGCTAAATTATTTAAAACTGTTATGTAGATAATAAATAGTTATTTGACATGGGGTGAACTTTGAGAAAAGTAAAATGTTGCTGACAACATATTATTTTTATGAAAAACTCTAATGTCATGTTGATTAAAAAATGTATTGTTTATTAAAAAGTTGATTTAAATACAGATTCGGTAAAAAGTAAATGTTTTTTCAGATATTTAAAATTGTTCACACATAATACAAAAACATCTTTTTGAATGGCTTGAATATGTGTGTAAACTTTTTTAAGTTCTTTTATTTTGAGTTGAAATAATTTAATATATAAAAAACAACAAAACAACAATTTTATATATAAAAAACAACAAAAAACAAAACAAACTACTTCGGGATTATTTTTTACCTGGCATAGATTCCGCTCCAAAACTTGGTAGCAAGATAGGTTGGTTTTCCAGTAAGCATTTTTTATATATTTTTTAACCTAACCGTACCTTCGAAAGAATTAATTCAATTTTAGCCAATTCACAAACAATTTAATTCAGAATTAAAAAAAATGTTCATATATAATTCCGTTAGTCCACTCCCTTGAAATTCATTAATTTGTTTAATTCAAAAGCTTTGAGGGTGTTCATAATAAAAGCGAAAAAATGTCCTATCCATTTTGTACACATAATTAAATAAAATTGAAACACTACGCTCTGTACACACTTAACATTCGCACTTCTGAAACCCACCCGGGTGCGTTTTTCGGTTTTTGGTCAAAACAAAAAATTTTTTTGACTCAGTGACTAAGTTTTTTATTTTTATCAGAAACTGTTAAATTATTCTAAAGGGTGTTTTTATAGAGTTATATAACTTTGAAATGGAATAAACCAAAGATGAGTTTTTTAAATTGACATGAATTTAACTTTATTCGAAAGATAATCTTCTGGCATTATAATTTGAATATGACTTCTGGCATATGACCGCCACGGCTGGCTCGGACGTAGTTTAATCTGGAGGTCCAATTTTCGATGACTTTTTCCAACATTTGTGGCCGTATATTGGCAATAACGCGGCGAATGTTGTCCTTTAAGTTGTCAATCGTGTTGGGCTTATCGGCGTAGACTAGCGACTTCACATATCACCACCAAATAGTCCAGTGCTATATCGCTCGATATTGGAGGCCAATTCACGGGTCGGAAACGTGAAACTATGCGGTTACCAAACGTTTCCTTCAATAAATCAATTGTGGAACTAGCTGTGTGCCATGTTGCGCCATCTTGCTGAAGCCACAGCACCTGTACATCATGGTTTTTCAATTGATGAACGTAAATGTCAGTGGTAACCATTGGCTGTAAGGTTCTGACCAGCATCGTTTTTAAAGAAGTACGGAAAAATGATTCCACCAACCCATAAAGCACACCAAACAGTCAGTCATTTTTTTTTTTTTTAGTTTTCAAATTTTTCTACGTCATCTTGTTTCAGAATATTATATTTTTAGTATAAGAATTCCCTTATGTAGTACATAGAGCATAATTATTTTTTTGAAATGTTACTTTTATTAATTTATTATTGAAAATACAATAATCTTTTGACAAATTTATATAAAATTGTATCGCGAAGTAGATTGGCCCATACACTCAGCATACTATGTAGGTAAAGACCACTGTAAATGTAGTTAAAAACAAATGAAATATCACTTAAAGAAAGGACGACTTATATATCAGTGAATTAAACTAACATTGTCATTTGTTTTTTAATGTTCAAAAAATTAAAAACAATTGTAATAAAAACTAATCACATATGTAGTAAAAACTAAACAAACAATTATTTTTATAAATAACAAAAAACGAATGTAAAAAATAAATGTAAAATCATAAAGCAGTCATTTGATGTGGTTTGTTTATTTAAAAGGTCAGTTAAAAATTTAATTTGTTCTACAAATATCTGACATTTAGATTAAAAATAACGAAACTGTATTACAACCCAAACAACTACATATTTTTAAAGCAGAAGTTCCCTGAGTGTATTTATTTTAAATAAAGTTTTATATTGATTGGATTTGTGGTCTTATCTTACTGACTCTTTTATGCTTTTGAATATTAGTATATACATTCAGATGTGATCATATCTACCCAGGCAAAAAAAATACAGAACGTGGGTTTAACCATCTTGACAGTATTGTCCTGTGGCCAACCGTTGGTTTGAACGAACTTGCCACCGTTGGCATAACGTTGGTAATTAAAAAAATGTGGTGCTTCTAATTGGTTGCAATATTGGTAAAACCAATATTTTCAACGAATTTTGCAGGTGGTACTGGCAAAACACAAGCTATACAATTAAAATAGTGTTCCCTAGTACAATTTAAGTTGTACCATTGCCAATTTTTAACGCGATGGGTCTTACAAAAATAGCAGTGGTTTGCCAATACTTTTTTTTTTGGTACGGTTGGAAATTTTTACGTGGGCAATATCTTACGTTATGTAAAACCGAATAACCCCTTACTTTATCAAATCAGTTTTTAATAAAATTGAATACATTTGAATAAGAATTTTTTTTTCACAGGATGTAACTTATAATAAAGGTTTATTAAACTAACTTTATATCGTCAGCTAAAGTGCAAAAGGACGTAATTAAAATTTAATTACTATTTTTGAGAAGGCAAAACTTTGTTAGACATTTCAACAAATTTCAACAAGTTTGACAGTTTTAATAAAAAAATTATACAATTTTGTGCACTCAGGTAATTAAGAAGGTAGAATTGAATAAAAATGACAGTTGAAATAACTACAAATGTAGTCGAATGTATATAGTAATTTTTAGCTATTGATAAAACAACTACAATAGTAGTAAATACGACTAACGCAGCTGTCAAAAACAACTAACCTTAAATGAATGCATAAAGCATAAAAACGAGAAACAAATCAATAAAAACTATGATCATAAAGTGACTGCATAATTTATAAAAACTACTGTGTTTAACAGTTATTTTTTTTGGCATTTTAAAATTTTTTTAATAAAAAAAAATATTTTTTTCTTTTAATTACAGTAAAAATTTGTATTTCCGACATCCTATTTAAAATGTAAAGTCAAATTTCCGAACGGTATTCCAGTTATTATTCAAGTGAAAATTTCTAATTATTATTGGCAAACTATGAACTTATCAATAATATCAAATACAAACTAAACGAGAATTTTTAAAAACTCCACACATTCTTATATTTTTAAATAACTAACAATAATTAACTGTTTTCTGCAAACTTACTGTTTTGGTAGTTGTTTATTAAAATATTAAAATATTAAAATAAATGCAAAAAACAACTGTTACTGGAGTACAGTATTTTTGGTTTTCCGAGTAAAAAAAATTATATATGGTCTTATGTTTTTTCATCTAAAAATATATTATAATATGTAAACAAAAAAATAAAATATGGTGTCATGCACAGCCCTATCTTATTATAAGTTTCTTTTCACTACTGTAAATTTGGTGGTAATACTAATATACATCTTCGTATAAAGTACTTAGTCAATTTTTTACAGATGCTCCTCTGAAGTCATTTTCCGAAGATATCACATGTGACTATTGTTCTTATGGTAGAAATACCGAAAAGTTGCAAAAAAATCGAAAAATGTGGTCATTTTGACCGCACTTTTTAACCCCTAAACAATGTCAATTAATGTTCATTTATACCATTTTTTGTCTTTAAATATGAATAAATCATATCAGATTAAAATAAAAATGCTGAGAAATGAAATATTTCCGCTTTAATAATTATTTAAAATTTCGCGTTTTCCCGGGAATTTTAAAAAATTTTCCCGGAAGTTCTCGTACCCCAAACCCTGTACACAATATATATAGGCACTGTATCTCTAACTAACACATGTTTGAATGTTTAGGATGGTTATTATTCAATGAATATGTTCTCCAAAACGAAGACTAGGTACACAGTAAAACTTATAAATCGATAAAAAAAACCATCTGAAATGTGTTTTAAATAAAAATAAAAAGTAATGGAAACAATTTTGGACAATTTTTAGATAAATAGCCGATTTTTAATAAATTTAGAAATATGCAGAATGAATTCCTTGGACGAGTTTTAATAAAAATGTCTCATTAAACTAATGAAGTTTTATTCACAATGCGAATGAAAAGTTTCTTGAACTACATGAAAAAGCTTCATAGTTTCAATGAAACTATTTTTAATGAAACTTTTTCATTAGTCGTGTGACATTGTTAATAAATAATATGAAATTTTTCATTATATTATATGAAAAACTGCATTCATTTAATGAAAAGTTTCAATGGACGAGTTCCACTGACAATTCATAGATCTAATCCAAAAATTCATTGATACCATGAAGATAATTCTCTCTATAGCAAGATTTGTCAATATTTAACCACACCCACTTTTGGAAAGAATTTAAATATTTTTTAAATTTTTATTCAAATCATATACATATTCCATCAAATAGGAACTGTCTTTTTGATATTTATAGTATATACTTTTTTTAACTGAACACTTGGTTTGGAGAGCAATGCCAAACTTGTTATTTGTTCTCCTATAAGAGGCAGAAAATTTAACAACTTTTTAAATTTTCCATAAAATGGACAACTAGACATTAGGGTGGTCTTTCGTTGTATGGGCGAAAAATAAAAACGAGATTTTGACTGTACCCCCCTCTTTAAATATTTGTGTGTGTACAAAAATTCGCCATGCAAAAAATTAGAGTTCTAGCATAACGGGAAGATGTCCCGCATCGCCCTTGAAGATCGGGCCCCTTGGAAAAATGGGCATAATTTAAAAAAAAATTACAAATTTTTTTTCTTCAAAATTTAAAAAATATAAAATAATTTTTGTATTGGGTTTAATCATAACTACTCAGATAAAAAATATTACTTTCCCAGAAAATCGCTAACTTACCCTAACTTTGTGTCAAAAAAATTAATAAATATTTTGGGGGTACCTCAAAGTGACTTTTTTGCATTTTTGAAAATTTTATTCAACAAAAATCAAAAACCTAGTGTTTGCTGTCAAGTATTTCATTAAACACATTTCAAGTATTAAATAAGCCAGGTATTACGCATATCCGTTGGCAAATTTTTTTTTTAGGGCATTTTGATTCTCGGGGATTTCAAGGTTTTTTTTTATTTTTATACATTTTTATTTTAAAACAAGGTTTTAATAATATTTCATCAATATTTTTGTATATGCCTTTTTATATGATTGTAATAACTTTATTTAAAAATACTATATTTTCTGTTGATAGTTAACCCATGTTAACCTGGGGTCAAATATGACCCACGTAAGAAAAATGCAGCTTTGTGGCAAAATTTATAAATAAAATAAAGAAAGGAATAATTCAATTTATATTTATTCTAAAAAAAATTTCGTTAACCGTTTCTAGTCTTCGAGTAGGTCAATTAAGTAAAAATTAGAACTTAAAACTTTTCCATAATAATAATTTTGAGGGAAAAAAATTTACACTATTAAATTAAAAATACGTTTTTCGAAAATACTCCTGAATATGTACAAAAAAATCAATTTTAATATGAATACAAATGTCTGAATTTATACTAAATAATTAATTTTAATTAATTTTAAAATGTAAATAAATTACAATTAGAAACATAAAAAAAATTTATTTTATGTCATCTTTGTGATTTTTGACTCTTTAAAATACGAGGGTCAATTGTGACCCCATGAAAACACATGTTAACTATGAACACGAAAAATTATACTTTATAATAAAGTTATTACAATTATATAAAATAGAATACACAATAAAATTGATAAAATATTACAAAAATCTTATTAAAAAAAAAGTCTATACAAATTTAAAAAAACGTTGAAATCCGCTAGAATCAAAATGCTCTAACAAAAATTTTTGACAACGGATATCCGTAATACTTGGCTTATTTAATACTTGAGATGTGTTTAATAAAATACTTGACAGCAAACATCAGGTTTTTGATTTTTGTTGAATAAAATTTTCAAAAATGCAAAAAAGTCACTTTGAGGTACCCCCAAAATATTTATTAATTTTTTTGACACAAAGTTAGGGTAAGTTAGCGATTTTCTGGGAAAGTAATATTTTTTATCTGAGTAGTTATGATTAAACCCAACACAAAAACTATTTTATATTTTTTTAATTTTGAAGAAAAAAAATTAGAATTTTTTTTTTTAATTATGACCATTTTTCCAAGGGGCCCGATGTTCAAGGGCGATGCGGGACATCTTCCCGTTATGCTAGAACTCTAATTTTTAGCATGGTGAATTTTTGTACCCAAACAAATATTTTAAGAGGGTTCAGCCCCAAAAATCGCAAGTTGAAAAATAAGGACCACCCTAGTAGACATATAATGCTTTTGAATTAGAGCAATCCAATAACAACTTTTGGATATAGAGCTCTTCAAAGTTACATACTATTGGGCTTTTTTATTTTTTTTTTCAATTCGTGAGTTTTTGAAAATTTAAAAAAATAAATATTATGTCATTAGAGTATGTGTGTTAACGAAAATTTACCAAATTTAAAGATCGTCGGTTAATTACATATGGCTGGTATAGTTCTACCAGTGCGTATACTTAATATTAATTAATACGCTTAATATTAATTATACGCTACCTTGACAAACGTATTTAACTGAAATCATATAGAAATGTTATATAACTTTTAATCAATAGATAGGAGACCATTTGCATTTCTGGTTATCATAAAATTAATCAAAAAAGATGCACTGACACAAAAATGTATTCATTTGGGAAACATAATTTTTTATATGCTGCAGCTTCCGAATTGTTAAGTTGTCGCAATCAAATGCGTTTTGTTTCAAAGGATATTCTGTTGAATGGGATGATTTTTTTCTTTATTGAGGTTCGGCTAATGGAACTTTTAATAAGATATATTACATTTTTTATAAAATTTAAAATAAACGTATTATATTTATGATAAGTTTAATGCATTTTATAAAAAAAAAGATTTATTAAAAAAGAATTTGTATATAACTTAATTAGTTTAAGAAATTGTTTGTTCATTTCGTAACGAAAAATTAAATTCACTTAATTTTCTAACCGATAAGACCATTTCGAGGTGGGGTTCATAAGATTTGGGGGGCTTATGAAATTGGCACACACAGATCAATGAAGTGACAAACGAATTGAAACGTGTATTTTAATGGTAACAACTTATGGCTTCAGTTAGTACAACGATATTTATATTAGATTTCTTAATATTTTGGGTGTTGAAACTAAAATTCAGTTGAATTGACCGACCTTTGTTCTGAAAACTTACGTTCAATTGTAAAAAACCGACTGAAATTCGTAATAACCTAATTTGAATCGTAGTAAACGAATTTCTGTTTGCAAATATATAAATTTTTTTGTGTGTGCATCAGATGCGTTAAATACTTATGTTCAATCAGAAAATAAAATATTTCAATAGAAAATTTAGTTTAATAATTTTTTTTTGTGAAAATATAGTTTATGTAGGAAACAATTGAAAAAGTTTAAAAATTTTACAAAGTTTCAAAAAAAAAAAAAATTGGAATGAATTTTGAATTTTGAATAAAAAAAAAGCAACGAATAGAAATTTCAAAATTATTTTTTAATAATGCATTTAACTGCGAAAAAAGTGTTTTTTTAAGGGTTAAGTTAAGTTAAGTCTTAAGTTACTAAAAGTTACAATAAAAAGTTCAAAGTATTTAAGCATTAATTTTGTTTTCATAGCATTTTTATGAGATTATTTCTATTTCGCTACTGTTTATCTATTCTCATTTTGGAGTTAATTAAATATTCTTTTAAAATTTCGTTGCGTGTCGTATGTTACTATTCACGTTTTTTCTACATGTTTTGGTGTTACTCTAACAAATGTAGCAACATTCGCAAAGGTGGCAATATTACCATTTTAAGTATAGAAATCCTATTAGAATTTATTGATTTTAGATTTGTTTTAATGTTGTCGTTTTTTTTTTCTATTCAGTATTTATGGTCAAAATTCAAGGTATTTTTATTTGTTTATGTTTGATCCAAAAGAACAATATAATATGATTATATAATTGTATACAACATATGTTTTATAAACAACCTACAAAAAATGTGTAGATGGTATAGAAAGATCTTAATGGAAATAAAAAATCTTTGATGTCATATATTTTTAAATATTTACATTCAGTCGTTGTATACAAGCAAGATTAGCAGATAATGATTTACAGAAAAATCTAAAAATATTAAGTTTACTTACTACGATGTTTTTTCTGCATTCTTTTCTGCTGCATTCTTTTCTGCTGCAGTCTTGCAGCGTTTTATGTATTTTTCAATGTACAAATCAAAAGAACTAACAAATGTTTAGATAGTGTTTTTTTTTTTTTTTTAATTAAATTATATACAATGACTTTCGACATGTCTTCCGCATTGAAGATATTCAATGATTACCTTTCATTTGCGTTGAATTTTCAACTCCTGTATATTTTTTTATAAAGACTTTTTAACTCTACACATTAATAGCAAAAAACTAAATTAATTTTGTGGTCAGCTAATGATAGAATTTAAAAATATTACTAACATACGCATAAAATGCATTAACAACCAACATGATCTATTGCAGGAGTGGGCACGTAAATGGCTTGATGGGCCAAATTTGAGATTTTAAAATCTTACGAAGCGCCGCACTATATTAAACTAATCAACAAAAATTCGCACTGAGAAGCGGTTACAATTAAAAAAAAATTAAAATCAAAAAAGTTTTAACGTATTTGCTTTTCCAATTGAGGGTGTTTCTATTTTAACTCCTCATCGAATGGAAAATAGTTGATGGGTCTGTTTTTTGGAGAAGTACATCAGCATCTGTTATATTTTTATGCAAGCGTGTTCAAAAAATGGCGTAATGATCTTCAAAATTGAATTTTTTTATAATTTGACGGTTTTTTTTATTTAAAGATATATTATTCCTAGAAGAATTATATATTTTTACTAGGCCTGGATTTTATGCTATTTGCCACCTTTGCCACTTTTACAATTATTTCGTTATAATTTTGATTTTTTCTGATCCTTGTAATAAAATGCCTTTTTTTGCAAATTTTTTAGACTTTTCTTTTCTTTTGCACTCATGAAATCCACATGAAGCCATATGTTTGCTTTTACACTCACTAATGGTTAATTCAATTGCCTATTAAACGGGTCTAATTCAGTTGAAAAACAAACATTTATATTCCCGGAAATAAGTATGGACTTGCATATTGTCAGATCCGAAGAACACATTTTAGAAGACATTTTCTGATGATTAAGCTAAATTCTTAGTTAATGGAACTACAACTGTTAACCAAAGTTTAGGTCTTCTAAAACGTAGGTCACTTTAGTTTATCAGACTGTGGTTCATTACTTCATTGAAAATTTGGCTGGCGCAAATTCAGGTACTATTTTTTGTTTTTATGAGTATATTTATGTTAAAAAGATATTTTAGAACAACTACCCAGCAAAAATAATGCGAAGTAGTTCAAAAGAAACAAAATTTTCATTGCACACAAAGTAGCTACTACAACTGATTTTTCTAATCTAATTCTAGCCTTTTAGATCATTTCCTAAACTTAGCATGTAATGTCATCATATACAAGGCTAACTAGTAGAAATGTCACGAATGTTCGGTTACAATTCGGTAATTGATATACTCGAATGGAACCGGGAGTGTCTTTTAACCACTGTTTTTTAATCTAGATGTCGCTTTGAATTAGTGTTTTCTGGCCTTTAAATTTGAAAAACAATTTTAACAATAGTTTTCTTTCTTTTCGACTGAACGAAAAACTATTATTTCGCTTTATTTTAAATCTGGAAAGCTGTTTAAAAGTTTTTAATTATAACAGTTTAAGCAGTCCTACAGGTCCATATTATCACTCGGTAAATAAGATGTGACTTGGCATCACACCACTTATTAAAAATAACAAATTAAGTTCTATGAAAAAGGACACCCAAAAATAAAAACTTTCATAACCTTACACATAGTACTTTTAATAAAGTGAACTTTGAGGAATTTGCATTACCTCTGTCCTATGACAACCCCATGTTTGCACTACATCTGAATCCGTATATGTGATGATTTTACTACATCTTTTTCCACTCTTTTTTCGCTGAGTATGTACATATATAGCAGGTGCCAACGTCACTGTTTATATACAACTTTATTTATAAGCATGCTAAAAATTCCAAAAGTGAGTTTGTGGTCAACGTTCTGTGGACATCGCTCAATATAATAGTGTACAACCTAAAATACCAATATTTTCAAAAAAAATCTAATATTTTTGTTCTTTTTTCTATACATTGAAGAAAAAAAATATTTTTATTTATTTCTTACTAACAATTTTACATACATTTATTCAGGCATTCCCCGGTATGTTGGGTGTAGATGTAAGTGGTAAATCACAAAAACTACTTGTAAGATTGGTGCTAAACAAATTTTCAAGCAATTTTTTATGGAAAATAATAGAAAACAATATTTTAGGAGGCTATCCAAAGTTTCAAGTCGATACTGCACCTGAAACTCAAGATATATCAATTTGAAAACGAAAAATATAAAATAGAACACATGAGGCAAAATACAGAAATTTTTATAATATTATCCACATTTTACTCTGTTTGAATGCTAATACTTGCCAAAAATTTGCTCATCATCAAAATCATCTCATGTATATAATCCGTTTTCGATGGTTTTGTCGGGAATTTTTCGGTTTCTGGTCAACAAGGGTTAATAATTTTTAATACTAATAATTTATTAATTTAAATATTTTAAGAACTAAAATTGTTAAATTAAACAAAATTCAGTTATAACCATTAACTTTATTTTGTGGGTCAATTTTGACCTCCGGTTAGCATGGTTTAACGATGCGCCAAATATTTAATATTTCGTAGTTTCTTTCACCAAAAACATATTTTTTATATCAAAATATGAAATCGGTCTACACTCTAAGTGGATTAAGGGTGTTTGCAAAATTATTTAAATGTCTGCAATCTTTCAACTGTTTATAATTTTATATTGATACAGATCAAAGCCTTCTATTACCCGTTAAAAAATTAAGGTCCCTACTGAGTACTTTTCTATTACAAACCCTATTATTTGAACAAGGGCATGTCCATTCTGGTAACACCTTTCAAAACACTTATTACCTCCAGTATAAATTTAATTTTTTTTTCTGAATCTTAATCTTACGCAGGCTTGTCCCGTTCAAAGCAGCCTAAAACGCATAGGCACTGACTTATAATAGTGCCTTTCAAATCGAATCGATGTTATAAAATATAGAGCTTATGTTGTATAAAAAAAATTTTGAAATGTTGACATATTTTTCAAATATTAGTGAAGCCATTTAATGAATATGGGGACTTTTATTTATGTAGTTTACATAAATATCATAAAACTTTTCGTAAAATTTTACGAATGAGAAATATATGATATTTAACAGGACTTTAGTTTAAATGGAGAAAAGCCAGCGACTTGGAAATCATTTTTCTTCTTGCCTTCAGATTCATTTTGTTTCTTTGTGGAGTAATGTAATTTTCTCTTGAGGCTCTAATTTAAGTCATATTTTAAAGTTCTGATCTTTACGACAGTTTATTTTTTTTACTTCTTAATTATATTTTTTTTTTTAGCTTTTATTTATTTAATTTTATTTATTAACTAAACAGCATTTTTGTTTTACTTTTCATTTGGGGTTTTTTTTTGGTTTTAAGCTTAGGGCCGCACAAAATTTGTTCTGGGCCGCATGTGGCCCGAGGCGCCGCATTTGCTTATGTCTGATCTGTTGCAACATTTTCCGTCATTGTTGTTGTTGTTAACATTATTCGCATGTTTGGATGATTAGTTGTTTATATATATTTACCCGCAAAACATTTACGTTATAAAAAGAAAAATAATAAAGTACATAATTAATAAAAATACACTATGTTTAGAAAGTGTGCGCAAATTGTTTGCAGTTTACTTGTTCACGACATTTAACCGATTTAAATTTAAAGTGCTTCTTTAGAAAGAAAATTTACAGAATATCACGATTTTAATCTATTTTATTTAAATATCCTAATTTTTGTAAAAATTAAAAAAAAGTTTTTCAAAATTCGGTGCCTTTTATCTATATTCGAAAAACCTGCAGGGAGAGTCCGTGTCAATACCTCAAATTTTTTTCTCCATACAAGTTTTGAGATCCTAATGTTTATTAAAAGGACATTTCAAAAAATGATAAACAACTCGAAAACTTGCAGAGACTGACAAATTAAAGATTAAAATGATAAGGAAAAAATGGAAGTCCATTAGTTTTGAAACTGTAATGTTCTAAAACAATCAACTTGCTTAAAAACCTAAAATTTAATTTAAGAAGTTAATATTTATTTTATTTTATTTATTTAAGTCTATGGAGATAATCCGTGCAGACTATAAAATTAAAATATTTTACAATAGAAATACTAGAATTACTTATTTAATTTAAGGAATTTAAATATAAGATAATATCTCTCTTTACAATATCTAAACTTTTATTAAAATCAATTAACTGAAACAACATATTAAACTCATCGCAAGTTCTACGAAATGGATCAAAGTTTGCAAAATTAGATTTATGATATTTAATATTTAAAAATTCATAATTTCTTGAACAACGAAAAGGAATATTCATATTTACTTTACTTAGCAGATATGGTGAATAAAGACTTCAATTCATCAACTTAAGCAAGAAGGACACATTCAGCATTTGTCTACGGCTTTTCAGCGTAGGTAATTTAATAAGTGCTAGGCGTTGTTGATATGAGGGCAGATTAATATTTGGATTCCAATCCAAGCCGCGAAGGCAGAATAATAAAAATTGTTTTTGAACGGATTCAATAGAATTTGAATGGATAAGGTACTGAGGGTCCCACACGACAGAACCATATTCTAGAATCGGTCTGACAAGCGTTGTAAATAATTGTTTTGTAGTATATGGATCACGAAATTCTTTGCTCCAGCGTTTGATGAATCCAAATACTCCAGTAGCTTTATTTATTGTTAAAGATATGTGAGATCTAAAGTCTAACTTTCTATCTAAAAGAATGCCAAGATCGTTAAATGACTCCACTAACTCAATAGTAGCATCATTCATCACGTAGCGACCATTAATAGGAGAGGATCTAGAAAATATCATGTACTTGCATTTTTTAACATTAAGGCTCATTAAGTTTATTTTGCACCAAGTAATAAAACGAATTATATCATTCTGTAGTAGCATTTGATCGTTGCAATTGTTGAATGAAAGATAAATTTTTACATCATCTGCATACATTAAAGTATTAGAATGCGTAATAACTGAAGGAAGATCATTTATAAATAATGTGAATAATAGAGGTCCGAGATGACTACCTTGTGGGACACCAGATAAAACATCAATATATTTGGAATACGAATTTCGAAATTTAACACGCTGCTTTCTGTTGTATAAATATGAACCAATCCATTTAAGAAATAATATACTAAAGCCAATCTTATCGAGTTTGTACAACAAGAGATTGTGATTAACTTGGTCGAACGCTTTACTGAAATCAGTATAAATTACATCAGTTTGTTTTTTTATTGATAAAGCCTTCATTCACATAAGTAGTAAGTTCCAGCAAATTTGTAACTGTAGAACAAGAATTGCGGAAACCATGTTGACTCGGAGATAAAATAGATGAAATTTGATGTGTCATAGAATCATAAACGATTTTTTTCAAATAATTTTGGTAAAGTACTTAGTTTTGCTATTCCTCTATAATTAGAAACAACCGCTTTAGATCCAGACTTGAACAGCGGGATAATAAATGATTCCTTCCAAATAGATGGAAAATAACCCAATTGAATCGATTTATTGAAAATAAATGTCAGCGGAATATATAGTAGATGAGAACACTGCTTTAAGATGCAACTAGGAATACCATCCGGACCCGCAGCATAGGACCATTTTAACTTATTTAAATAACTTAGCACAGCTTGTTCATTAATAGGAGGCATATTAATTCGCGTTGATTCATAAATTGTATAAGGATACTGATGAGAGTTGTATATCGATGATGAGTAAGTAGATGAAAAAAAATCACCAAACATATTACTGATATTTAAGTCATCTGATGACTCGCAATCCCCATTCCTCATTATTGATGGATAATCAGCGGCACGCCTTTTAGAGTTAACAAATTTATACAATGATTTAGGGTCGTGTTTGAAGCTATCCTTAACTCGAATTAAATAATTTTTATAGGCTGTTTGGTTCGCAATAGTATATGCTGATCTAGCAATTGAGTATTTCATATAGTATAAAGATGAATTGGATTGTTTATATTTTTTATACAAATTATTTTTTTTATTTTTCAAGCGCGAAAGATACTTAGAGTTCCAAGGAGGACCAATTACAGCATTTGGAACCTTCATTGGTATAGAAGCCGAAAAACATTCATTGAGACGACAATAAAAAGTTGTTAAGCATTGATCAAGATCGTTGATAGCAGATAATTCTTCTAACCAATTGATACTAGAAATATGTTGTTTTAAGATGTCATAATTTGTGCGTTTAAAACAATAAATTTTACTTGTGTTGTGTTGTTTATTTTTATGCTGAGCAGGATAAAAGCACGAGCAAGTTAATTCAATAGTTGGATGATATATATCCTCAGGATTAGATATTGAAGTATGACGTTCTATAGAAAAATCCGTTGGTTCATTGACGAATACTAAATCAAGCATTTTACCGCAGGCATTTGTTATCGAATTAATTTGGAAAAGACAATTAGACAAAAGATTATGAATAAATTCTGTAGAAGAATCTGAGGAACTAGAAGGGGTCAGATAATTTGTGTCTACAGCATGTTCCCAAATAACTGATGGCATATTAAAATCTCCAATAAACATTACCAAGTCAGATGATTTTAGATTTTTCAATACTACGTTGACAGCACTAATATGATCCATGTAAACAGAATGAGGTGAATTTGGCGGAATGTATGAGCAAATTATATAGATGTTTTTGTTATTTATTTTTGCTAAAACACATATAATTTCAATATGTAAGAAATCATTTAAAATAATTTCATCGCAAGAAAATACATTTAATACAGCAATTAATACTCCACCACCAGTCTTTTTTTTAACCGCATTTAATTCAGCATCAACATTGCTACTTAAACTATCTCTGTCATGTCTGAAAATTTGATATTTTGAGCAAAAAATCTCACTATTATGGATTTTTTTACTGAGCCAAGTTTCAGTAAAAATTATTATATGATTCGTAAAACCGGCACTGTTGCAATATAATGATGAGAGTTTCGAGTTTATTCCTCTGACATTTTGATAAACAATCGATATTAGTTTTTTGAATTTGTATCATTTATTTTAGGAAGACGGGCATTATCTTCATCACGATAAATGAACTCGCGTATTAAAGCCTTTTTAGGCCAATTATTAGAATCAACAATTTGATCAAACAATTCTACAGGAACAATTATTTTGAATGATGCTCTATATCTAGAATTCATTTTATGCACAACAACATTTTCGATATTACAATTTTGAAATTTAGATTGTATATAAAATTTCACTTCATCAGCAGTAGTATCAGCTGCAAAACGGGACGCAAAAATAGTTTTCCTTGGAGAAACAAATCTTAACTCTCTAGGAGCAGATAACGCATTTGTCGTTGATGCTGTCACTGATGAATAATTAGATGTAGAATATGCTACAGAATTGACTAATGGTTGACGAGTTGAATCTGAAATTGCGGATAGCTGAGTAGAAAGTGGAACAGATGGGCATACTACAGAAGCACCTGACAAATTAACGGTTGTAGAATTTGAAGTACCAGGACGTGGAGATGCAGAATCAAAGTTTATTAGACGATCGGTATTAACGTAGTCTTTATTAGCATTTTGTACGCAATTAGCGTTATTAGATGTCTGCGTTATTAGTATTTCAACATTACTCGGAGTTGCCGGTTTATTTGAAGAAATATTTTGGTTTGGATTAGGAAAAGCGAAACATTCATTAGAAGGAATTTTATTGGAGGGCGCAGAATTTTCTTTACTAGAGATTCTTGGAGATTTTCGGCGTGTTGGAGAAGGTATCAAAGGCGAAGTTACTCCTTTTAAAGATTCATAGTCCTCAAAAAGCTTACCATAAGCATTAATTTGGCTTGTTAAATTACTCAGATTATTTTGGATTTGAGTGAAGTTGTTTTTAGTACTTTGAAAGAAACGGTAAAAATCAATACTAATTTTTTGACAGTTATTACAACGCCAATGCAAGTTTTTATGCTTTGATAGCGATTCAGCCACTAATGTAGAGAGGCCACTGCATTTAAAATGACATAGACCATGACAAAGCCAGCAAATAATCATCCTTTCATCATCACTATTCAGATTACAGCCTTTTTTAACACATTCCATGATTTTAGACAAAGTTGTAGTATTTTTGCTTGTTGGGTATTTTGATGAAACTACTCGACGAAAGATGGCGCTGAAACGTTAGCAAATTCAGAAACCTATAGCGTTGTATTAAAATTGTATGTACAACAGCTGATTTAACAGTTGGATTATAATTAAAATTGTTTGTAATGGTTGTATCAAAAAACAATTGGACTATTTTTGATATTCCAACAATTATATTTATATATTGTGAACAAAATAAAACACTTAAAAACAGTATTGATTTAGGTAGTATAATACCAATATTTGCCACAGTTTATCATTAATTTTAAACGAATGCGTGAATAAAACTTAATGTTAAAATCAGTACAAATCAAAATGCAAATGATAGAGCGGTATAAAACACAACCGAACACGATTACACTATTTCCTTAAATTCATAATATTTTGTTTTTTTTTTTTTTTTTAATTTCAGTTTGGTCTTCGCCAATTGGATCTCTCTCTATTATCACAATTATGGGCCTTAAATGATTCCATACAGGAATTTCGTACTATGATACAAGATAACGAACAAGATGATGATGAAACCTATTCAACACATTCACGTTCACCCTCACCGTATGATTCTGTGTCATCAGAAGCCGAAGATGAAATAATCACATTGAAAAGTAAAACTCACATGGAATTGCAGAATGGCAATGTTATAACAACCCAACCGAAACTCAGCAACTCTTTTTCGCCAGATAACGATACACACAAAACACCAGGTAAAATGGCCAATTCAACTGAACAAAAAATGCAATTGTTAAAACCGCCATTACCCAAACCATTGGAAAATAAACCAGTACCACGTATGCGTATGGCACCGCCACCACCACCAACACATCGTAAAAGTCAAACTGCACCTCCACGACCCACATGATGTTACCTCACTGACTTCTTAGCCGAAGTCAAGATGGCCATGTGTAAAGTGATTGTGGGCGATGAAAAGAAGCTGAAGAAAATTAATGTCGCAGAACAATTCACTTGTGTTACTAATGAAACCAATCAGGACGTGTTAAGGAATTTTAATTTAGACCATGACCATCCCTAATATAGAAATCATCGTAAAGCAATATTTTATATTTTTAAAAAATAACATATAAGAACATATAAAACAAGAATGTTTGCCAAAAGTGAAAACAAACCAGAAAAACAATTAAATTAACTATTTAAATTTTAAGTTCTCTAATAAAAAAAAAAATAGAAAAGAATTGTTATATAATGACAAAAATCAGAAACATTTTTAGTGTTTAGTTATGTGTGTGATTATATTTTGTTAAATTATTATTAAGAGATTTTTTTCTTTATTCTATATTTTATTCATTTTAAAACTAATTTTCTACAAAAATTTGAATTTTTTATACATCTAATCTCTTCAAGACAATTGTATGGCATAAAAATAAAAGAAACTTTTTTTGACAATTGAAAGTAGAGTTTTTTCATGTCAATTTTGTTATAACATGACTTCGTTATCGATAAATAAAATTAATGTTATGCCACAAATATGTCATGACAAGACTTATGGTCACATGCATAATCATATTGTTGATTCTTATAACGGACTTAAAAGAGTCATTACATGTCAAACCAAACGATTTTTTACATCACGCTTTTTGTTGGCTTTGAAATTTAGCAGACGTAAGCTCAAAGCTTAATTTTTCAAGAGTTATTTGTGTTTAAAAATTAAAAATCATGAAAAATCATGAAAAATATTCCATTATGTCGATGTTGATAAGATGTAGTTCAAAAGCTAGTGGGCCGATTTTTTTAAAATATATTTAAATGTCTACGTTTCCATTTTTTAATGTTTTTTATTTGTTTTACCTTGTAAAGTAAAATTATATATCTTAGAAAATAATAAAACTTGACCTAAAAAATATTGTTGGACAAAGATTACCCTGTGGTTAAAAATTTAGCGGAATTGGACAACTGTCACGCTCACATCCCATATAATTGGAAAAATTGACTTATGACACGATTCTTGTTTAAAAGCTTTGAATAATTAAAGATAAAATAAAAACCAATAGTATGCTTAAAAAATGGAGGTATCTAGGCCCAGAATAAATGTTTAATTTAAAAACATAAATATATATCGTTTCAAAAGCAATGCTGAAATTCATCAACTACACTCCATCCGATTTGCATAAAACTTCGTATGTGTATTCTACTAGTTTAAACGCTGCTTAAAGTCTGGATTTTTATAAAAATATATGAGAAATGCACTGTTACAATTATTGGCTGCATAGATTTTAAAAATTTATATCTCATTTTAAAGCTTATTTTGTGTGAGACGTGTTAATCTTTAAAATATACGTTTTTTAAAAAGTATACAAAAGCTTAAAAATGTCCCTGATGTCCAAATAATTCAAAATACATAAATTTTTTTCTTAAATTTTTATTTTGCAAATAGATTAATATGTCTTATACACCATATACAAATTTAAGATTGGGATCGCAACGGGTTGAGTATAAAAAATAATTTTTTTCAATATTACTACGATTATATTCAATATAAGACAACACAAATTTCCGAAACTGACAAAAAAATGTTAAATTAAAGAAAAAAATAATAAAAACATTTATTTAAAAATACAGCGATTTATGAACTATTAAAAAAATTCTATAATATTTTTTTTATTGAAAAATATTGTAGTAATATTAAAAAAAATCGTTTTTCCAAAGAACCGATTGTAATTAAAGGTGCAAAAACTTAATAAGCCACAAAATTAAAGTAATGAAATAATCGCCTTCAAAGTTTAAAAACAATGTGGAAAATAAACCAGACTGTAAGCATACATAAGGTAGGCTCCCATCACATACCCGTTCATGGATGATAGAAATCCTTCGTAAACTGCTTTTTTACAAAAAAAAGTGTGGCTTAACAAGTTATTGCACAAAGATAAGTAAAGAAGTTCATAGTCTGAAAAATGGTAGACTCGGAAGACTATAAGACAGTAAAAACCATTTTATTAAGTCAATGTGGCTTATCAAGTTTTTGCAGAAATTTTATTTAGAATTTTTTATTTTGAAGAAATGATATCTGTATTTCAGACATTTAGTGCTGTAGGAACTTGTAATAAATGCCAAGATATTTTAGAACTTATTACAAGTATATGTTGCTTGAAAATTCTGCAAAATAGCAACTATTTCCTTAAAATAAAAAAATCTTAAACAGAATTTCTGCAATAACTTGAGAAGACACGTGGATTTGAAAAAATGGGTTTCACTGCCTTATAGTCTTAAAGTGATGGACATGTAACAGAAGACACCTCTTGGCACTTGTTACAAGTGTCTAGAATATAAAAGTCCAAAAAACAGCGTCTTTTTCTTAAAAATAAGAAAATCTTAAATAAAATTTCTGCAAAAACATGATAAGCCGCATTGATTTTAAAGAAATGGTTTTCCATGACTTCTAGACAGCTGTTAAGCAAGATGTTCGAGCTATAAATGCTTGTAATAAGTGACAGTATGTGTCTTCCATTACATATCCGTCGGTGGAAGTCTAGAAGAGTGTAAAAATCATTTTATTGCGTCAATGTGGCTTATCAAGTTTTTGCACAAATTTTATTTGGAATTATTTAATTTTAAAGACTAGGTAGCTTTTTTTAAGGATTTTCATGATATATATACTTGCTTTAAGTGCAAAGATGTGTCTTCTATTTCATGTCCATCGCTGGGAGACTAATAGACAGTAAAACCCATTTTGTTAAATTAATGTGGCTTATCAAGTTGTTGCAGAAATTTTATTAAGAATATTTTCATTTTAAAGAATAGATAGCTGATTTGACAGATTTTCGTGATAAATATACTTGTTGTAAGTGCAAAGATGTGGATTCTTTTACATGTTCCTCGCTGGGAGACTAGAAGACAGTAAAAAACATTTTAATAAATTAATGTGGCTTATCAAGTTTTTACAGAAAATTTATTTAGAATTTTTCAAGAAATGTGTACCTTATTGGTGTGGCATATCATGTTCTTGCGTAAAAAAATATTAAAATATAGTCGAATTGTAAAAAGTAACATTTGCTCTAGATCTGAAAGTATTTGGAATATAGCTTAAATCATTTAAGTGGATATTAATACCACGTTATCAATATCCACATAAAATCATTTTTTGAAAACGTGTGGCTTATAATGTTTTTGCACTAAGCCCTTCAATTCCAATTTGAATTTAATCAGTCATCATATTGTGCCACAAAAGCCCTTTTTGTCATGCTTACCGCATCCCGCCTTTGATTAAATGCCTCAAAAATACTTTTAAGGAAACTTTTTAATTAGTCATAATCTACAAAGGCAGAAGATCCACTTTCTATTTTTCCACAAATATATTCCCCAGACGGTCAATCCTTTTATTTTCGGGTGTTGTTAGTCATATATAACAAATTTGGGTGAATGAGGTGTTGTCACTCATTGTCGAATTTTTATAAAATCGGCAAGTTTCGGCAGACAATTTAACCAGTCCCTTAAAGTAGATACTTCAACTGTTTGTCTAAAAGAAATTTGGTGCTGATCCGTTATGTTCACTAAAATTTATCTCTTGGAAAACTTCTTTTTTATTTTTGAGATTTCATGAAAATGTTATTTCACTAAATATACTTTTCAGGTTCTAGAAAAGTATTTATGTGATAAAAGCAGAGAGGAATCTAAACCTTTAAATAAAAAAATAATTGTTTAAAAAGAAGTTTTACGCAAATTTTAAGAAACTAAAAAATATTCAAGCTTAGAGAGCCGTTACTTTCTTACTGTTGAAAAAATTTTCAAACTTTTTACTCTTTCCAACTCGATAAGAAGCACTCCTTCATATTTGATTAAAATAATTAATTAAATTGAATGTCAAAAAACCGACTTTTGTCCAGCTATTTTGGTAAAATATTACACCGTACTGCGTCCACACACACTTCTGCTTAATGAATACTAAAATTTTCAGAGTGGGACGGCTATGGGTTCTATTTATTTAAGAATTTTGGTTGTTAAACTTTGGTTGTTAAAAATTTTTAAAAATATATAAAAGTTTTTAACATTTTTAAATATTTTAAAATATCCTACACACAAATTATAGATTTTTGTTTAATTTTTTGTAAAAAAAATACTTTAAAAAATATAAAACCCATCGCCTTCCCACTATGAAAATTTCATAATTTTTTTAGTAGAAGTGTGTAGACGACGATATATTATTTTTATTTTTAGGTGGCGTAAAAATTACAAACGGAAGTTAAAAAGTTATAAATGATAACATAGGTATTTAAACACATTCAGGAAAAGTTGAGTAAAAGATCATTAAAATAAGCCATTAATCATTAAAATCTGCTCACTACACCTTTTGCAACTGTAATTCAGAAAATATCAATTGAATTTCAAAATTTCCCTTTGAAATTTAGAAAACATCAATTCAATTTCAAAAATTCCATTTGAAATGTAGAAAACATCAATTGAAATTAAGCTTTTCTATTTGAAATTTAGAAAATATCAATTGCAATTCAGAAAACATCATCTATAATTCAGAAAATATTAATCGAAATTCAGAAAACATCGCTTGAATTTCACAAAATACTAATTGAAATTCAAAAACACATCAATTGAAATATAATTTCTAAATTTCAATTGATATTTTCTGAATTCTAAATGGAAATTCTGAATTCCAATTGATATTTTCTGAATTAAAATTGCAAAAGGTGTAGTTTTCAAACAATATCAATTTAGATATTGACAAGTCGAAAATTTTTAAACACAAAAGAGTCCTTTAAAATTTTTTTTTTTTAATTTGTTCAAAAAATTTGTATAAAATATCCCTATGGAGAATGGGACCGGTTCTGCGTGTGCCACAGAATCGGTCCCTTCGTGCCAGATACCGGTCCTCTGCTAAATCCTACCTTATGTAAACAACTGTCAACTTTAACATTGGCTTGTCATAGGAGGGGGTCATTTGTCCTGCTTTAAACCACATAGTGGCATGCCACAGGACTAACCAAAGATGGGCATACCACAAGACTGTCGCAAAAGGGCCATGTCGTATAAAATAAACTAAACAGCTTCCAATGGGTCAAATTCTGGCCAACTTTTTCTTGTTAATACGCATTCTGGTTAAGTGGTATGTCCTCTCTTTACCAGTCACAGGAATGGTAATATTAGGACAATTGACACTGCTTAACCCACTTCAGTATTAAATTATACCAGTCCTTTTTTAACCAGTCACTTTTAGGTCAATTGACTCTTCATTCCTTATAGGGATACTTCTGCCAAGCAAACAAAAATCGTGATGTAAAAAATCGTTCAGTTTTACATGGTAAAATTTGTTGTTGTTTGACGAAGTTTTTATTATAAGACTGCTATAAAAATCAGCAAAATGTCTATGAATTTGGATGTTAGTGTTTAAAAAATCTTATTACTTTTTCTTTATTTAATTAAAGGGGTCCAGGATAAAGGGTGTCTATTGTTTAAAATTTTAATTTTCTATAAATTTGTTTTTATATATTTTTTTTAATATCTCTTTAATAGTTTTTAATTTGTATATTTTGTTCTAAGAAGTGCTTATTTACAGATTTAAATGCAAAAAAAAACTAAATAAAAAAGAATGAAACGCTTAGGCTGTTTTCCTTTTGTAATGCATTGCAATTTTATACTTGAAATACTTATAGTTAATGGCTGGATTGAATCCAAAATGCTTTCAATTGATTTAATTTTACGATTGGTATGATATTCTATTGTGTATATAAATATTTTAATAAAGAAAAAATTTAAATGCTTAATAAAAAAGTTCAGTTGTTTAGTGTAATATTAGGGTGCTTCCTAAAAACCAAATGAGCAAATTTTGTATGGGACAACTCTAGATTCAATTAAGATTCATGAAAAAAAAATATCAAATATGATCAAAATTAAAGAAAAAAATTTAGACTTTGTAAATGTTCATTATTTATAGAAATATTTTATTGGAAAAACTTACAAAATAATTTTTTTTTTTTTTTACATTTACATAACACCAACTACTTAGGAAAAAATATTTTGTTTGTATCACTAAAGAAGACAAAAAAAAAACCAAAATAAAAAATTAAAAAATAAAAATAAATACGAAGAAAAATTGCAATAATAACAAAAAAAAGTTTGCAACAATGCGTTTATTCAAAGATTTATTTAAATAAATTTTGATTATATTTTTCTTGACTTCTCTGTTAAACACACTAACAAGGGAGTCTCCTGATGGATTCTCTCCGATTTTATTAAAATTTGAATAGGTGATAAAGAAAAAAAAAAGGAACACGTAGTTTGTTTTTAGCGGCCCAATCTGACGTTTAAAAAAAGTTGGGCCAAAATTAATACATTTTTATATGGAAACATGTCAGAAACTAATGAAATTCAGTTTTTTTTTTGAAAGCAGCTTTGATATACTCGAGAAAACAAAAATGTTGATACCAATATTACTCTCAGGGAACTTCTGCTTTAAAAATATGTAGTTGTTTAGGTTGTAAAACAGTTTCTTTATTTTTAATGTAAATGTCAGTCATTTGTAGAACAAATTAAAATATTTACTAGCCTTGTAGTTCATTTAAAAAAACAACTAACATCAAATGACTGTTTTATGATTTTTCATTCATTTTTAACAGTTGTTTTTTGTTATTTAAAAAAATTAAAAAAATAAATGTTTGTTTATTTTTTACTACCATGTGGTTTATTTTTACTACAATTGTTAGTCATTTTTTGAACATTAAAAAACAAATGACAATGTTAGTTGAATTTACTGTAATGTAAGTTGTCCTTTCTTTAAGTGAAATTTCATTTGTTTGCAACTACAATTGCAGTGGTCTTTACCTACATAGTATTCTAAGTGTACCAATGTAGTGTGTTAGGTTTATCATTTATTTAAAATATAGGTTTATAAAAATTTAAATTTAAAACGGATAGAGAAACAAAAAAACGTGTATTGAATATCCACCAGAGGTGGATCTTGAACATCAAACAAGTTTTCAATTTATTTTTTGATCAATGGTTATAATCTTTAACTTCAAACTCATATGTATATTAGTTCTCATGTAGTGAGTAAACTAGTTCATATGTATGTTTGATGTTTGGCATGGGATTGTTACCGCTTTCAAAACGTGTTCTGATGATGGGAACCTAGAAAATTCCCGAAATAGATCTATCAACACATTCCTGAAAGGGTCAAATAATAAATTTTAAAACAAAAAACTCTTTAGATTACTTGTTAGGACAATATCCTAATGAAGAAATATAGAGTATGGCCTCGAACTTGAATAATTTTCATTTTCATTGCACAATTAAAGGTCGAAAAAAAAATAATTTTTATTTTTAATAAAAATTATAACAAACTTGTATAAAAGGCAGAGTACCGCCAAGTTTACTTCCCCTGTTTTGCTTACAAACTAAACAAAATATAAAAAGGAGAGAGAAACAAAAAAACGTGTATTGAATATCCACCGGAGGTGGATCTTGCACATCAAACAAGTTTTCAATTTATTTTTTGATCAATGGTTATAATCTTTAACTTCAAACTCATATGTATATTAGTTCTCATGTAGTGAGTAAACTAGTTCATATGTATGTTTGATGTTTGGCATGGGATTGCTACCGCTTTCAAAACGTGTTCTGATGATGGGAACCTAGAAAATTAACGAAATAGATCTATCAACACATTCCTGAAAGGGTCAAATAATAAATTTGAAAACAAAAAACTCTTTAGATTACTTGTTAGGACAATATCCTAATGAAGAAATATAGAGTATGGCCTCGAACTTGAATAATTTTCATTTTCATTGCACAATTAAAGGTCGAAAAAAACATAATTTTTATTTTTAATAAAAATTATAACAAACTTGTATAAAAGGCAGAGTACCGCCAAGTTTACTTCCCCTGTTTTGCTTACAAACTAAACAAAATATAAAAAGGAGAGAGAAACAAAAAAAAAACGTGTATTGAATATCCACCAGAGGTGGATCTTGCACATCAAACAAGTTTTCAATTTATTATTTTTTGATCAATGGTTATAATCTTTAACTTCAAACTCATATGTATATTAGTTCTCATGTAGTGAGTAAACAAGTTCATATGTATGTTTGATGTTTGGCATGGGATTGCTACCGCTTTCAAAACGTGTTCTGATGATGGGAACCTAGAAAATTAACGAAATAGATCTATCAACACATTCCTGAAAGGGTCAAATAATAAATTTGAAAACAAAAAACTCTTTAGATTATTTGTTAGGACAATATCCTAATGAAGAAATATAGAGTATGGCCTCGAACTTGAATAATTTTCATTTTCATTGCACAATTAGAGGTCGAAAAAAACATAATTTTTATTTTTAATGAAAATTATAACAAACTTAATTTTGCATTATTTTTAAAGCTCCATTTATGAAAAGAAAACAAAAAATTACAGATTAAAAATGTTATAGGTATTTTTCATTAAACAACTTATACAAATTAAAATAATACAGTAAGTGTTAATTACCAAAAATTGCCAAAAATTTGGAATCAAAATTATAGCGAATATATAAAAACCAAAACGTGTCCCAGTAAAAAATTTTCGTGATTTTGGAAGCAGGATAAAACAAATGCGCTGATGTAAGTGCTTACTATTACATAATATTGAATAACAAACAAAAATTTTTCGCTTACTGTTTTCTCTCATAAGTAAGCAGCTTAAGCATCCCAAGGACGTAGGTTGTAATGCAGAAAGTTCCATATCGTGGGTTATAAAGGATCTGTTAGAATTTTTCCGAGTGATTTCCGATTGTGTTTGATGTTTTCGAGTATGAAATAAAAAATGGTTAGTCATTTAACTGTTTCTGAAGAGCTTGCACGTGGAGCGGTAAAAAAATAAAATAATTATATTATATGTTAAACATTTTAACAACAAAAAACTAATATCTGTAGAATTTTATGTAGAATAAATTATGTATATTCATATTATTACTTTCAATCGTAATAATGTAGACATGAAATGTGATTTTACTGAAACCGCTGAAATCCGCGCTTATTTTGCGAAAAAATAATAAATTGTGACCAACATTATTTTTTCTTTTTTAGTTTTTTTTGTAATATTGAATTTTTGTTCTTGAAGACTTTTTTATATGATAAACTACAATTTACAGCCATTGAGAAAAAAAAATCGAAATAAATTTCAATTTAAAAAATTGTTGGAGCCTGCTGTTTTTTTTGTTTAGCTTTTAATTTATTACCGTGGTTAAATTTTAAACAATATATCGTCTATACGCGGTATTGCACTATGCTCCATTTCCACAAACTTATTAACCGTTCTCTTGCAATTTACACATAGTCTGATAGACCCATCCCCTTTATTAACGATAACAAGAGGACTGGCCCAACTACTTCTTGTCACTGGCACTAACACGCCTTCGTCACACAATCTTCGAATTTCCTGTTCCACTTTAGATTTTAGTCCATATGGAACAGTACTGGCCTTACAAAAAATTGGATATGAATCATTTTTCAATACTATTTCCGCTTTGAAATTTCTTATGACAGTATCATTCGATTTAGTAAAAATAGCATTATACTTTTCTAAAAACTTTGTTTTATTAAATTTTGATTCAGAATTTATTATTGTTACATCAACATCAACATTATCATAATTCATAATTTTAGATCTCAATTCAGAATTATTCTCAGTCTTACTGACATTACCATATTCATATTCAATAAAAAATCTTTCCCATCCACAAAAAATTTCATTTAACCAATTCCTACCCAATAATGGATGAAAGTATACTTCTATGTTCAAAACTATTAATTTCAGATAAAAATTACAATTTCTAAACTTAACGTTAACCATAAATTCACCTAACGTCTTTACATTTTCTCCAGAAATTAATCCATAAGATTTTTCCCTCATTTAACATTTTAATTTTAGAAAAATATTTATAGTAATCCTCCTTATGAATTACAGTAACGACCCGCCCCTGAATCCACTTCAAATTCCATAATACAATTCTCAATACATAATTCAATTTTAAGAGGCTTATTCTTAAGAGATGAGATATTGTTTATACAGTTAGAATTATTTTCCTCCTCTTCGGACTCTTCCTCTAAGCTCTTAATTTTAAATTTTTCCCTCTTCTTTTTACAAAATCTTTGTAAATGCCCTGGCTTACCACAATAAAAACATACAACATTTTTATAAAAATTTTGTTTCCCGTTATTTGATGTTTTATTGTAACTGCTGGGTGAGTTATTGTTGACTGCGCTGCTTCGATGTTCTGCTCTGTCATCTCTTTTTAATGTGCCATACCCTTTTTTCCTCACAACGTTAAGATTTGCCTCTTCCTCTTCGTCTTTGATCATATCAACATTTGTTGTTGTCAACTCGACTGCATTTGCTAATTCTACTGCCTTTTCAAATTGGTTTAAATTGCTTTCACTTAACAAACGTTGTTGTATTTTTTCATCATTAACTCCACATACAAATTGAATTAACAATGCCTTGTTTAAAAAATCACCAAAATCGCAATATTGTGCTTGTTGTTTTAGTTCAATAACAAAATCTCCCAATTTTTGACTTACGGTTCTGTTTGTTTTAAAGAATTTATAGCACTCAGCAATAATGTTTCTTTTTGGCTTCAAATGGTTTTTTAGCTTAATAACCAATTCCGCATATGAAAAGTCATCCTCAGTCTTAGGAGCCGTTAATGAAACAATAATCTTATATAATTCAGCACCACCAAAACTGCATAAAAATCCAATCTTCTCTGAATCTTTAATAGCATTTAATTTAAACAAGTGATCTAATCTTCGAACATATAGATCAAAATCATCCCCTAATATAAAGGGTTCAGCAGTACCGATAAATTTTGCCATTTGTACTTCTTCATTTGCAACTTTGTCTTTTTCGTCTTTCACCATTAACTTTTTACCGTCGTCGCCAATGATATATAGATAAAACCAGTGCGTTTGAGTTCTGCTTAAAGACTGTTTTATTTGATATTTAAAGCATAATTATAAACAGTAGTTAGTCTTACAATAACTTAACTAAGAGAACTTAATAACTAAGAGAACCTATTTATAAATACATATCACTGGTTTTATCTATATATCATTGGCGACGAGGATGGGATATGGTACAGGAATATCCATTCCAATTTGATTAAATGGGTGAAGGGAAGGATCATAAGGAAACTTAGTACATATCGATATTTGGTGTCGATTAATGGTGTAGTACGGCAAGCACACACAGATCAGATTAGGAGGGATTCCACTCGCAATAGTGATACTATATGGTTACCAAATGAGGGGTCCGGAGATGAGGAAAAGAATAGGCTAGCTAACGAGGAAGGTACAGGGGTGGTGACACGTAGTATGGCTAGGAAGATGAAAGTTGTTGATAAGGGGAAATCTTAGTTAAGTTGGGAGGAATGATATGTATTTATAAATAGGTTCTCTTAGTTATTAAGTTCTCTTAGTTAAGTTATTGTAAGACTAACTACTGTTTATAATTATGCTTTAAATATCAAATAAAACAGTCTTTAAGCAGAACTCAAACGCACTGGTTTTATCTATATATCAAACCACATTTGCAGCATAAATTTGGAATGAAAAATTTTTCCAGTTCTTGCAATTCTCGCGCCACAAAAAGGCTATATTTGTAATTTTTTTGTATGTATTCAGTTATAACAAGGACAGCGATTTTCTTGCAAATGCATGTTTGTAGCCAGAAGCAAAAAATCGATTTTGACCAAATACTTTTCTGAATCAAAGAATTTGCAACAAAATGTCATAGATTTGTTGTTGTTATTAAATGCATATTTTTGGATATATGCATATTTTAGTGCATATTTTAGCATTTTTTGTTGCATATTTTGCATATTTTCAACAGCAGCATATTTTGTAAAAATAAAAATTGAGATTTAATTAAAAATATACAAAAGAAAACATTTGTAACCCTTAACGTAGCATCTAAATGTCAGTTGTAAGACATTTATTTATATTGGATTTCATTTTTAAACCAACGCTCTCCAGTAATAAATCGATTTTCAATAATTCACATATTTTAAGTGAATATTTTTTTGATTTTTAGAGGTGTTTAGGTGGTTTTATGGTGTTTAGTGCACATTTCCTTTTGATTCCATATTTTAGTGCATCAAATTCGTTGCCCTTGTTATAACCATCAGCTTTATTTTGTGCGACATTTTTGACCTATTTATATATCAATATTTATATATCAAACTCTTAAACTAAACCTATTTAGAATGAAAAATTTTGTACTTTCATCTAAAATATATAATAATAAAAAAAAAAAAATACTGACTTTCCTCTAAATCAGCCATAATAAAATGGGTCCCGACGCTAGCTGGATTAAGGAATACCTACAGTGTCCTATTTATTGGAATTCGTTTGACATGTTTAAGGAAAATCGTCTAAAATTATTTTAACATTTGCAATAATTAATTTTTTTTTATTTTTTTTTTATAGTAATTAAATGTGCTAAAGTCCCAAAACTTATTTAACAAATTGTGAAAAGCAATCTGATGTAGGCATGTCCCTATCCGGATTTCATTCCTGCCCAAGGAAATCTTCAGGGGACTTTGTTATTAGAATTTCTAGAGATATTTGTTATGTTAAATCACAAACTCAATGAGAATTTCTTGTCCTCGTCTAGGAGCGAGATTCAAAATTTAAAATATCAAAGAAAAAACAAAAACAACAACAAAAAATTGTCACAATTGGCTTTGTCATCTTCCAAATACTACTCTGTTTTTTTGACAGACCTAGCAATGTAGTGACGTTTATTCAAGTAAATCAACAATAGAAAATCATATGTTTTCTATTAGTGTCAGTTACATTTAAATTTGCACAAGCACCTGCATATTTGTTATTTAAATTTATTTTCATCGGGATAAACTTTAATTGCATTTATAGTAATTAAATGTGCTAAAGTCCCAAAACTTATTTAACAAATTGTGAAAACCAATCTGATGTAGGCATGTCCCTATCCGGATTTCATTCCTGCCCAAGGAAATCTTCAGGGGACTTTGTTATTAGAATTTCTAGAGATATTTGTTATGTTAAATCACAAACTCAATGAGAATTTCTTGTCCTCGTCTAGGAGCGAGATTCAAAATTTAAAATATCAAAGAAAAAACAAAAACAACAACAAAAAATTGTCACAATTGGCTTTGTCATCTTCCAAATACTACTCTGCTTTTTTGACAGACCTAGCAATGTAGTGATGTTTATTCAAGTAAATCAACAATAGAAAATCATATGTTTTCTATTAGTGTCAGTTACATTTAAATTTGCACAAGCACCTGCATATTTTTTTATTTGTATTAATAATTGGCAATTAATGCAACATTTTGGAAAGTTGTTTGGCCTAGTGCGGTTAACAGTCTGATAACTATATTTTTTTGTGTATAGAAATAAAAAAGAAAATAAATACAGATATTTATATCTTTTTGACAATCGAGACAAGATCTGGTAAATTAGAGAATTTTTTTTAATTTAATATAAGGTTGTCCCGTCACAAATTCGACGTTTTTTCAGAAGCACCCTAATGCAATTTATTAACATCAAAACAAGAGAAAAATTTTGCAGAAGTGTTAAGTTCAATAGTTATTGTTAAACAAAGTTAGAATAATATGAAGTGATGAGTTCGTGAACTATATCAAAAGGAACAAGAAGCACTTTAATTTTGGAAACACCAATATTTGCAAATAAATAAAAAACTGCACAATGTTTTTTCTTTAAAATACATAAACAATAGTATTTGTTTTTATATACAGGGTGGGCCAAATAAGACCCACCAATGTAAACTACTTCTTGTAATAATAGTTTTTTGATTAATTTTTTTTTGTTATATATTAAATACATTTCATTGAAATTTAGAGGGACTATGTATGAAATTTGACATCACACACATATCTACAATTTTGCTCGATACAAACATTGGCTCTTTTAAGCGCGTTTTCCATAACACCACGTAATGGTTGCAGGCTCAGTATTTCGCCTCGAATATTCTGGTTTAGCTGTCTAATTTTTTCTTGCTTATTGACATACATTTTTCTTATAAAATATCCCCATAAAAAAAGGCGGGCGCAGTTAAATCTGGCGAACGAGGTGGCCAAGGGAATTCAGAATATTTTTAAATCACAAATTCGCCAAAAATTCTTACAACAAATTCATAGTTTAAGATGCTTCTCCACCATTGGCCGCAAAAAGTTGTAGATCATTGTTCTGTAAGAAGCCCCGGAAATCGTTTCTGGAATTTCATACTTATTCTCGAAAAAGTATGGAATGATAACTTTATCGGCCATAACACCACACCAAACATTGCATCTGGATGGAAGTAACTGATGCTGCTGTGTTTCCCTTGGCTTTTCAGAGCCCCACAATCCACAGTTTTGCTCATTGACATAACCGTTTGAATGGAAATGCGCTTCATCCGACATCAAAAGATTAATTAAAAGAACATTTTGTGTTGATAATTCTGTAAAACGAATATCGTAGTGCCGTCGTTGTTGGTGGTCTTGCGGAAGCATAACTTGCACAATCTGAATTTGATATGGATGCATCTTAAGATTTAACTTTAAAATTCTCTGCAATGTTGTTCTTGAAATGTTGAAATGCCTGGAACGACGACGAGTTGAGCCATATGCATCATTTGCAACACTCTGCCACAAAGTTGCCACGTTGTCTTTAGAGGTCGATGGCGACCTCTTCCAGGAAAGTAGGCCACTGAATCCCGTTTCTCAAAACGGCTGATCAAATTCCTTATCATAAAGGCTGTGGGAGCTAATCTTGAATTAAAATGTTGATACTTTTGCTGCGTCATAACTATTGATCTTTGACAAGAATAAAAAAAATCGATAATTTTAGTACGTTGTTGTGTACTGTATCTATCCATTATAAATTTCCAAGAACTCAATTATAAACCAAAGAGAAAAAAAACACAATTATATTAGAAAACAAAAAAGTTATTCGGGTTTAACCTTGGTAGGTCTTATTTGTCCCACCCTGTATATATATATTTGTCATCACCAGGACCATACATTAAAAATAAGTTGAGGCCTTAAGTTTTCTATATAAATGCTAATACCAAAGCATTGGCATTTATATGAAAAAAAAACAGTGCCTCAATGCTGAAATCCCAAGTATGACCAGGACAGCCAGAAATATTTTCTAACTTAAAATTTAAAAACTCAATATTGGAAACAACATGTTATTATAAAAATATTGAAAAGTATACTGAAAAAATTTTTAAAATGTCTCTGAATAGTATTTTAAGAACTAATTTTTAATTTTTTTTTTGGCAGTGTGTATCATAATCTACTACAAACTATTTGAAACGATGCATCCTCGATTATACAGTGGCCCACAGCGGTAAGACTGAATTTTGGCCAAAACTGGAATTTGAGAGATAGGGGTATAAAAATTATCCTATGGGTCAAACAAATTATGGCAGCCATAATTTTTAAAATTTGGATATATTTATGTTTAATCAATTGTGTTTAAAAGATTTGGGGTCGACGAGTCCGAATCTGGAAACGAAAATTTTAAATTCAAAATGGCAGCTTCAATACGGCGATTTAATTTTTTTCGTAAATTTGTTTGTGTTATCTGATTGGATTAAAATGTGAATTTCACGGTTGGTTAGCACGAATCTGATATTAGATATTTAAAACTCAAAATGTCGGATCCAAAATGGTGACCATAAATTAGAATATTAATATTTCGGATATTAATTACTTTTTCATGAAGGCTTAACAGTCAGTTAGTGTCCGGCCGAAGTCTTCGGCCAAAATAGGATATTTATTCGGTTTTTTTTAGTATTTGGAGGCAATAAGGACACATTTTGATATTGAAAACATATTTGTTGAGCCATTTTATTTTGATTTTGAGTAAAAAATTTGACCTAGCATGTTCGAATTTATGATTTGCTGTAAGCAATTAATCAGTTTAAATTTTTTGTTGCCATGTCTTCATTTAAAACGGAGATTGGAAGAGACTTACATAATAAATTTGCAATATGTTGGAGTATTTACAATCGCTACCGCTACGTAATTGCGTAGCACACGTGCATTATCTTGATGAAAACGAATTATTTTCTTGCCATATGGGTTCTTTTTTTTAATCCTCGTTAAATCGGCCCAATAAGTTGTCATAATATTCGCCGTTTATTGTTTTTCCCTTTTGAATGTAATCGATGTGGACTATAACGCGTGTATCCCAAAAAACTGTTGCCATCACCTTATTGGCCGACAAACTTACAAATGTAAATAATTATATAAAAACCAGATACTTTTGTATCCGGATTTTGACCTGATATAATTGTATATGAATGTAGCGCATACTATGGAGACATCTGTATATACATCCAAAATTATCCCCTAAGTATTCGGTGTATCGAGCCAATTGTCCTCATCTTATAAGCTAGATGTATAAAAACTTTGAGGACAGTCCCCAAAGTAAGCAAATGTTCCTAAACTATGCGGTGTATCGAATAAATGTTCCAACATTATGCGCTGTGCATACATATACATATATGTATGCACAGCGTATACTGATGTCCCCATTGTATGCGCTGTGCGTACTATATGTATGCACAGCGCATACTATGGGGACATCTGTATATACACCCAAAATTGTCCCCTAAGTATGCGGTGTATCGAACCAATTGTCCTCATCTTATACGCTAGATGTATGAAAACTTTGAGGACAGTTTATATATATATATATATATGTATGCACAGCGCATAGTTTAGGGACACGCCCAAAATTGTCGCCGAAATATGCGGTGTATAGACAAAATTGTCCTCATCTTAAACGCTAGATGTATGAAAAGGCGCGAAAACTTTGGGGACAGTCCCCAAAGTAAGCAAATGTCCCTAAACTATGCGGGGGAATGAATAAATGTCTCTAGACTATGCGCTGTGTATACATATATATATATATATATATATATATATATATATACATAATATACATATATTGTATAAAATAATGCATGATTATATGTAAATAGTTTTTCTATAGAAAAAGTAACTCCGTATCTGTGGGTGTTTTTAAAGAAAAAATGTCCTTGAAACTGTGGATTTCTGTATAGAAAAGATAATTTAAAATCATCGTGGGTTTAAAAATTCACAAGCTCTTACATAAAAACACAGAATCTGATTCTCATATCTAAAGAAAAACATGCTTAAAGATCTACTTTGGGTATGCACTAAATACAAAGTTTAGAATAATATTCCATGACAATCTTTTGTGTTGGCCATATCTCGGATTTGGCCCATACAAATTTGAATTTATTGAAAATCAGGCTGTTAAAATTCATGCAACTGAAAAAAGGACGAAAAGGGCGGTTAAAAAATGCAAAAGTTGAAAAATTAAACCTCAGTATTACTTCTTTGTTTTTGCAATTAATGTTTCGAAGACCAAGACTATTATCGTCGCCATTATCACTAGTACAACCGTCACATTAACTGCAACTTCTAGATCCCAACATTGAAACATCATTTATAACCTCTTCCAATACTGCTGTTTTATTTAAAGATGAGACCAGGAAAGAACGTCTTGGTTCAACTTTAAGCTGTTAGAGAAAAAATGCAAATTACGAGCAAAAATTTAAATAAAGGGTGGTTAAATTTCAAGGGCCGATGTTGATTTTGAATAAAACACAAACTATTTAGGAAATTATTGTAATTTTATTTTATTATGATATATTGGTATTACTCAATTATGTATGGAACAAAATATCGGCCAAATGGGCTCCGCGACCACGGCGGCACACCTCCATCCGATGGTCCAAATTTTCGATGACGCTGAGGCATAATGGAGGTTCTATGCCGTTAATGTGCCGAATTATCTCATCCTTTAGCTCTTGAATTGTTGCTGGCTTATCGACGTACACCTTTTCTTTCAAATAACCCCAAAGAAAAAAGTCCAACGGTGTCAAATCACATGATCTTGGCGGCCAATTGACATCGCCATTACGTGAGATAACACGGCCATTGAATTTGTTGCGCAAAAGAGCCATTGTTTCGTTAGCTGTGTGGCAAGTGGCACCGTCCTGCTGAAACCACATATCGTCCACATCCATATCTTCCAATTCGGGCCATAAAAAGTTCGTTATCATCTCACGATAGCGAACACCATTCACAGTAAGTGCCTGACCGGCCTCATTTTGGAAAAAATACGGCCCGATGATGCCGCCAGCCCATAAACCGCACCAAACAGTCACTCTTTGTAGGTGCATTGGTTTTTCGACAATCACTCTTGGATTCTCATTCGCCCAAATGCGGCAATTCTGTTTATTGACGAATCCACTGAGGTAAAAATGTGCCTCATCACTGAAGATGATTTTCTTCGAAAATTGATCATCCACTGTTGCCATTTCTTGCCACCATTCTGCCCATTCACGACGTTTGGAATGGTCAAGAGGCTTTAGTTCTTGAGCCAATTGCACCTTGTAAGCGTGTAAATGCAAGTCTTTATGCATAATGTTCATCAACGACGAGCGTGAGAGGTGCAATTGTTGGGCACGACGACGAGTTGAGGTGGACGGCTCTTCAGCCACACTATCGCGAACAGCAGCAATATTTTCTGCAGTACGAGCTGTACGAGCATGCACTGGTGTTCTCACATCTTCTACAGACCCGGTTTGCTCGAATTTTTCCACGATTTTTGCGATTGTACGCACATTTGGACGATCAAATTGACCAAAAAAATCACGAAGTGCACGATATGCATTTTGATTTGAACGCCCATTTTCATAATAAGTCTGGATAACTTTAACACGTTGTTGGGTTGTGTGAGTGGTTCAAATTGAGTAAGTCTGAAATAGAGAAATGTCAAATAAAATTCGGAAAAAAACTTGGCGTTTAGGTGTGGTTCACATTCAACATCGGCCCTTACAATTTAACCACCCTTTATAACACCTAATGCAAGATTTTATTCAACTTGATTCTCAACTCTTACAGGTCCTAAATTGGTAGTATACCCGGAATTTTACTTGGAAGTATACTTTACTAATCGTCACGTTGTAATGCACAAACTTACAAACTTTGTAGTAGTGAATTTACAAGCGTTTTTTAGAATATAGTTATGAAGCTTTTCATTAGCTTTTAGTTCATATGCAGCACAATCCATAAATATTCAAAACTTACCCCAAAACACTCAAAAGAATTCGCTTCTATTGAATATTGTGATTCATTTGGCTAAACTCTATGCCTACACGAAATTTGAGAAATGAGCATTAACGATGGTTTAAATAAAATTCGAACCCGGTTTTCTTATTCGTGGTTTTTGGTTGCCTTTAAATAATTATAGAGGAGTTGAGTGATTATGAAACACTACATCGAGCTACATTTCTTCATTCAGCGTTGCCACCAATTAGGTGAAAAAATGCTTTCGGAAAAGTTGAAAAAAGAATGCAAATCAAAAGAATTGAACTTTCATTAAACCATAACCATTACTTAAGATGCAATTAATAAGGATCATAAAAGAGTTCTTTTTTTCTGGATAGTTAAAGTCTGTGTTTAAAACAAAATTGTAAAAAATTTGCCAAATTTATTTACAACACGTTTTAAACAAAAAAGGTGTTTTTAGTAATGCTGTTATAAAAAACTTGTATTTTATATATTTATTAAACTGTACAAGAAAAAGAAATTTATTTTAAGATTAAGAGGCTCATAAACTTGGAATCACCAATATTTTATTAAATTAATAAACTATTACAGTTTTGGAAAAAAGAAATTTATTTGGAAGCACTTAAACATTTGATGAAATGTTTGGTAATTTGTTTATAGAAACTAAACGTGATCTTAATGTTTTGACGTTGTGTGATTGTTTTTTTTTTCAGTTTTTGCTATATGGCGTAACATATATGTATCGAATAGTCTATTTAAACATAGTCTTTTCAAACAACATAAATAATAAACGCTTATTATTATGCGATAAACGATAATAAACCCGTATTATTAGGTGATCCACAATATTAATAATTTTTGTTTATTTCTACCTTACAAAATTGTTGAAAGTCATAATTCGAAAATAGCGTTATTTGGTTATCTGTAATTTAATGTCAAAATATTTACACACAGAGAAATAAAGTGCCAACCGAATTGAAAAGTGTATTTTAATGGTAGCAACTTAAAAATTCAGTTAGTACAACGATATTTACATTAGATTTCAGAATGTTTTGGGTGTTGAAACAAAAATCAAGTTGAAATAACCAAACTTTTTTGTAAAAACTAATGTTGAGTTGTTCCAGCCGAGTGAAATTCGAAATACCGAATTTGAGTCGTAGTAACCAAATATCAGTTGTCAAATAGCAAAATTTTTCTCTGTATGTACTGTTTTCATTAAGATCTGGTGGTTTATACAAAATTATAGCACAATATTACAGTCTATCATTCATTCTTTGAAACAACGGTTGCCAAATGGGGGTTCGAAGTAAGTATTTCAGGAGGTCCGCGAAGAGTTCCGTCAACATGAGTGTTTAAAACAAATTATAAAAAAATTACAGATTATTTTTAAAAACTTTATTAATATTTAATACTTAATATTATAAAAAAATGTAATTGAATAATTGAAATTTTTTTTTGGATCCATGGGTTAGATCCATTCTCGACTAAATCATTTACAATAGGTTCTTTCAATAATTGTGGTCCATGTTTGTTTGATAACTACCTGATCAAAAATTACATATATCTTCAATATAACAGCATTTCCCATTACCAAAAGAATCGATGGTCGTTTAAATAACGAAAAATTAAAGAAATTACTTAAAACTTACAAAAGTTTTTTTTATTAATTTTATTTTTATGCTCATAGTTTTTACCTTTCACATCTAAACCAATACAAAATAGATTCACTAGAATTGGGAGACACATTCAATATTTGAAAAATGGTGTTATTTTATAAAGTTTGAAGTATACCAAGTGGATGTCAGCGTACCAATAGCAGGATACGAACATCACAAACTTATAAGAAATTGGCATACATTTGTTTGACAATGTATGTATCAATTCTGCCAAAACTTACATTAAACAAACTATTTGAATGAGCTTAATACTAAAATGCACAAAGGCCCGAATTTCAAAAAAAGCTAAGACCCGTATTTAATTAAATCGACTAAAGATTAAAATATGTTAATTTGGCATTTTTATTACAAACAACCCCAAACAAAAAATTCAAAAACCGTTTTTTTACAGAATATCCTTAAAAAAAGGACATGGATGATCGTCCTTGGACAAATTGTATATACAGTTGGACGCGCCTTAAAAAACCTTTCTTATGATACCCATATTGTATATGTTGGTAAGGAAACAGATTCTTAAATTAACAAAACATGCAAAAATGGACCCTTTTTTAAAATGGTCCAGCTCACGAGAGGTCAAAGCTAGAGCAGAAATATTTTAGATGTCATCATAAAAAATACCAATGTTCATTTTGAGGGGGGGGGTACACCTTGCACGAATTTCACTTCCATACAACTTGAGTCGCTCTAATATATATATGTATATATATATATTAGGGCGGGTCGATTTATTTTTCGACAATTTCCCTATGATTTCCGTATTCTATGGGTTATTCCATGAAAATTTGCCGAAGGAACCATACCTCTATCGTTAAAATCGAGTCCCCTACTTTTTGTTGGTAGATTTTTTCCCATATTGACGTTCGTATGAAATATTACCTACACGTTCACATCCATAACTCAAAAACTATCGATCGGGTTTAATCGCCAGTAAACGCGTTAGTAAACGGTAAACGGTGAGCTCATTTTGATCAATTTACAAAAAAAAATCTCCCACATTGGTCCAACGGTTCAAAAGTTACGGGCATTTTTGTCCAAATTTTGGAGCATTTTTCCATTTTTTTCATGATTTTGTCCAAGAATATTACTTTCATGGCCATTTTTTTGGCTCAATCCATTATTTAATTCAATTTACAATTCAAAACGAAGAGTTTAAGCCCAAATTTATCGAAGTCGGTTGATTAATTCATGCGATATTGCTAAAACAAAATAACACATAAAACCAACTTTTTGATTTTTTTTCCCTTTTTATTTTTTTTTTTTACAAAAATTCAAATTAAGAGATAATAAAGTATCTATCAACCTATTATCAAAAAAAATATTCAATTTGAGTGTAGTAAAAGACCAAATGTGAAAAAAAACATTATTTTTTCTGAAGGTCTTGTTTGCTTTCAAGTCTGGGTGTTTTCGTACGGCTTTCTAATGTCGTCGCCATAGCGCCTTCTACATTCTTTCCTGCAACTCGTTTAGCAGTGGCAGCCAGCAATTGGACATGTCTTTCCGTTCCTTGAATGTGTAAAGGAATTTGTGGATCATCGAACGGTGACACTTCGTAATTTATACATCCCTCCAAATGTTCATACGAATAACTTTGCGTAAACGGTGGTTCGAATAAAATGGTATCGTCATTTAAATCAATCATATTTGTATATTCCGTACAATTAAAGTTTATAAGAGATTTTTTATAAACTCTAAGTTCCGTTGGGTCGACAATATCTCTTCGGAAAGACATGTCCAATTGCTGGCTGCCACTGCTAAACGAGTTGCAGGAAAGAATGTAGAAGGCGCTATGGCGACGACATTAGAAAGCCGTACGAAAACACCCAGACTTGAAAGCAAACAAGACTTTCAGAAAAAATAATGTTTTTTTTTACATTTTGTCTTTTACTACACTCAAATTGAATATTTTTTTTTTGATAATAGGTTGATAGATACTTTATTATCTCTTAATTTGAATTTTTGTAGAGAAAAAAATTAAAAAGGGAAAAAAAATCAAAAAGTTGGTTTTATGTGTTATTTTGTTTTAGCAATATCGCATGAATTAATCAACCGAATTCGATAAATTTGGGCTTAAACTCTTAGTTTTGAATGGTAAATTGAATTAAATAATGGATTGAGCCAAAAAAATGGCCATGAAAGTAATATTCTTGGACAAAATCATGAAAAAATGGAAAAATGCTCCAAAATTTGGACAAAAATGCCCGTAACTTTTGAACCGTTGGACCAATGTTGGAGATTTTTTTTTGTAAATTGATCAAAATGAGCTCACCTTTCCTACTGGCGATTAAACCCGATCGATAGTTTTTGAGTTATGGATGTGAACGTGTAGGTAATATTTCATACGAACGTCAATTTGGGAAAAAATCTACCAACAAAAAGTAGGGGACTCGATTTTAACGATAGAGGTATGGTTCCTTCGGCAAATTTTCATGGAATAACCCATAGAATACGGAAATCATAGGGAAATTGGTGAATTTTTTCACTCCCTACAAATCGACCCACCCTAATATATATATATATATATATATATATATATATATATATATATGCACAGCGCATAGTTTAGGGACACGCCCAAAATTGTCGCCGGAATATGCGGTGTATAGAAAAAATTGTCCTCATCTTAAACGCTAGATGCATGAAAAGGCGCGAAAATTTTGGGGACAGTCCCCAAAGTAAGCAAATGTCCCTAAACTATGCGGGGGAATGAATAAATGTCTCTAGAGTATGCGGTGTACATACATATATATATATATATATATACTAAATGTGTTATATACTTAAGAATATTGATGGGGCTGCCAACAGACCTCTAGGCAGGTGCGACGATTATGTATCGCCTTCTCACTTTATCTGCCATCAGACGGGTGCCTTCTCGATTTAAAAAAAAAAATATTTTGAATAATTTGTGATTTTTTATTTCAATAGGGTTTAAAACATTTTAAAATTCAGAATACACTATTTACTATACAAAAACATGATTTATTTAAATTTATCGGTCTAAAAACTTAATTTTTGATTTAGGTGCAATTTTTGGATGTATGTATTTGTAAAATGTTACCTTAAAATAACTACCAACATAACCCAACATTTTATTAACGTTACCGATAGACGCATCATTTCGCTTGACTACCATAATTTTTAACTTTTATGTATTACACTTCATATCACCTAAAAAAACAACTAAAAATAAATTTTCTTAAAATCTGCAAATTTTTTAGGTGTTTATTTCAAATTCAAATATTTATTTTAAAATAATAAATTAACTTCTAAAGACTAAAACTGCTTTTCTCAATTTTTAAGTCAAATTTTATTTTAACAGCACAGGTAAGTGACTTAAATTTCAGAAACAAGTTTAAATGTATACAAAAAATTTTCAAACATTTTATAAAACCAATCATCGAACCGAATCTTTTATTTTTATAAATTCAAAAGTACCCCTTTAGAAAATTTTATAAATAATACCCAAATCTCACCCTAATTTGGGTATTATTTATATATTCCCCCCCCCCCCCCCCCCCCCCCCTGAATTCCACCTAAAGGATTTTAAACCCCCTAAATTTAGGGGGGAAAACCCTAACTAGGCAACACTGCTACAAAAATAAGTTTGCATAAATGTGCGAGGGCATGTTTTTATCCAAATTTTAAGAAAAAAAAAAGTTATATGTTTGCATACTGTTGCCTACATTATGGATTGTTTACAAAAACTAAATCTGATGCGGCAATATATGCTTTCAGTTAGAAAAGAATGCTAATGATAACCAGAGCAAACATTTTTGTTTTTTACTTTTTCATTATTGCCTTTTTTCCCATTATGTGATATCTAAAAATTAAATTTTGTAGGGATTCTTGCCAAAACAATTCAAATAGGTAAGAACTATTTTTTTTGTATTTTCGTTAAAAAATTATATAAAACTAGCTGATCCGGCAGATGTTGTCCTGACCAATTTGTTACCAAACATAGCATCCTTGGTCTGTTTTATTGAAATATGAAGTACATATATGCTACACCCAGAAAAAAGTCTTAGTTTTGGCCACCGAATTTGTTGCCAATCGAGTTCTGGCGGTTACGACAACTACACGGGAAGGTACACTTTTGGGTGTAACTTGAAACAGTTAAGGTATACCTTGAAACGTTAATTTTTATAGCTGAAATACGTTTTTTTAGACCAACACTTGTCAGTTTTTATTATTGGTTACGACAACTATCGTAATATTAACTTATATTTTTAAAGCTAATATTCAGTTGCCTAACCCAATAATACATTCCAATTAAATATTATTACGTTCCACCAAATTTTAGTGAACTTAAAAAACTTTTTTGATTTTGCTGATATTGAACAGAGGCATTCAGATTAATAGTCTTCTGTCCTACTGAATGCACCACAATCCCTTTTAATTTTCATTGCCTTATTTGATATTTAAACATTTTAATATTTCATTTTGATTAAAAAAAACTTTTTGTGTTTCGATTTAGTGTTTTGATTTAGTGTCATACTTGATTATTGATAATTTTTTTTTTTAAATTTGATAGATAATACCAATTCTCTTGTATTATTGCAAAATAAATGGTTGCTTCTACCGTACAAAATTACTAATGGAATTTTATTTGAGATGTTGATTGGAAATACCAATAGTTAGATAAATGGATTGTTTTCTAGTTCCTTTTCCCTCTTCTTAATTTCCAGTACAATACATTTGCTTTAATAATCGATTATTGGTAGTAGTTCCAAATGTATTCCAATCTGTATATTTAAGCCATCAATATAGAAAATTTTCACAAAACAAAAGAAACTAATATCTGATTTCGTTGGAATATGACGTGTCTTCAAAGAAACATCTGCTAATTGATTTGACTATTCATAACAGACTTATAAATCATTTAAATAAAAAAAAAACAAAAATGATTTTAAGAAAAAAAAATTTTGCAAAATTTATTAATTATGTCGCATTAAATAATAAAAATTATACCTATTTACAAAGAAAATTTTGAATATGCACAAACAAATTTTAATACTGATGAAAATTTGATTTTTGTTTGAAAGTAAATTTTTTTATATAGGGAGAAATTTCTTCTCAAGGACCGATTTTGTTCTTTATAATATAAAAGTTAAGCAAAGCTTACACACACATTCCAATAAATTTGAAGCTCTGTGTGACTTTTAGGTTATAGTATTTTTTATTGAAAATTGGTATAATTTCTTCGAATACAATCTGCTTACATACAGAGAAAAATTTACACATTTGGAAACTAAAATTCTGTTAACAGCAAACACAACTAAATTTTAGTTGCAACACCCAAAATATTTAGAAATGAAATTTAAATATGGTTGTACTAATCGAATTTATCGGCTGTAGCTACCAAAATACACTTTTAAATTCGATTGGCACTTTTTTCTGTGTGTACAGATAATATTATCATAGTAATTTATTTTTACTAGAAAAATCAGGGACCGTAAATAATGATTATTGCTCGTTCTTTTGAATAAATAAATCAATCACTTAGAAGATACATAAAAAAAAATTTATTGCACCATTATTATTATTTTTTGACAATCTTTGCATATCTGTCATGATTTTTAAATTTTTGATTTTTAAAGTTTTCTTCAATGGTAATGATTATTTTTGAGTAATAATAAAAGAAATCAGCCATAATCATTATTTTTGAGCAAAAAAAATAAAACTCAAAAATAATCATTATTTATGATTTTTATTTTTTTCGCTCAAAATAAAACTCACTTTCAATGTGTGGGATGGACATATTTCAGGAAGTAGGAGGAGCTTATCGAAGATTTTGGTATCAATCTCTTCTTTGGAAGATTCTCTAGCAGATTAATGCATCAATAATATTTGTGGGTGAGGTTTAAGGGGTTAATTTTTAATTTCAAAATAGGGCTTTTTTTTGCCGTATTTTGTGAAAGTAACAATGTGTGGGATGGACATATCTCAGGTAGGAGGAGGATCTTATCCAAGATTATGGTATCAATCTCTTCTTTGGAAGATTCTCTAGCAGATTAATGCATCAATCATATTTGTGGGTGGGGTTTAAGGGGTTAATTATTAATATCAAAATAGGGCTTTTTTGCCGTAAAGTCAAAATCTGGAAGCTCGATTTTCACCGTAGACGTATGGTCTAGTGAACTTTTTTGCTCAGTACAATCCCAAGAATCAGAAACGCGAAGCGCCCATTAAGATTTTTTTCCTTCCATACTAATCTCCCTACCCTAATATGTATATATATTTACACCTACATGAAAGTGAGTTTTATTTTGAGCGAAAAAAATAAAAATCATAAATAATGATTATTTTTGAGTTTTATTTTGTTTTGCTCAAACATAATGATTATTGCGGATTTTTTTTATTATTACTCAAAAATAATCATTACCATTGAAGAAAATCCTTAAAACTCATAACATAATCATTATTATGTAATTTTTATTATAAAACTCATAATGATTACGGTCCCTGAGAAAAATATGTAAATGATTAACTTTTAGTTACCTTCATCTGAAACATATATTTTTTTATTTTTTTTTGTCTAAAGTGCTTACTTTTCTCCAAATTCGCCAAAATTAAATCGGTCCACATGCTAACTGCATTCAAGGATACCTATTTTTATATAAATTACTGCACTCAGGCAAAAAAAGTTTCATCATATTGATTCATAAATGGTTTGTCATAAATTTTTCATCATATGTTTGAAGTTTTCGTAAATATGATGAAGAGTTTCATAAAAATGTATAACTAATGTTTCATACACCCTCATCATTTCATAAAGAAGTTTCATAAACTTTGTGAAAATAAATTTTTCCTTTTTAGGGAAAAATTGTGAAATTTAGAACTAAAAAATTAAAGTTTTTATTTTTTATTTGAAATATAGAATATATTATTTGCAATTAAATTTTTTAAAAACTCGAAATCTCCTCGTAGATTATTATTTAAAATTCTGATCAAATTGAATTTTTTTTTTAGTTGGTCTTAATTCCAAATATATTTTTTTTAATATATTATTAAAAATTTCGGAATTGTAATTGATCTTTTTTAAATAGAAAATTATATTTTTTAATCTCAAATGTAAATTAATAACTTGAATTATTTATATTTTTTTATTTATTTTTTTATTTTTATTCAGTATAATATTTATACAATAATATTTTTAACGCCTTAGCACCACAAAGGCTTTGTATAGGCTTAAAATCAATTTAGTCCATATTATACATATATGTATATTAGTTTTTTAAGCAATAGCACTCAAACGATCATTAAATAGCTGAATACGGCAAAAATAAGGAAACTATTTTTGGAGGGTACTTTTAGGTCACGACACGTGATTTAAGATTTCAAAAATGGTACGTTTTACTCAAAAAAGTTGTCTTATTTTTTGTCGAAAATTGGCTCAAATGTTTCGTTAAGTACACTCAAAAAAATAAGTTAGTAGAGAAGTTAGTAAAACATCTTGTAAATCAGGTATACTATTTTTCAGCAAATTTTTTGCTAAAACTATGTTTTAAACTAAAATTTGAGTTATAGTTAGTCAGCACTTAACTGTTTTGAACTAATGTTTTACTAATTTATTTTGCTAAAAAAATTGTGCTGATTAGCACATCAGTAGTGTGAATAGGGTTGCCATATTTGAAAAGTGAAAAAAAGTACATTGATGAAAAAAAAACAGTACTTTTCAAAAAAAAAACAGTACATTTTTCATTTCATCAAATTGACTAAATTTCGTCAAATTGGCTAAAATTATTAGTTTGGACGCCATTACTTTTTGCATTGGGCAGTGTCATGAAAAAATAGTGTTTACAAACATCCATTGCTTGAAAAGTAAACAAACCAAACTTATATATGTACAAAGAAACGAAGTGGAATTAATACAGGGAGATTCAAAAAATTCAATATATAAAACTATTGTACACACGAAAAAAACATGGTTAAAAAAATATATATTCTTTGTACACGCAAAAAAACTTGTTTATATGAAAATATGTAAAATATACAAAAAAAACAGTACAAAAACAGTACAAATTCAAAAAAACAGTACTTTTGCGTACTGTTTTAGGTGTTGTGAATAAAACAGTACATTTTTCAAAAAACAGTACATGTACTGTTTAAAACAGTACGAATGGCAACCCTAAGTGTGAACGACAACCAGATTAAAAGTTATACGCATAATGAATTAGATGTCAAGATGTAGTAGCGACGAGGAAAATTATGCTAAAAAGTACAACTCTAGTAAGACACATAAAAAAATCAACCATGAAATTTTTGTATCTGTTTTTCATACATAAAAAAATTGTGGATTGAAACAACTTAAATTTTGTGTTTTCACCGGCTTGTGAAAGTAATTGTCTATTAATTAAATAAAAGACAAAATAAAATATTTAAATTTAAAAAAGATTAAATGTGTATTTGTAGTCAAATTGAGTAGTCAAGTTGCAAACAAATATACAGCAGGTAGACAGAAAGAATTTTATGTTTCCTTTTTCTTATTGCAAAAAAAGGATTGTATATGTTACATTTTGTTATTTTTTCGTTTCGTTTCTATAATACTCTGCGGCATTAGCGTTCCTTTAAAAGATATCATCATTGAGACAACCATTGATGTAAGTAGTTGAAAGACAATTTCGTTTATGTTTTGTATAATTATTTCTATATATTTGCAGATATTACATTAATTCATGTCGTCAATGTGGGAGTATGAAAATTTTTCTATTTTGTAACGTATTGTAAATTATTTTAAAAAGAATCACAAAAATATGTTTTATGATTTTCAGCAAAATAAATTAACAAAATAAAAATTTTCTACAAATTTTTTGAGTTTTTTTCTTTCTACTAATATTTAGCAAAAATTTTATTAATGTTTAGCAATGTAATCCACTAAGTTTTAGCAAAACTTTTGCTGAATCTACTAATTTTGTTGCTAACAATCAGCCCGCTGATTTTAAGCAAAAGATTTTGCTGACAGCAATTTTTTTGCAAGCATCCTCCTAACTAAAATTTTGTTGACTCAGCAAAGATTTTTGCTGACTTTACTAACTTTTTTATTTGAGTGTAGAGCTTTTTAAGGGAATACTATTCATATTTTATTTAGAATACATTTGTTCCACCACAGCATTTGTTTTCAACAAGTATATAATACTTTATTTTTTTTAATTTTTCTTATAAAAACACTTTTATGACACTTAACCAGCGTCAACATTAAAAAAAAATAATTACAAATTTTTTAAGGAGTTTTTTAATTCGCTATTCGCTAAATAATTAAAAAAATGTTGCATTTTAAAAAAAATATGGCTTACAATTTTTGCAATGCAAAGTTTAGGAGAAAAGTATTTAAAAAAAATCGTAAAGCCATTACGCCCATAAGTTTTTTAGTATGAGATAATTAGTAGAAATAAATGTGTAAGGTTTATTAAAATAAATTTGAGCTTAAAACCATAAAGCCCAAAAATAAAAAAATGTCACATTGTCCAAATGCAAAGTCATATTGCCTAAAAGTTTTTTTTTGGGTATTATGACGATTGATTAAATCAGGCAATTATTGAAAACACAATACAGTGAAACCGTTTTTAAACAGTATTTGTATATTATTTACTATAATGCATTCGTGAATAGTATGAGATGTAAAGGAAAATTTTGAATACGTTGCCAGTAAACAGTATATAAAAAAATTAAGTTTTATATCATAGAATTACATAGGTATTAAACTATTCTTATTCTTCTTTTAACAACAAACATATTTTGTATATACATTCAAATATTTTTGTATAGGTATATGACGTATGTCCAACACATTCTCAAGAGTTACGTCTTCTGACAGCAAATGTTAAAGAGTTATCTATGAACTCTATGTTTAATGTTACCAACCTTGAATGGGTATGCCAATCATCTAACTCAAAAAATGTTATTTAATGAACTAAAATCAATTGAGAATATAAAGGAACAATGTAAAAGCTCCACAGTACTTCTTAGTGATACTAATGCTTCAAACGGAATACAAAAAGTTTTTAAAAATGTTTGCGAAAGGTAAGTGAGTACAATTAACGTATTGAAACACTGGGACCTGCCATACCGCCGGCTTCACTGCACACGACCCGACTCTTATAGAAGTTTGGTGCAGTAATTTTATTTATTGCTTTTTTATAATCTTTTATACAGTATTCTGGAGAATTCAAAAGACTTAGAGCTTGTTTATCTATTACGAAACGATAGAAATTAAAAAGTTACCAAAAGTTTTGTTTGTTAAATAGTTTAAAAATAAAAGTTAACAAATATTTTGTTTACTTTATTCTAAAAGCATTTAGTTAAATTTCCATAATTTTGGGCATATTGACCAACTCGATGCCCAAAATTCAAAAAAAAAAAACTACAACAACTAACAACTCACAGCGTTTTTGGTGCGATATGACATTTTATTTATGGGCTTTATGGTTTTGTGCGCTATTACCTAACGTCTTCATGTGATTTCGCATATGATCATATATAATTTTATCCTGTATTTGGTTTTTCGAAAATTGTTGATATATATTGATATACATATATAGATTGATATTACAGGAGATGTGGTATATATTAGAATACTGTACACTTAGAATACTGTATGTAGGTAAAGACCACTGCAAATGTAGTTAAAAACAAATGAAATTTCACTTGAAAAAGGTCGGCTTACATTTCAGTAAATAGTAAAAAAAAACAAACATTTACTAGCTTTATTTAAAAAAAAAAAAAAAACTTCTTTATAAAATGAATGTAAAATCATAATACAGTAATTTGATGTGATTTTAAATGAACTACACATTAGGGGGTTCCGTTAGAAACACAGTTCCAGTAATAGCACGCAAACGATAAGTATTAAATATCTGAATATGGGAAATATAAAAAAAAAACAATTTTGGAGGATACCGACACGCTATTTTAAATGTCAAAATATTTTTTGTCGAAAAATACGCTTAAAAGTTTCGTTATGTCGAGCTCATTATGGCAAAAGTATTCATATTTTTTTAGAATACTTTTAGTCTACCACCGCATTTTTTGGTTTTATCAAGTGTATATTTTTTAATTTTTTAATTTTCTTATAAAAACACTTGTATGACTTGTAGCCTAATATTAGTATTTTATTTGAAATATTTAATTTTGAGTTTAACGGGGTTTTTACTTATTTTTACACTGAACATGATTTGTTTTATTTGTCAATTGTGTTGCTTGACACAAGATCATTAGTCGAAAAAGGGTAATGCAGTGTTGTGTCAAAAGATAAATGGGTGACATTTTGGTTTGGTGTATGTATATTACAAAATCTTTTTTAAATTTCAACTCAGTGAAACTGAAATAAATGTTTAAAAACACCGGCAGTTTTTGGAAATTAGAAAAACTGTAAATGCAGTTGTGTAAACAAGACCTTGAACCATCACTGAGCAATGTTTAAGGACTACCCCACTTTATCCGTAAAAGTTACAGAGGGTTAAAGTTGAAAAATCGATAAAAATGGCTTGAAATAATCCATAGTTTTTACCTTCTTTGGTAGAGTAGTGTTTTGTCCGTCGTGCTGTCAACACGTTTTTAAATTTGTCTTGTCGTGTTTGCGATTGTCCCTATAAATTCCGTTTAAATTTAAATGAAACAAATAACATTATTAGTGTCGTTCTGTTAAAAAAAAAAAAACAAAAATTATTCATATCCATAACAAATAACAAACACAAAACATAATATAAAACTAGACTACACATCAACCATAAATCTATATAAAAAAAAAACGTTAAATAACAAATAAATTTAAAACAATAACAACAAACATTAACATTATCAAATAACAATACATTTAAACACAACTACATTAACAACAATAACAACAAGCATCAACATCATCAATCATCAATACTTTTAAATAAATATATCAACAAAAAAAAAAAATACATCTGATCCTCGCTATACGGCTCTGTTTTTTATAATGACCAAGCAAGGGGCTTTTATGCCTCCATAATAAGTGTCATTGTCCTTTCCTTTCCATTGTCTACGGTGTATAGGGGGCGGGGAGTCAAATTGTTGCCTGATTGTTTACTGTCAAAGGTATAACACTGGACATTAAATAACCAATTACAGCAACAATTTCGACTACTGTGCCCCATATACACTCGTAAGGAACATTGATTTTATTTTTTTCTTATTTTGTTATGACAGGCAGATTTCGTATAGACTTCTGCAACATACGCGGACTGAGAGCGAATTACTTTTCTGTATATGCTCACATTCGTTTTCATAGGCCGGATGTTTTCGCCTTATGTGAAACTCAGGTTTGTGAGGATGCTGATCCACAGGATTTTCACATACCTGGGTATCACCTTCTATCCCTTTTTTCTTTACATAGGGGCCTTACGGAATTGGCTAAATCCCTTGATGGCTTCGATGCCCTTTCCGATTCAATTTCGAAAATCTTGGAGGGTTGTCCGAATAGTGAAATCGTTGTTGCTGGTGATTTTAATATCCACAACTCATCCTGGATTCGCCATTCGAGCCATACAACTCCCGAGGGCCAATACGTTGAGCTTTTCGCCGCGCATAATGATCTTGCGCAACTTGTGAATGAGCCAACACACAATGTATGTGTTGAAGGGCAATCGCGGAACACTCTCGACCTCTTCCTCACTTCTCACCCTGAAAAGTATGAAGTGAAAATACTTGCACCTCTCGGCAATTCGGATCACAGTACTATTTCTGCATCTTTTTCATATTCTACTCTTCGTAGCGTTTCCAACTTAGCGCCAAAACGCTCTATTTTCCTATATGAAAAAGCTCGTTGGGCCGAGCTCAACGATTTCTTTCGGCATTTTAACTGGAAAATCTGTTTTCTCGACGACAACGTCGATGCCGCTGCAGAAATGGTAGTCAATATTATTATGCTAGGAATGAAACTTTTTATTCCAACGAAGCATATTTCGGCTAAATCAAAACACAAGTGTTGGTTTAACCAGACGTGCAAAAATGCAGTCAGATCCAGAGAGGCAGCGTTCAGTAATTGGCGTTCGAATAAGAACGCCGTTACTGATCTGCACCGCAAAAAGGCGAGAACCGAGTGTGCCAAGGTACTTAGACGCGAAAAGGTTTTATACGAACAGCGTCTACGTGCCAAAGTTCTTTCTGCTCCTCGGGGCAGTAAGACCTTTTGGTCGTTTGTTAAAAGAGTAAGGGATAATGCTAGTTATTCTATTCCAACTCTTTTAAAGGACGATCAATCATTCACTGACCCGGTTGATAAGGCCAACCTTTTCGCTGAACTTTTTGCAAGAAATTCTTACTTGCCGGAAAGCGATCAACCACTGCCCGTTCTCGAAAGGGTATCCTATACTATGCCCTTGATTTTCTTTCGGGCCCGGGCAGTCAAAAGGGTTCTTGCGGATCTCAACGTAAATAAGTCACCGGGGCCGGATGGCATATCAGCACTGGTGCTGAAACAGTGCTCTTTAACGCTGGCACGTCCATTGGCAAAACTTTTCAGCTCTTCGTACCGTGAGGGAATTTTCCCCTCTTGCTGGAAGGTGGCCAATGTCCAGCCTATCCCTAAAAAGGGTGCGGCTAACAACCCTGAAAATTACCGCCCAATCGCAATTTGCTCTGCGCTCTCCAAAGTGATGGAGACCATGGTTAACCACAATCTTGTGAAATATTTAGATACCAATTCACTTTTAAATGATCGACAGTATGGCTTCCGTAGTGGTCGATCTACGGGAGACCTGTTGGCGTTTCTATCGGAACGTTGGAGCCGGTCAATCCACCGCTTTGGTGAGAGTAAAGTGGTTGCTCTAGATATTTCTAAGGCGTTCGATCGTGTGTGGCACGGGGCACTCGTGACTAAGCTAGTTGATTTTGGTGTCGGTAATGTCTTCTCTCGATTTATAACGAGTTTTCTCAGAGACCGCACTATACGTGTTGTTTTAGATGGGGTCTCCTCAAACGAGTTTCAGCTAAATTCAGGGGTACCGCAAGGTTCTGTTCTTTCTCCTATCCTTTTTCTTATTTTTATTAATGACCTTCTTGGTCAGACCATCAACCCTATCTACTCTTTTGCAGATGACAGCAACATTTGTCATTCATTTTCATTCGATCACAGGCCAAGCTCTTTGGAGATAGAGGGCATGCGGCAGAACATGAATGACACACTCAATCAAGACCTTTCTACAATCTCCGAGTGGGGTCGCGCGAATAAGGTCGATTTTAATGCACGCAAGACCCAATGTTGTATGTTAACCCACAGACGGGCTGTGGAATTGACATTGTCATCTGTGACTATGGATGGTATAGGTATTGAGGAATCGGATACTCTTGATGTTCTGGGCATGAGAATACAATGTGATGTCCGTTGGAATAAGCACGTATTTCAAGTGTCGAAAGAGGCATTCAAGTGTCTCGGTTTTCTAAAACGGTGCAAGACTTACTTCACTCCATCCGATCTCCTTACTATTTATACCAGCTATATCCGGCCAAAAATGGAATACAACTCTCATATATGGGCAGGGGCTCCACTGTCTATTCTGAAGCTTCTGGACCGTGTTCAGGGGAGGGCGGTGAAGCTTATCAATGACAGTAGTGTATCCAACTCTATTGATTCATTGGAGCATCGTCGGAATGTGGGTTGTGTGACACTTTTCTATCGATATTACCATGGGAGATGCTCATCTGAGATAAGCGAACTTATTATACGAGCCCGAGTTTTTATTCGTAATACTCGCTTATCTAGTAGAGCACATCCGTTTGTAGTTGATTGTCCTGTGTTTCGCACAACGCATTACAGAGAAAATTCGTTTTTTAGTCGAACGATTCGTATGTGGAACAAACTTCCCGCAGAAGTCTTCCCTGTTACTTACAATTTAGAAAAATTTAAATCAAATATCCACAAACACTACTCCCTCTTTCCTCCTTCCCATACCTTATTTTCCTGATCAATACAATGCACTGCATGAGTAGGGGGCATCCCCTGAGTATTGGTTAAATTATAAAAAAAAAAAAAAAAACATTTTCTTGGGTATTTAAATACCCATTAGGCAGGAATGGGTTAACCAGCGTCAACATTAAAAAAAAATAATTACAAATTTTTTAAGGAGTTTTTTAATTCGCTATTCGCTAAATAATTAAAAAAATGTTGCATTTTAAAAAAAATATGGCTTACAATTTTTGCAATGCAAAGTTTAGGAGAAAAGTATTTAAAAAAAATCGTAAAGCCATTACGCCCATAAGTTTTTTAGTATGAGATAATTAGTAGAAATAAATGTGTAAGGTTTATTAAAATAAATTTGAGCTTAAAACCATAAAGCCCAAAAATAAAAAAATGTCACATTGTCCAAATGCAAAGTCATATTGCCTAAAAGTTTTTTTTGGGTATTATGACGATTGATTAAATCAGGCAATTATTGAAAACACAATACAGTGAAACCGTTTTTAAACAGTATTTGTATATTATTTACTATAATGCATTCGTGAATAGTATGAGATGTAAAGGAAAATTTTGAATACGTTGCCAGTAAACAGTATATAAAAAAATTAAGTTTTATATCATAGAATTACATAGGTATTAAACTATTCTTATTCTTCTTTTAACAACAAACATATTTTGTATATACATTCAAATATTTTTGTATAGGTATATGACGTATGTCCAACACATTCTCAAGAGTTACGTCTTCTGACAGCAAATGTTAAAGAGTTATCTATGAACTCTATGTTTAATGTTACCAACCTTGAATGGGTATGCCAATCATCTAACTCAAAAAATGTTATTTAATGAACTAAAATCAATTGAGAATATAAAGGAACAATGTAAAAGCTCCACAGTACTTCTTAGTGATACTAATGCTTCAAACGGAATACAAAAAGTTTTTAAAAATGTTTGCGAAAGGTAAGTGAGTACAATTAACGTATTGAAACACTGGGACCTGCCATACCGCCGGCTTCACTGCACACGACCCGACTCTTATAGAAGTTTGGTGCAGTAATTTTATTTATTGCTTTTTTATAATCTTTTATACAGTATTCTGGAGAATTCAAAAGACTTAGAGCTTGTTTATCTATTACGAAACGATAGAAATTAAAAAGTTACCAAAAGTTTTGTTTGTTAAATAGTTTAAAAATAAAAGTTAACAAATATTTTGTTTACTTTATTCTAAAAGCATTTAGTTAAATTTCCATAATTTTGGGCATATTGACCAACTCGATGCCCAAAATTCAAAAAAAAAAATTACAACAACTAACAACTCACAGCGTTTTTGGTGCGATATGACATTTTATTTATGGGCTTTATGGTTTTGTGCGCTATTACCTAACGTCTTCATGTGATTTCGCATATGATCATATATAATTTTATCCTGTATTTGGTTTTTCGAAAATTGTTGATATATATTGATATACATATATAGATTGATATTACAGGAGATGTGGTATATATTAGAATACTGTACACTTAGAATACTGTATGTAGGTAAAGACCACTGCAAATGTAGTTAAAAACAAATGAAATTTCACTTGAAAAAGGTCGGCTTACATTTCAGTAAATAGTAAAAAAAACAAACATTTACTAGCTTTATTTAAAAAAAAAAAAAAAACTTCTTTATAAAATGAATGTAAAATCATAATACAGTAATTTGATGTGATTTTAAATGAACTACACATTAGGGGGTTCCGTTAGAAACACAGTTCCAGTAATAGCACTCAAACGATAAGTATTAAATATCTGAATATGGGAAATATAAAAAAAAAACAATTTTGGAGGATACCGACACGCTATTTTAAATGTCAAAATATTTTTTGTCGAAAAATACGCTTAAAAGTTTCGTTATGTCGAGCTCATTATGGCAAAAGTATTCATATTTTTTTAGAATACTTTTAGTCTACCACCGCATTTTTTGGTTTTATCAAGTGTATATTTTTTAATTTTTTAATTTTCTTATAAAAACACTTGTATGACTTGTAGCCTAATATTAGTATTTTATTTGAAATATTTAATTTTGAGTTTAACGGGGTTTTTACTTATTTTTACACTGAACATGATTTGTTTTATTTGTCAATTGTGTTGCTTGACACAAGATCATTAGTCGAAAAAGGGTAATGCAGTGTTGTGTCAAAAGATAAATGGGTGACATTTTGGTTTGGTGTATGTATATTACAAAATCTTTTTTAAATTTCAACTCAGTGAAACTGAAATAAATGTTTAAAAACACCGGCAGTTTTTGGAAATTAGAAAAACTGTAAATGCAGTTGTGTAAACAAGACCTTGAACCATCACTGAGCAATGTTTAAGGACTACCCCACTTTATCCGTAAAAGTTACAGAGGGTTAAAGTTGAAAAATCGATAAAAATGGCTTGAAATAATCCATAGTTTTTACCTTCTTTGGTTTTTTTTTAAGTTCTCCTTATATTTCAATCTTTTCCGGCATAACACAAAGTCAGTACATATAAGAGATTATTTTAATGTTGGTTTGATAGATGCTTCATCGCTTGGTAAGAAGTTATAAGACGGTTAAATTTTGAAACCAAAACTTAAGAGTTTTTAAATTTTCGAGGTTTTTTGATAAGGGATTTCGGCCCCCCTCTATAAAATGAAAAAAGTTGAACTACAGTTGGTAGCTGTTGTAATTCTTAACATTTTGGAATTAAGCCCGTTAATGTTAAGGAGTTTCAGCAGATCAAAGTTCGAAAGAAAAAACGTAATTTTTTTAAAATACCAGTTTTTCGCGAGGCACATTCGCGGTTTCATTCGAAATTTGGTGGACTCTTGCGTAAACCGAGTTTTTTGTGAGTTTACATAAAAAAATCACTGGCGGGTTTATAAAAAATAAATTGCAAAAATTTTATGGCATTCTTGAAAAATGTGCGAAATTTACGAATCTTTTTCTAATTTTTTTTAGTAGCAATTAATGCATTTTGTTCAAATTTAATACATCAAAAGAACCGATTTGGTTTTTCATTTTTTACTTTACGTCATTATTAGAGGTAAGCGGGATGTATTTATCTAAACTTATTTTGATCTGGCACATCCAAGGCTTTGCACGAAATCGGATGAAATTTTTTTTAAATGAAAGCCCATTCGATGCCTCATTATAAAATCAGAGGCGGTTTAAAAAATTTTTATGATTATTGATTTTTTGGACCATATTAAGTTTTCTTGTTATAAAAAAGCATCCCAGATTTTTTTTTTAATTACTGGTGTAATCAGACGATTGCCAGTAATTTGACCACACATATCCTAAATATGCTATAAAGAATTGGAAAAAATTTTTTCATCGCGAATATATCGCGATTTTGGATAAACACACAATTTTTAGAAAAAAAAAATCGCAACTACTTTACATTTGTTAGTAAAAAAAAGTCATAAGATATTTTGGCTTTACCTGTCATATTTTATGTGACAATAACGAATGCAAAAAAAAATTTAAAAAAACTAAAAAAAAAAATTTCAACAATTTTAAGACCGCCATAACTTTTGACCCCCTCACGCGATTTAATTGACGCGAATGAATCTCTTATGCTAAAATAGCTCACAATACTTATGCCAACTTTCATTGATGTGCCATCAAAAAAAAATATTTTTTTTTTTACACAAAAATTTAACTCTTAGCCGGAACTCCTCATATATGGTGTTATTATAGTATGTATTGGTGGCAACCGAAATTTTCCAGAATTTTTAAACGGAAAATGGATATAAAAGATCAGCCAGTGCAACAGTTTGGTCCTTTTTTTGTTGATTATATCGAATAAAACAAACAAACAAACCAAACATATCGAACAAAATTCCGTAAGTTAAAAAAAAAAAAAAAATTAATAAATTTGAGTAAGAAAATGTTTAAATTTTTCCTAAAATTTGTTCCTTTTTGTTATACATTTTTTTTAGTTCTGTAAAAAAAATTAAAATTTTTGTTGTTTTTACCAAATATTTCATTGGATTTTTTATCCTTATTTTCCAAATTTATAAGGGTGAGTTATCATTCATTCAAGGAAAAAACTTCTCATTAATTAATTGATTTTAATCAATATTATTTATTTCTATTTTCTATTATTTTTCTATTTTGTTTAGAAAATAAATTGGATTATTTTCCAATTAGGCGAAGTTTCGATTTCTGAAAAAATCTTTATAGTGTTGACTATAATAATTAGCAACAACTATTCATATACTTGGCTGTTATGTATAGAAACATAAACCACACATACAAAAACAACACATAATCTAACCCATAACCAAAATTTATTTTTATTATCCACAGACATTCAATATCTATAAGGGCACTGTTTTACCAGAAAAACCCGAAAGACAATTTTTTTCCATCCAGGGAGAACCATTCTCGTCCATCATCTATAATCATCATATTTAATGACAAAGAGTGAAAGTGAAAATTGTAGAGAAAATCTGTGAACTTTTGTTTTAAAAAAATCCGTCCCAAATTAAAGTGAAAAACTAGCAAAACAAAAAAAAAAACTATTTAAAGATCCGTATGGACAATTTAACTTCATTGTGGAAATTAGCCAGAAATATTCCTTTATAAAGATCCGTATGGACAAGCTTCTATAACAATTAAAACAAATCATATATAAAGGAGTTAAAAACAATATAGTCTAAAAGTGCCAGAGTGTTATTAAAACTTTCATCCGATTTAATATTGTCCTTAAGAAGTGGTTAAAATTGTTTTAAGATTGAGAAAATTCCTTAAATAAAAAACTTTAAAATCAAATTTTCCCAAATCTAAAAGAAATATAATAAATTTGGCTAAAACAAAATCGAAATTGGCTAGAATAAAATGAAACAATAACAACCCAGTAAAATAGTAAAATTTAAATAACTGGTTGCAGAACAGATTATACTGTATTGTAACAGGTTCTAATTTCTGTTCTGCAACTGGTTCCTTTTGTCCTATTTGCAATAGGTTCTTTACCTCCAAACAAGAACAGGTTGCTTTAGAACCGGTTCTAGAACCAGTAATAGAACTGGTTCTGGGACTGTGACACCTTACATTTCGACTCCCAGCAACCTGTTCTAGAACCGGTACCATGTTACCGGTGGTAAAAGAACTTGTTCTAGAACAGGTTCTAAGGTAATCTGTTCTAAAAAATTTTGCTGGGAATGAACAAATTAAAAAAAAAAAAATTTTAAAAACTTAGAAACTAACAATTAATCTAATACCACAAAACTTCCAAATAATCTCAGATTTAAAATTTAAAATTTCAATTAAATTTTCTGCTCAATATAAAATTTTAATAACTAAATGTTTGTCTGAAATCAAAGAACAAATTTATTAAATTTGAATTACATTTTGTATTAGTGTTAAGTAAGATTCGTTAACTTATTCATTTTGCCTTAAACAATCAGTTTCTTCAATCATCCCAGTGCGTGAAAAGATTCATAAAATTAGAGCTGACCTGAAATGCTAAAAGAATAAAACAATGTAAAGTTAGTGCTAAATTTAATATTTTATACAAAAAGAAAAATGAATACTTCTCTTGCTAAAAAATAATACGCACGAGGAAAAAAAATACTCTCGTAATGGCAAAAGTGGCATTAGTTAAAAATCAAAACAAAAAGCTAAAAATAGTTTAAAAATTTACCATATCGTTTTCATCTTCAGTTTTTAATATCGGTTTCGTGTTATCGATTATTATTTTTTTAATCTTATTAGCGATAAAATTTGAAAGGTCGATATACATAAAGTTAAAATTAACTTAAAAAATCGAATACATCTACCATCTCAAACCTCCAAATAACATCAAACTTCATCATCATCTAGCAGACATGAAAGATCTTCTTCCATAGTTGGTATCTGGTGAATTTGAGTAATTTTAATATATTATATATTATATTATTTTATTATTTTCTCTATTTCTGTTCTTTAAGGTGGATAAAAGCTTTTAATCACTATTTTCACTCAATGTAATCTTTGCTAACTTTTGATAACTTAACTCTGTTATTATGTAAGTAATTATATATATTCTACTACATTTCTTAACAGAGGTGGAGCTTTTGCGTAAATAAAGCTTAAGCTAATGTTAACTTTTTGTTTACATAAATTAAACTTTCATTTAAAGCAATGTTAATAACATAAGTTTTTGGTTATTTTACTAGTGATTTACTAAAAGTAATTAAAGCAAATGTATTAATTAATTTAAAATAAAATTAAAAAAATTGTACCAAAATTTGGTAACTTTATAAATAAAAAAATAAATAACAATAAACATTATTTGAAAAAAAAACATTTAAACAAATTTAAGATTAACGGATTGTTTTGATTTATGAATTTGCCGCGACTTATATTGTTCTATAAATAGGCATTTAATGAGTACATAATTTAAATGAATTAAATCTTCGTTTTTTTAAATTTTTTTTTTCGGAAGGTTATTTTTGCGCCACCTTATACATAGTTTTTTTTTTCAAAGTTGTGGTATCGAATCCTGGTGAAGAAAAAAAAAATAATTTATTAATTTTTTTTATGAAAAAAATTATTGCGGATGTTTTTTTATTATCATTTGATAAAACTAATTATTTTTTTTCTTAAATTAGGAAAAATTAATAATAGCGGCGATCGTAAATTAGCATTTTTAGTAAGAACGCGTGTTCAAATATCGTCGGGACTTAAATACCATTTGCATTTCTCTCACAATTCTTCGGATTTGTTATTTTTCTGTTATTGTTGATTTTTTTTAATGAAATGGTTGACAAAATTATTTTAACCATGATTTAAATTTGCAAAAGTTAATCGCGTTTATATTTTTTTTATTATTTATTTTATTTTATATTTTTAATTTATAGAATTTTCACACCCTGGTATCCGAACGGGTACCTTTACATTTTGTTTCAGCAATTTTTTTTTTGATCTTTACACACATCGTCATTACATTTTGTTTTTTTCTTATTGAATTACATAATAACATTAGTTATGGTTTGTGTTAATTTATTTTTCAATATAATGTTCGAATTAACTATGAAATTCTAAACTTTAGTGTTCTAATTTCTCGCAAGTTGTTCGGATAGGGTAAACATACAATAATTTAAGCTTTTTTTTTTTTTTTTTGTGCGCCCCGGTAGGCTACTTGGTAGCGTGCTGGCTTATCAGTGCGGTGGTTGTGGGTTCGATTCCCACCAGAGGCACTGGTCTGTTTTCGCTACAACGCGCCGAAGGCCATTGTAGCTAGTGCTCGGTTAGGGTAATAGTATATAATTTGTAATTATATGATTATTAATTAATAAAAAGAAAAAAAAAATTTAAGCTTTCTTTACATGATCAAGGTTGGGAGGGGTAATATGTGTCAACATCAACACGCATCTCGCTGATAAACGGTGTTACTGGTTCTTTTGGATGTCCTTTACTTTTCCTTTTTCCCTCTCTCCATTTTATTCCACAATTAAAATAACCTTCATAGCATATGCTCCAGTAGCCTGCAAGCTATAGCAGCTAATGAATACCCCCCGTTGCCGACGAGCTAGAGTAGGAACTCAATTGTGTGCTGCTTCTAGACAAGCTTGTACAAACCCTTGGCTTAATTGCTTTTCAAAAAAAGGAAACTTCGTTATATGCTTGTTGAGTACATTAACCAATTTTTGAAACATTTTAATATTTATATTTTTGACAAAATTAAAAAAAATAAAATTTAACAATCGAATGCTTTTCAAAGGATTTCAAACGTGTTTATGAAAAAGGGTATACGATAGCTATTCGAGTCCTTGCTGCGATCAAAATATATATTGGCCCAAACAATAACTATTTTATTTCTAGAACAATAACCAATTTTTACTACATATTAAAGAAAATTGTAGCTTTTATTTAAAATTCATCATTAAGGATGTCTCCTTTACATCCTGTGTGCGTATACTTGCTCCGATTTTCTCAAAGATTATTTTTTATTTATAATATTGACAAAAGAATCCAGCATGCCAATTTGTATGCAAATACGACGACTCTTTCTATTTTTGTCTATTCCTTATATGGCAGAGTGTTTCCAAAAGCACTTTTTTGAGCAAATAACAATTCTTAACCGATTTTTTAAATTATTTTTTTGTGTTTTAAGTTAATAAAGTTCGCACAGACCTGTCAGGCCGGATTTTTGAGTTTTTAGATTTAAATTTTTTGTAAATGTCAAAAAAATTAAGTTTTTTTCAGTTTTTTCTTCGAAATACCCCGTGGGTGTATTTAAATGACATGCACATTGCAATTAAAGGTATTTTTTTTAATCGTCTATTGGCTCCTTCAACAATATTTCTTTTATATTTATTTCTATCTCTTATAATATATTTACTTTTCAAAAATTGTCATTTTTTTTTTTTTATCATCCTTATGTGATAGTACGAGTATATTGAATTTGATTTAATTTTAGTTGAATAATATTTTTATTATTAAATGTCATATTGTCAAATTTATTAAATATGTTTATGTTTATGTTTATGTTTATGTTTTATTTTAATTTTATTTCAAAAAGTGGTGGAATATTTTATTAATATATACTTATTTATAAACATCTTAAATTAAATTTATTTTAATCCTATCGCATCCTCATAACACATTTGTTTTAGTTTTTTTATGAGGTTATTATGATCTATTTTGTGTTTACAAATATTATCTTTTTTTAACGCATAATATTTCGAAGCATAGTGTAGTTAACTTCAGTTAAATTGAAATAGAACACAATTTAAGATCATCAGACATAATTTTGGTTTTTATTTGGCCATTCTAGCATTTTTCTTTGACTTTTTATATGAGTTTTACCATTTACTTCCTAGATAAAAATTTAATTTATAGTATGTTTTTAACAAAAAGTGATAACATTTAAATATGCAAAATATTTATATAACAAATGTTTAGTAGTTACGAGTGTTAATGTAAAAACAAGTTGAAAAATTCATATTAAATGTCAACGAAAAATGCTAGAATGAACAAATAAACACCAAAATTATGCCTGATGAACTTATATTGTATTCTATTTGAATTCAGCTAAAGTTAACTACACTACCGGTTATAACGAACTTTTTTTATAAAGAACGATTTTTCTGTTCCCAATGTATTTGCTACCATATTTCATAATAATACGGTTATAACGAACTTCGTTTATAGCGAACTCTTTATTTAGTTTATTTGCTGAAAATCTGAAAATTTTCTTTTGTGATTCTTTTAAAAATAATTTACAATACGTTAAAAAATATAAAAATTTGCATTCTCCCACATTGCCGACATGAACTGATTTAATATCTGAAAATATATAGAAATTATTATATATGTATAACATTAACAAAATTATCTTTCAACTACTTACATCAATGGTTATCTAAATATACAACCATTTTTTTGCAATAAGAAAAAGGAAACTTGCAAAATTGCATAAACAAATTATCTGTCCTTGGCTACATTCTGTCTACCTGAACGTATATTTGCTTGCAATTTGACCACACTCTAAAGATTTAGTTTACAAATACACATTTAATGTTTATTAAATTTTAATATATAATTTTATTTTTAATTTATTAAATGACAAGCCAGTGACAACACAAAATTAAAGTTTTTGTCTAAAAACCAGATACAATAATCTTTCATGTTTGATTTTTTATATGTCTTAAAATAGTTGTACTTTTTATTATCATTAAAATACAAAAAAATAATTTTTAAAATCGGTTAAGAATTGTGGTCGAAAATGTTATTTGTTCAAAAAAATGCTTTTGCTGTGTATGGGGAGAAAGCACTGTGCGGCTTGGTTTGCCTCAGCACATTGTAATAAAAACTTGGAGAATTTTCAACGATAGAACAAACATTGTTTAAATGTCGCCTATTACAACCGTTGAAGTTGAGCGGCCATTTCTTACTTCATTTCCAATATTGAAAATCCTTTTGAGAATAGTTAGATTTAATTTATTTTACGTCTCAAAATATAATAATTTGTTTTAAGTTTATTTAATCTTTATATACTTTGTATTATCAGAAGACAATGAAACTAAGTAAATACTTATTTTTTTTATAATATAACAAGATTTTTCATGCATATTATAGGCGCCTAAAACATGTACTTTGTTAGTGAAAATATGCAAATTAATATTCGTTTCTTGCTTTTCTTTTTAAAAATACCGGAGATAAAAGTTATTTCAAAATTTAAAACTGCATTTCAGCATATTTAAATGTAGATTTTTAAGTGGTTCAAATTTAATTCCCATTTTTTTCTTATGCAGTTCAGTAGGACTAAATTGTTTACTGTGTTTCAGACATTTACAAACATATTTTGAAATAGAAAACAGTTTTAGCTGAAAATTCTTATAAAAAACATTTCTTTTCATTTCGATACCATTAGCCATTAAAATCGGCCCACTAGTTTTAAAAACGCATGAATTTAAACATCGACATGTCGGATAATTTTTACGTTTTTTTTTTTTTAATTTTTAAACACAAATAAGTTCTCAATTTTGTATTTTTTTTCCAATAATGCGCATCAATTATCAGGATTTAGAAAGAATTACAATACTACTGGGTTAGTGTTAGATGTAGTTGAACAACTAAGGGGTAATTTAGATATGAAGTTAAATTCAGTGATTATATTTTTAGATTATAGCAAAGCTTTCGACTCTCTGAGTCATGACTTACTTTGTAGTTATTTAACCAATTTGACTTCGGTTCTTCGGCTTGTCGTTTAATGTTTTCTTTCCTTAATGATAGATATCAATATGTTCAAAGTAAAGAGAGAATTTCTGCATCATTCAAAACTTACAGAGGGGTGCCCCAAGGGTCAATTTTGGGGCCTCTTCTTTTGTGGTTTATATAAACGATTTATACCAGCACGTTAAATTTTGTAGATGTTATACATATGCAGATGATATTCAGTTGCTAGCTGATGATAAGGGATTTGGTCTTTCGTATTTGGAAACCAATGTTAATAATGATTTGCTTCATATTATGAAATGGTCAGAATACAATTTTCTAAGTTTAAACCTTTCTAAAACGCGATGTATGTGGTTTTAACAAAGTATGATAACTCCAAACATAGTTTTAGGCAGGGAGTCGATACAGTTTGTTTCATATTGTAAAACTTTCGGAGTGTATATTGACAATAATCTGAAGTTTGACTGTCAAGTTAACAGAGTTATAGCAAAAATAAATTTCGTTATGAGGCGTCTATATAACATAGGTCTGTATTTACCAGACAATGTTAAATGGAAATTTGGTACAGCACTTTGTCTTCTTATATTTTTGTATGGCTTAGAAATATATTCGGGTATGTCTGAAGACAATATTTTCCACGATTTTCATCTCTTATTATGAATAAATTATTTGTTGTAAGAGTAACTAGAATATGAAACTCAGTTATACCTTATGAGGATCGCAAATTCACTGGATCTATTTCTAATTTTAAAAATGTTTTATTAAAAAAATTGTAGAAATCTGCTATATTAACTGCCACTTTCGAGATTATATTGTAGCTTTATTTTCTGTATTTGTATATATATAAACGAAAATAGTTTGTATTTTTTGTTATGATTTTATTTATACTAAGATCAGCAAATGAATATACAAAATGAATTTTATAGTTTTAAGTCAAATTATTTTTTTTGTAACTGCTATACTTATTAATCAGGATTAATTAGGCCGCAAGGGCTTAAAATCCATAAATAAAAAATAAATAAATAAAAAAAATAAATAAAAAATAAATTATTTTTGAAACAGTTGTGATGTAAACAATTCTTTGGTTTCACATGGAATGACTCATGTCAATCATAACTATTTGGATAATTAAATAAATCTTCTCTAATAATATTGATTAATGATTTTTGTTAAAAAATATATAACATATTGAGTTAAAGTTAATAATATATATGTTCGCCCCGGTAGACTAGTTGGCAGCGTGCTGGCTTATCAGTGCGGTGGTCGTGGGTTCGATTCCCACCAGAGGCACTGGTCTGTTTTCGCTACAACGCGCCGAAGGCCACAGTAGCTAGTGCTTGGTTAGGGTAAGGGTAATAGTATATAATTTGTAATATATATATATATATTATATATATTTGCTTTAAAAGTTAAAAGTGTTTAAGAAATAGTGAGTGTGAAAAATATGACCAGTTTTTATGTTTGGGAAATAAATTTGGGGAAATACAAACAAATTTTATAAAAATAACCATTTTTTTCTCTTTAATAACTAACTGTTGTGTTTATGGCCATCATAAAAAACATCATTGAATATTTCTATGGATTTGAAAATTAGTTATTATAAAATACGAGTACGCCTTCACTATACTAAACATAATAGTTATTATGAATTGCTAACTTATCTCAAAATAGTCTATGCTAAGAAATACTTATAAATAGTACTTAATAATAGTTAAAATTTACGAATTTGTATGGACTTAAAAATTTGCCAGTGTTTACCACTGGTCATTTTTTAGATAAGTTACCCACCCTAATGAAAATATAAATTTATACAAGTTCTAGAAGAGACACAAACAAAAAAATAAGTTAAACAAATATTATATCAATTAAATTCCGGTATATTTAAATTATTATGCAACTTTTTAAAACTGTTTTGTTTAACCGGCCTTGCATTTTAATTTCTTTAAAAGCAAATAAAAAAAAGTCTTGACATTTGGTTAATGTCATAAATAAGCTATAATATAATTATTTTTACAGATATTCTCGGTTTTAGGAAATGCTAAAGAAATACATCTTTTCACTAAAACCGACATGATACTGATTTTATCTAGACTTTATTTAAAAAAAATTTTATTTTCAGGTGTATGGTATGTACACTGAAAAAAAATATTTCCCAACTTTTTTCAATCAAATCGATTTGCTGAAAGTTGTAAAAGCTGTCAATTGAAAATTAATTTAATCAATTAAATAATTTCTCAAATTTGCAACTTACTTGACATTTTAAATTTTGTTAAATACTCTGTAACCAGTATTTAAACAAAAAAAAAAAAGTTTTGAATACATACATAAATTAAAAATTATTTAAAAAAAACTCTGATTTCAACAAAGAATAATTTATGAAAATTTTTTTTTTATTTTCTGCATGGTTCCTACATTTTGATAGGAAGAATAAATACTAATTTCTGTGAGAATTTGTTCACTAAGTGTAAATAAACGAATTAACTAAACAAGAATTGCATGCATTAAATTCAATTTTAAAACATTCAAGCTATACAACATACATAAATTTCCCAGCAAAACTTTGGTAATGGGTGCGATCAAGTAATGCATGTACTCCTTACCTGTATCATTATTTTCTAACAAGAAGTAATGAGTTACCGATTATTGAATACTCATTGATTACCTTGTAATGATACCTCATTTCATTTTACATAACTTCAAAACATAAAATAATGACTTACTGATTATCAATTACATAATGAATAAATTATAAACGTAAAGTAATTATTAATAAAAATTTTTGAAAATCTATTTATAGACACATTTCTTTGTGATTTTTTGTAAGCATGAGGGTAAGGTGTATATTTTTGATATCACGAACGGAAACACGAAGCACAACAACTCATTTACATTTTAAGCAATAAAATATTATATGTATCGATAGCTCAGTAGGTAGAGTTCTCGCCTAACTAATTGTTAAATACCAGATACTCTAGGTTCGAGTCCCAGCAAGACCACGTAATTTATTTAATAATAATAAAAAAAGTTTTTATTTAATTAAAAAAAAAATATTTGTAAAAAAAATTTGTATGCATTTTTTTTTAATTTTTTTTATTTTTTATTTTATTACTTAATAATCATATAATTACAAATTATATCCTATTACCCTAACCGAGCACTAGCTACTATGGCCTTCGGCGCGTTGTAGCGAAAACAGACCAGTGCCTCTGGTGGGAATCGAACCCACGACCCCCGCACTGATAAGCCAGCACGCTACCAACTAGCCTACCGGGGCGCACGCATTTTTTTTAAGAAAATCTATTTATAGACACATTACTTTTTTCCACCATGTAACCACATAAGTAAACAGCTACTTTACCCCTACAAGGTAATGAGTCCACCCATTACTTTTAGGCTCATCCCCGGTAAAATTCATCAGTGAAGTAAGGTGTAATGTAATGCGTGAAGCCCTATGGCGGTACATTACTTTACCCATGATTTGGTAATGTGTGGTTTTGCTGGGTTGCTTTTGACAATAACACCTTTCAAGGCTTTTTCATTTCACATTTCAATAAAAAAAAAAATAATCAAAAATGTATATTCAAAGATATTGGGGAAGATGATAACTGTCGTGGTTTTTAATAGGCGGTTTAGTAGCATGATGTTTCGTTGCGGATATCCTGTATGGCTTTTACTAATGTCCAAATACAGACGCGTTACAAATGATTAAATTACACGCCCAATTTACCTCACACACACGTCACGAATTATCCCATTATGGCCAAAGAAACAAAAACTGCAATAATTATGCAAAGTTTAATTATCTGCGAAAACCAATACGTCATTCGTAGTGTCTATAACGAAACAATAATTTATTTTATTTACTTGATTAAAAATGCAAAAGAAAATGTTTTTCTAGATAAAAAACATGAACAGCAATAGAAACATTTTTTGTATGATTTTTTTATTTGCTACATAAAAGTAATAAAACATATGCCTCGTAAAATATCAATTGATCAAAATGATAATAACTTATTAAGGTACAAAAGAAAATTGCTCGAAATCCTGAAAATGCATTAGTATGGACAAAATGCACGTCCCAAACTACTCCACGTCTCGTATTACCCTTCTTTCCCCAATATACAATTACAAGAGAAACCATAATCAATAAACAATAAAAAAATTGAATTGGCTGTTTTCGTTGTTGTTATGAGGTTTTCTTTTGTTTTTTTGAGCGTGCAAATGTAGTAACAACTAGCTTAAAAATTCTTTTTCGGTAGATTTAAATATAGCAAAATATTTAAAATAAAATAAAATTATTTTTTTATATCCACTTGCATTTATATCTCTTGATAACATTTATTCAATTCTAGCTGTATCCGGTCTTGCCTGGGACTCAAATTCTTTTTAAATCGTGTTTTCGTTTCATACCTTACGACTAAATCAGATTCTATGATTCCCTGTAATTTCATTCCGATTCATTGGAATTAAATCGGAAATTAATTACTTAGAGGTCCGATTGCAATGAAACAGGCATAAGTGACGTAATACCGAGCTAAAGCTTTGGCGTTGAGCCTCACAGACCCGCCAGGGACGGCAATGCGACCCCTAAAGTAGGCCACTTTTTGCACAAACATTTTGAGTGCTGGCTGTTTTTTTTTTGTTTTTTATCCGACTTTTAAAATATTAACATATTTGTATTCTGCTACACAAAAAATTACCAAATATTAAGTAATTTGAACGAAATTTCAAGAAATTTGGATTTAGATTTAAATTTTTTGTAAATGGAAATAAAAATATTTTTTTATATCCAAAACAATTAAAATTACTGGGGGTTCAACGATATACAACTTGAATTACAGGTATTTTAATCTTCTATTGGCTTCTTCAACATTATTTCTATTTATATCTGTCACTCATGACTTTTCAAAAATTGACATTTTATTTTTCTTTTATCATCCTTATGTGGTAGTATATTGCACTTGATTTAATTTTATTTGAATATTAGTTTTCCTTATTAAATGTTATATTTTCAGATTTATTAAATATGTTTAACTTTTTTTAAAATTTTTTCAAAAAGTTGTGAAATATTTTTATTTTAAAGTACCTGCCTTAAATAAAATTTATTTTAATCCTCTAGCGATCCTCACAACACATTTGTTTTAGTTTTTTTATGAGGTTATTATGATCTATTTTGTGTTTACAAATATTATCTTTTTTTTTAATGCATAATATTTCGTAGCATATTGTAGTTAACTTTAGTTTGAAATAGAACACAGTGTAAGATCATCAGACATAATTTCGGTTTGTATATGGCCATTCAAGCATTTTCCGTTGACTTTTTATATGAATTTTACCATTTGCTTTCTTGATAAAAAATTTTATTTTTAGTATGTTTTTAACAAAAAGTGATAAAATTTAAATATTGTAAAATACTTATATTAAAAATGTTTACTAGTTGTTAATTAAAAAAATATATAAAATTTATATTAACAATATAATGGCGAAATAAAAACCGAAATATGTCTTACGATCTTTTATTGTATTCTATTTCAATTCAGCTAAAGTTAACTACACTATGTTACCAAATACAGTGGAGTTCGGTTATAACGAACACATGTTATAAGGAGCTTTTTTTTATAACTATCGATTTTTCTGGTCCCAACGCATTTACTACCATATTTCATGCAAATTAATACGGTTATAACGAACATCGTTTACCGAATATTTTATACAAAGAAAATTTTTTTGGACCCTTTTACATACAAATACAAAAAATTAAGATATCAAAATAAAAAATGTGCTGCAAATTAAAAAAAAACTTTAGGTTATTACTTAAAACTTCGATTAAAATAATTGAATAATGTATGAAACGTAATTTAATAAAAAATGGTTTCAATATTACACACAAATTTAAAAATTAGGAGAATTTAAGAAAAAGTACTGTAATTTTATTATTTTTTGGAAATTGTTTCACTCGCTTCGCTTATAACGAACTAAATTGTCCGGTCAGTACAACTTCGCTCTAACCATGTTTCACTGTAGTATATATTAAAAATCAAAGATAGTATTTTTAAACACACAATGTACTAGGGCTGATCAATAAGTCCGCGACTTTTTGAATGAAACACAGTTCTTTTATAAAAAAAAAAAAAATATTTTCAACATAAACTCCTTTCAGCTCAATACACTTAGTCCAGCGTTTTCTCAATTTTTGTATTCCTTCCAAAAAATAGGATTTTTCAAGGTCATTTTTGGCCATATGGGGTCGTTTTTTTTAAATCCTTGTTAAATCGGTCCAATAAGTTGGCATAATATTCGCCATTTATTGTTTTTTTCCCTTTTGAAGGTAATCGATGTGGATTATCCCGCGCTCATCCCACAAAACTGTTGCCATCGATTTATTGGCCACGATTATGTTTATGATTAATTGAGAGCAAACGCGGCACCCATCTTGCAAACAGCTTTCTGAAACACAACCGATCACTTAAAATCGAAACCACACTGTCATATGAAATGCCTCTGGCATCAACAATCTCACGCAATCTCAAGTGCAGTCTAGAACGTTCAGCGTTATTTGTACTTGTGCGACCACAACGAAAGTCAGTAAACCACTTTTTTACCATTGAAATGGATTGTGCAGAGTCCCTATAGTATTTATCAAGCATTTCCTTGGATTGATTGACTGTTTTTTTTCGCAAAAAAATAATGTTCAATGAGCACTCGAAATTCAGTTTTTTCCATTTAAAAAAAATCCACGAGGTTGTAAGTTTTGAACAGCTGTTAAACGCAAAGTAGAGCAGTGTTGCATTTCATATAACTACGAGGGAAGTCCGAAAAGTCACGGACTTATTGATCCGCCCTCGTATCATAGCAGCCTCATAAAACAAACTGACATAATTTGGTTATGAGGGTCGGAAATGTTATTTGGTCAAAAGCGTGCTTTCGGAAACACTGTGTATGTGGACAAAGCACTGTGAGGCTTGGTTTACTTCAGCACATTATAATAAAAATTTGGAAAATCAATTCTCAACGATGGAGCTAAACATCACCTATTACAACCGTCGAAGTTTGGCGGTCATTTCATATTTCATATCCTATGTTCAAAATCTTTTTGAGAATAGTTAGATTTTATTTTACGTTTTAAAATATAATAAATTTTTTTTTTAAGTTTTTTTAATCGTTATATACTTTGTATTATCAGAAGACAATGAAACTAAATATATACTTAATTTCATTTTATTAATAGTATCTTTAGACTATTCATGCATATTACAGGCGCCTGAAGAAACTTTTTAGTGCATGAAGTTCCTGTCTGATAATTATATTACATACAATAATACAACTTCTACCCGGACAGACAAGTTCGTTAACATGATTTTTGAAAATATGCAAATTAATATTCGTTTGTTGTTTCGGCGAAACGATTAAGCTACATATTCTTCTTTAAAAATATCGGGCAGAAATTTTATTTCGAAATTTGAAATTGCATTTCAGCATATTTAAATTTAGAGTTGTTCAAGTTTAAATCTGCTGAAAATGTGATAAAAAAAACATTTATTTCCATTTCGATACCACCCAGTAAAAAGCGTTTCTTATGTACATGCAAGCAGGTTTGTAAGGGAGTAAGCCAAAAATAATCCCTTTCCAACCTGCTTACATATGCCATGATTTTTATATGGCGAATTCCCAATTGGAAGCATTACTTTTGGGCGAAATAAGCGGGGATTGTAGCGCTTATGGAAAGCTGTGATTTCATGGCTTGTAGTAAAATCATATTTCATGTCTACATTATTGCGACTATAAATAGTAATATGAATATAAAATATAATGAAACATAATTTATTTTACATGATATTCTACAGATATTAAACTTTTGTTGTTAAAAATTTTGACATATAAAATAATCATTTTATTTTTTTTACCGCTCCACGTGCTAGCTCTTCAGAAACAGTTGAATGACTAATTATTTTTTATTACATACTCGAAAAAACCAAACACAATTGGAAATCACTCGGAAAAATTGGTACAGATCGTTTATAATACACGAAATGAAACTTTCTGCATTACAACCTGTATCCTTATAAGGTATTAGGGTAAGCTTCTTACAACCTACATCCTTGTTAGGAAAAACAGTAAGTTCAAAATTTTTGTTTATGTTATTCGTTTCTTTTGCTGCTTCTCAGTATTATGTAATAGTAAGCACTTACATCAGCGCATTTGTTTTATCTTGCTTCTAAAAAATCGAAAATTTTTTACTGGGCATTAGCCTTTAAAATCGGCCTATTTGTATTTTAAAATACATCAATTTAAATATCGACATGTCATGACATTTTTCAGTGTTTTTTTTTAAATTTTTAAACAAAAATAACCTGGATTTGGTAAGCTGTAACTACATTTGTATATTTCACCACCTTGCATACAATAAAGCAATTAAGGAAGGCATTTTGTTGTGCCTTTTTTGAAGCAATGAATAATGCTTACATAGAAGCAATAAATAATGCGTATCACGAAGAATTCATGTTGTCAACATACAAGCAAAGCGCTTCTTATTGCCTATGAAGTCAAGCATTTACTGCTTCTTTGAGCACATGAAAGATGCACTTTTCACATGCTTAAAAGATATATACCCAGTGGGATGTCGCGAACAAAAATCATGCCTTCTGGATTTGCTTTGGAAGCGCTTCGTAATTAAATATTGCCTTCCGGAAACGCTTCTGGGTAAGCGCCAAAAATGCGTACCAAAAACTTTTGAAACAAGAACACATCTGCCAAATTTCGAAGCAAACAAAAATCGTGATGCAAAAAATTCTTTGGTTTGACATGGAATGACTTATCCAAATAGTTATGATTTTAATTTGGATAATTAGACGGAGCTACGAAATAACCCCCAATGAAATAACACCCAAACGACAAAATGAAGTAACCCCCAATGAAATAAATCCCAAAAAAAATGAAATAAGTCCCAAAAAAAAAAATGAAATAATACCCAAAAGAAATGAAATATTCCCCAAAGGTGAAAATAAAATAACACCCAAAATTTGGGGGTTGTTTCGTAATGAAATAACTCCCAAAGGAAGAAATGAAATAACCCCCAATGAAATAAGCTCCAAAGAAATGAAATATGTCCCAATTTTTTTTTATTTTTTGTTTTTATATATTTGATTAGATGGGTGCAATAACGCCGAAATACGGCCTTAAAGGCTTTATTTCTCAATGGAAAGTGAAATAAGGCCTTTATTTCCAAAAAGGTTTTATTGCACTTTGAAAGTGAAATAAAGCCGTAAAGGTCTTATTTCACTTAAATTTTTTTTTAAATGAAGCAATAAAATTTCTTATTCTTATTCTTCTTATATTTTATTGATCAATTATAAAAAAATTTCATATTAACAAAAATTAATAGAACATTAATAATTAATCCCACTTCTGGAAACGAAATAAATCCTACCAAATGAAAGAAAATCACTTTAAGCATTACACATTTTTGCAAATATGATGATAAGCAAAAATTAATAGAACATTAATAATTCAACAAAAAATTTAACTGCAACAATATTGAAAATCTTTGCTTTATAAAGTTGTTCTGCGTGGCGGCCTGCGGCCGCTCTTAGGGGGTTTCTCCTCCATGGGACGCGGCAGGTGGCTTCGCTGAATAAAGTTTCCATGCGCGCGTCACACTAGGGAAGATAATGAGAAAACTGTATTCAGCGAAGCCACCTGCCGCGTCCTATGGAGGAGAAAACTCCTAAGATCGGCCGCAGGCCGCCACGCAGAAAAAACTGAACAGTGTAACAAAAGAATCAAACAATACAAAATAAAGTCTTTATTGCACCATTGGCTAAATTTCAATAAAGGCCTTATGTCACTTTCAAAGTGCAATAAAGCCCTTTTTACAATAAAGGCCTTATTTCTCAATTGGAAGTGAAATAAAGCCTTAAAGGCCTTATTTCGTAAGGCGTTATTGCACCCCACCGTAACAAATATTAAAAAAATTTCACTTTTAGCAAAATGAAATATCCCCCAAAAAATATGAAATAACCCCCAAAATAATTGCATATGAAATAATCTCCAAAGAATTTAAATTTTGGGCTTCATTTCATTGGGGGTTGCTTCATAATGAAATAATCTCCAAACCGTAAGATGAAATAATCCCCAAAAAAAATGAAAAAACCCCCAAACAATTTTACATAATTTTTTTGGGGGTTATTTCATTTTTGGCCGTTGGGGGTTATTTCATTGGGGGTTATTTCGTAGCGCCTAATTAGACACATCTTCTCTAATATGTTTGATTAATGATTTTTGTTAACAAATATATAACATCATATTATAAATGCTATTATTTAGTACATATAATGATTTTAACTCATAATTATATAAATATTTGTTTTATAAGTTAAAAGAACTAATGAGTGTGAAAAATATAACAAGTTTTTACGTTGGGGAAATAAATTTGGGGAAATACATTAACATTTTAAACAATTTGTGTTTATGGGCATCATAAAAAACATCATTGAATATTTCTATGGATTTTAAAATCAGTTATTATAAAATACGAGTACGCCTTCACTATACTAAACATAAAAGTTATTATGAATTGCTAACTTATCTCAAAATAGTCTATGCTAAGAAATACTCATAAATAGTACTTAATAATAGTTAAAATTTACGAATTTGTTTGGACTTCACAATTGCTAGTGTTTACCATTGGTTATTTTTTAGATAAGTTACCCACCCAAATAAAAATTTAAATTTATACAAGTTCTAGAAGACACACAAACAAAAAATAAGTTAAACAAAAATTATATCAAATTAAATTCCGGTATATTTAAATTATTATGCAACTTTTTAAAACTGTTTTGGTTAACCGGTCTTGTATTTTAATTCCTTTAAAAGCAAACAAAAAAAAGTCTCGAAATTTGGTTAATGTCATTAATAAGCTATAATATAATTATTTTTTATTGACATTCTCGTTTTTAGGAAATTCTAAAGAAATAAAGCTTTTCACTGAAACCGGCATGATACTGATTTTATCCAGAGTTTTCTTAAAAAAATTTTACTTTAAAAAGTTTTATTTTCAGGTGTATGGAATGATACACTGAAAAAAATATTTCCCAACTTTTTTCAATTAAATCGTTGCGCTGAAAGTTTTAAAAGCAGTAAATTGCAAGTTAATTGAATCGATTAAAAAATTGCCCAAATTCGCAACTTACTTGACATTTTCTATTGCTTAAAAGCATTTTATAAAAACGAAGGTAACATCAACATATTGTTATTGTTTTTTGTAATATTTTTGTAGTGTTTTTTGATCAATGTTTGTGTATTAGTTATACATGTTTCGTATTAATTTCAATAAGATTTTAATAAATTCTCGTTTGGTTTATTACTTTATTAATTTCAGTAGTTTAAATCTCAATATTTATTTTTTCTAGAACATTATTATAAATTTGGTAGTGTAATTTTTAAAGTTAAATTTTGTTAAATAAAAAAAAACTCAGATTTTAACAAAGAATAATTTATGAAAAAAAAAATTTTATAATTTTTTGCACCGGCCCTACATTTTAATAGAAAGAATATATACTAATTTCTGTGAGAATTTGTTCACATAAGTGTAAATAAACTAATTAACTAATCTAAAATTGTATGCATTAAATTCAATTTCAAAATATTCTAGCTATACAAAATAAATTTGCTATGACAACAAAACCTTTCAATGCTTTTTAAGAATAGTAATCACTTTACCCATCCATTGACGTTTCATTAAAAAAAATTATGCTAAAATGTATATCCAAAGATATTGGGGAATATGATGACAGCCTTGATTTTTTAGCGGATATTCTATACGGCTTTTACTAACTCATACGCGATGATAGGCTTCGTTGCTTTTTTGTTGTAGGTCCGCTGCGTAATGTCCAAATACATTAATGAATACAATTGCTTAAATTACACGTCCCAATTTACCACACCCACACATCTCGAATTACACCAATAGAAACTTCTTTTGTATGATTTTTTTATTTGCTATATAAAAGTAATAAAAAAATGGGTTTTAAAATATCGATTGCTCAAAGTGATAATAATTTATTAAGTTATAAGACATAATAGTTCACAATCCTGAAAATGCATTAGTATGGACAAAATGCACGTCCCAAACTACCCCACGTCTCGTATTACTCCACCTTCCCCTATATACAAATACAATAAAAACCATAATGTTAAAATGTGTTAAAATTTAATTGGAATTTCAGCAATAAAAATAATTGAATTGGATCATGTCAATGAGTTTTTCTTTTGTTTTTGATTGTACAGTTAAAAAATGTAGTAATAACTAGCTTATGGTGTTTTCTTTTCTGGAAAAAAGTGTTTTCTTCTTAATATGCAACATTTTTCAAATTTTGCCCTCGCCCCATTAAAATGAAGCATTTTTACAATCTGAATAGAACACAATTTCATCACATATTACATTTATTTAAACAAATCTGTTTTTTAGTGTTGTTAAGGTTAGGGTTCGAATCCCAGAAAACTTTAACAAAAATTTAATGTTTTTTTTAAAAATTAAATTGTTTGTTTAATTATTTAAAAAATTTGGATTTAGCTCCATACATTTTTTTTCAATTAAATTTTTTTTTATAATTTTGTTTGTAAGCGAATTTCAGATTAAAAAAATTATTAAATACTTACAAAAAGAGAAAATTAAAAAAAATAGCAAAAACAAATTAAAAAAAATCGTAAATTAAATTTAACAAAAAAAAAAAATATATAATAAAATGTGATACCAATATGGGTTCTAACTCGGGATCTTCTGTGTCAGAAGCCAGCTCACTACCACTCTGCTACCAAGGTGAGAGTTTTCTCGCCAAAAACTTTGCAATACACATGAGATTGGTAAACCAATAAAACAGGGCAACATCCAGCCCTGTAAATTTTTTGAGGGCAGAAAATGTTGCATTTTTTGCCTTTTATAAGGCAACATTTTCGGAAAGAAACACGGCACCCTCTCAGAGTGTTTACCTTATTTTAGAAAAGAACACAAAAAGGTAATTTTTTGCACTTTGCAAAAAAATGTGACATTTTTGCCAGAAAAGAAAACGCCATTAAAAATTCGTTACCGATAGTTTTAAATATCGCAAATATTTAGAATAAAATTTAATTATTTATTTATATCCAGTTGCATTTATATCTGTTGATGACATTTATTCGGTACCAGCTGTACTGTACCCGGTCTTGCCTATGACTCAAATAATTTTTAAACAACACATATTAAAATTGAGTTTTCGTTTCATATCTTAACGATTTGTACTTTTGTGTTGGCACAGAATCACTGTAAAATATGATTTTTTTGAAAATGTGCCCTATTTTCATAGATATATTTTGAACCGCTTTACCAATCAAAGATCCGATTATACATATTTGTTCGTCCTCTCAATACCTTACATTTGGGTACCAACGAACCGGACATTTCTAGCTCGAGATATGATTTGTCAAGTGAAAAAAGATCGAAAAAATTAAAAAAAAAAATACGATATTTCAACAACTGTTCCATAAAAAAAATTTAACCTTGATTTTCGAATTCAGCGGGAGAAAATACATAGCGAAAATCACCTCTCATAAACTAGTGTAATATTTCATGTGTGTACTCTACTATAGAAATATATATGTTATTGCATGCTATTATATGTAAATAGATATGCTTATGTATGTTTATATATATAACCTTTTTTTTCTAATTTTATGTAATTGCATCTGACTACATATCGACCAATATATAATCGTATATGACATATGCAATTATATATGGTTAATCAAATTATGTACGAATACATATATAATTAGATCTGACACAAATCAAAATTATATAAAATACCATATAGTGTAGGATTAAAAAAATTTATTATATTTTGGATTAAACGATAGCTTGACCTATTCATATCTACATGTAAAGATATTTCGTTCCATACGAACAAGTGTATATCTTGTTTGATATAAAACTATATATTGCTACATTTAAAGTCTGATGGCTGTATATTTGTCTGTCCCGAATTTAAAAAAATTGCGAATTTCGCCATGTATTCTAAGTTCAACGTATTTTTTAATTAATTTTAAAGATTTTTTAAAATGCCTAATTTGCACGTGTCGATTTCTATTTGTTTCTGTTGTTATTAAAAAAAAAATTATATTGGAAAAATGATAATTCGAGTTTGTCTTTGGAGCTACTCCATTCCAGGACATTTTATAAATTGAACAAAATTTTAATGTTTTCATCAAAGTTTGCAAAATTTTCGGAAAAATGTCACTTACATTTATTAAGACCATAAATATCTTTACTGTTATTTAAAAAATATTTAACCCTGAGTGGCCTGGGGATAAAACGACCAATGAAACTCAATTTTAATTATGACTACAAGATTGTAAAACTTTTAACTTTTTAAAAAAAAAATTTAAACTTGATAAAAATAATTGTTTTATGTGCCTTGATCGACGTATGACTAATGTATGTACTTTTAACCAAAAAAACCGACGTTGCTAAACTTTGAAAACCAAAAGTCTTCTATTTATACAACAAGAAAAATTATTTTTACTCTGGCATAAGTAATATTTTTTACATTTTTCTTTATTTTCTGATGAGATCTTTAGCATGTCGAAATATATGTATCAACATAGCTAAAATATTTAATTTTCTTAATTTTTGTAAATATACGGAGGTTTAAAGCTCGTTATAAATAAATAAAAATAACAATAAAAATAATCTCAATGTATATAAAAACACAAAAAAAAGAACATTGTAACATAGAAACTACATAAAGCTTAGAATCCAACATTTTGAATTATGATTAAGAAACAAAGACGGATTTTATTCAGAGAAAAATAGTAGTTTTTAAGTAATTTAGTTACGGCCCTTTGTACTTGAGTTTTTTGAAACCGACTTTTGTTATGCAAAAAATATAACAAAAGTTTATGATAAAAATACTGCTCACTGCGCACTGCTTAGTCAACTTATGTAATTATATTATTTTTATCTATATGTTGTTAGTACACACAAAGAAAAATTTAGCTATTTGCTGAAATTCAGTTAATACGACTCAAATTCGGTTTTTACGAATTTCAGTCGGTTGGTATAGATGAACATTAGTTTTTACAGCAAAGTTCGGTTAATTCAACTGAATTTTAGTTGCAACACCCGAAATATTAAGAAATCTAATGTAAATACCGTTATACTAACTGAATTTATAAGTTGATACCATAAAAATACACTTTTCAATTTGGTTGGCACTTTATTATTCTGTGTGTAGGTTTTGAGCAAAATGCATTTTAACTATTTATAAACATTCGAGAAAAATTTATTAAATTAATTTAGTTCCAGAAAGTAAAATTAAATGAAATTTTTTAATCAAAAAGCCGTTATAAATACATAAAAGGCAAAAAATAGAACGACACTACTTTTTGGTTAATGAATATATTGAAATCGCAGTTACAGCCTTTTGATTTTTGTTAATGAAATATATATCATGAAATATGTATTAATGTTAATGAAATATGGATCAAAGTCAATTTTTAATTTTTTGTTAGTTATGGTTTTTTGAATTTTACACTACGATTTGTTCGATTCCACTCAAACAACATCGCAGCACTAATTAAAAGAATTTTAAGTGACAATGTAAACAATGATGGAAATCCTCACTAAGGGCCCATCTCCACCGAATTGGTAGGGAGAACGAGGAGACCTTGTACCACTATCTCTGTGAATGCCCGGCATTTTCCGGGATCCGGGTCAAAATACTATCCAGTGACCCAATATCCACATTGGGGGGGATCTTAGGGGCATAGGATGGAAGAAGTTTGGGAATTTCGTCAGTGCGACGGAGGTTCTGGGGTAGGAATGTGACATATGAACGATTATTTAGAGCGCACAACAAGCCGGCATTCTGGCTTAAATGTAAGTCCTCAGGGACTTGAGTCGGATTAGGAAGGCACTTCCCTTCTCCGAATCCTCTTTTCGACCTAACCTAAACCTTTTGAAAACAATCAAAAAATTTCTTTTCACAGTATGATATTATGGAAGATGAACTTTTATAGGACCAAATCAAAAAACATCAACGTTTTGGAAATATATATTAAGGTTATTCATGTCAGAAATTTTCCTCTTGCAAAAATAGAAAATTGCGAATTATATAATTATAAAAGTGGTGCGCACGTCAGCTATAGTGTAGCTGACGTGCGCACCACTTTTATTTTCATCAATTATGATTGCGAGTTCAATCTCCATTTTTCTGCATTTTCAACTCCAGTTCTATGATAACGCATCCAGTTCACAATAGCCCAGGTAGGATCAACCTTTGTTTTTTGTAAAAACGTTTATAAAAGATTTGAGCTGAAGGATACTTAGAAAAGCATACAATCCAATATTAATTTTACGAAAGCCATATTTTTCTAGACCTCAAAATTTCGATTTTCAGACAAAAAATTAAAAATTTATCAAAGTACTTTGGCATTGATTCAATTTTTGGATACGTTTTCTTTTCATTTACATTTTTTACTTCTTTTTTAATATTATTAGTTTTAAAATTATTTTTTGCTTAATAATTTTATGTATTGCATTTTTTAGTCAATGATGGCAACGCAGTAAAATATTACACAAATGTTTAGAGTAATTTTTATCCTGACAATTTCGCAATCGCCCGTTAACTGATAGATAAAATCTGGTTGTTAAAAACCGGGTTTTATGTTAATCGTTTAACCGCTTTGGAAACACAAATTTATAACCTACTATTCTAGTTATATACGCAATGTATTAAGTTCAATTAATGGTAATTTAATATACAAATTTTTTCAATATCAAGGATAATGGTATTTGAAATGTTAAACAAAAGATCTTTAAGAACAACCATAAATTTTAAAAATTAGATTCCAATAATCTGTAATAATAACTTGTAATATAACGGGGAAGAACCTAGAAAATTTATAATAATCTAAGCTAAAATGTAAGAATAAACACGTGTGACAGAATGACCTGAATATTAATTAAGAATTTCTGTAAATAGCCTTATTAAAATAGCTTTACGCCTAAATTTAAATAATAGATTTTTTCTTTAATGATTAAGATAGTATCCGCATAGTTATGTTACTGTAATAGTATTTTAGAAGTATATATTTTTTGGACTTAAGAAAAATTAAATCAAAAATTTTATTTAAAAACTTGGCGTATGCTAAATAATTAAATATTTAAAATTTACATACATGTAGAAATACAAAATTATTGTACCGGTTTTATTTATTAGTTATTTTCTTTAGCTAATGATAGTAACTTAAAACATTATTATTAATAATAAAACGTCAACAGCATTTGAATAAACATGCGAAAAAGAATCTTGTCAAGTTTGTTTCAAATCTTAAATAATACTTCAATACTCTTTCAAACCTAACCAATGTGTTAAGTCAAACTATTCTTTTCAAATCAGTCTTAGTTGTGAACTTCAAGAGTTACCTCATTCGCTCACTCTTAAAAAAACTTAATTATGGCATCTGCTAAATTGGTGAGATCTTCAATAAAAACAGCATCAGCATTATAAAATAATAATTAACAAAAAAAAAAAAAAAAAAACTGGACACATGTTAATTTAATTAAAAAAAATTTTAAATCTTAAATGTTTCGCTATTTAATAATCAAATTAATGCTAAATGTTATATAAACAAAATTTAAAAAAAAAAGTCATAAGCATTAGAGTGGATCAATTTTGTTTTTTTGTTTTTAAAGTTTCAACTTAGTATCTAGGATGTAAAAAGTTCTGTTCAGAACTATTCGGTTAACACTAACAAAATAATTGTGATAGTCGTATAATAATCTAAATTTATTGTCCTAATTCGTAATTGTTCGGGTTTTATGCGACTTCTTCCTTTTATATAAATGGCAACCCTATTACAATACATAGGCAATATGGGTATCAACAATTTTGTTTTTTCGAGTCCAAACTGCTTTCAAAAAATCTGAATTTCATAAGTTTTAGACATGTTTCCATACTATAAAATGTATTAACCTTGGCCCAACTTTTTAATTCTTAAACCTGAAATTGGGACGCTAAAAAATACGTTTTCTTATATATTTTTTTCTTTATCACATATCCAAATTTCATTAAGATCGGAGAGAACGCATCGGGAGACTCCCCTTGTAAGCTTATTTTTTTTTGCTAAATATTAGTAAGACAGGAGCAGCATAAATATTTTTGTTTAAAATGCAAAAATTTAGTAATAGTTGAGCTTAAATTTTATTAAATAAAATTACTATCAATAAAATACTAATCATGTATAGTTAAAGCTGACATGACTATGTCGAAAAACTTCTGCAACGCATTTTTTCCTAGCAAAAAAAAACATCCATTTTACCATTTTAATACAGTTATGCGTTTCAAAGCCTTTCAAATTGATATCCAGCCCCGAAACACTTGATTTCAAAAATACTGGTACTCCATAATTGGTTTTTTAATACCGGTATTGAATCGGGTTTTTCAAAAATTGCTAAATATTCCAGCTATACAATGTTTCTCGATTTCTAGTAGTGATCACTAATGCTCAGTCCAAATTTAATACAAATCGGTCAATACTTATATGTTGCTATAATTTATCTATTGGGGGTTTGGTAAAAAAAAATAGTTTTTTTAATTTTAAAGACTTTTCTTGCATATTGACTAATAAACTTTTTTAAAATTATTTTTCTTCAGATTTGGATTCAACAGGTCACATTATTTTATATCCTTAATAAATTCTGCTACAAAAATTTAAAAATAGTTGGATACAAACGAAATGCATCTCAACTTTTACATAATTTTATTTTCTATTGTTTTAATTTTATTCTCTATATTTTGTTTCATATAAACAAATTTTGTTTTAAATAGAGCATTTTATTTTTAATAGAAAATCTTCAAAAATAGTGTTAGTCTTTTTAGGAGACGAATGTGGATATTCTGATTCATCGACATCTATTTTTACAATATTCCAGAAATACAGTTAAAGTGCTGTTAAATAGCAAAGAAGAACTAAAGGATATTAGTGAAGAGTAAGATTTTTTTTTCATATTCTTGTTAAAAATACAACACTTTGAAATTTTTTAAAATTATTCAAATGACTGGCATTTGTATTGCAATAAGTGAATATTTTAAATTTTATTTGATTATTATCAGGAAAATAAAATTGTTACCCCTGATCTAACAAAAAGTATTAAGAGAAAATAGAATAGCCCTTAAATTAAGATACATTTCATTTTTATCCTACAACTTTTAAATTTTTTATAGCCAAAATTAAAAAAAAAAAAAAAAAAAAAAAATGGAAATTCAATTTCAATTTATTCAGTCTATGGATACATAAATCCTTACAGACTATGATATAACAATTTTATAATAATCTTAATATTTACATTATTTATTTAAATACCTAAATCCATCATAATGGAATATAATTGTTGTTTAAAGCTAGTTTTTGATGTCCAAAACTCAATTTGTTGCTTTAAAGTAATTAGCTGTTTATTATTAATCTCATTCATTTGAATAAAAGTACGGGTTAAAATGCTGTTAAGCCCATAATTGGTACGATGTAGTGGTACATCAAAAATAGAATTAAACCTTAATCTTCTTGGTGGAACATGAAAATTAATACGGGAAAGCAACTCAGAACAATCAATAGCACCACTTATAATATCAAAAACGAATAAAGCAGATTGCAGTAACCTACGAAATTCAAGGGTTTCTAAACCTATTAGTAGACCTCTAGATCTATAAGAGGGTATAGGATCAGTAAACCTAAACGACGAGGTTGCAAATTTGACAAATTTCCTTTGGCTAATTTTGACGACATTTAAGGATATAAATATAAACAATATATGACTTTTAAAAATCGTCCATGAGGAATCGATCTGAAACTTAATCAGTTATTTTTCAAATTTAATTTTCTTCAAATTCGTATAGAATGGTGAGCTGTATGCTAATTTGATCAAGAAGTCCATTTTTCCCACTGTGCTGGGGCACATATATCACTCCCGTTTTTTGTTGTTTTTAAAAGAGTTACTAAATGGCTCTTTTTCATAATTTGTGCAGTTTTTGATCATCTTTAATGTCCGAAATTTCACACTTGTACTTTAAACGTGGTCGTAGATAAAAATGTTATAGTGTTTTTTGGGTTGCGAAACAAATAATAGAGAGTTAGTATATTTGAGATAACTTTTTAATTTCCTGTATTGAAACAAAAATATCATTTAAGATGTCTAAACGTTGATATTAGTTTATAATAATAACACGAAGTTTTTAAAATTTATTTCTGAAAAGTGTAAAATAAATAAAATCATTCGGCTCTAGGGTTGCCAGTAGGCCTTGATATCGTTTGATTTACAAGAATTTTTAATGTTCGTATTAAGTATTAAGAAAAAATATATTTTGTCAAGGTTTTTTAAATCCCGTTACATATTATTTTATAAATTCTTTGTAGTTTTCCTTGAACAACGTTTCCTAAAAAGCATATGAACATTTTGTTGAACTATTATGGTGAAGCGCTTTCTTTTAGTGTATTGGTTTAAAAATCCACCAAAATAAATATAAACATACTGCATGATGTAAATTATGTCTCGCCGAAGTTTTAATCAAATATTATGGAATTTCAGCATAAAATAAACATATGAATTCAAAAAAACAAATTATAATCCCGCGGTATCCAAATATTGACTACGCGTACACACCTATTATTGGTAATGCAAACAGTAAAGAGATAACATTATCAATATTTAGCTGGGTAACGTATAAGTGTTTTAAATTGTCAAGATTTTCTTAAAAAAAAAAGATATTTTTTCCAAATTTGAATCTGGCAACCCTATGTAGCACATACATCAGATGGGGTAGTTTCGTCAGCAAAAATTGGTATTACTTTAAAAGACGTATACGTAATAATAATTCGTTACATGGTTATATGTGTTGCACTGGTCATACGTAATTTTTATTCAACAAATGCGAAGAAAAAACTTTTTTCCATATATAAAGTATAAAGATAATTTATGTTTAAAACATAAAAATTAAAGTTAAGATGTGTAAAATTTGAGCAAACATTTTGTTTTAGTAACGACAGCGCTTTAAAAATAAATTAACTAATTACTTTTCGTTTTAATTCTTCTTTAATTCTTCTTCATTAAGAACACGTTACTTTATTATTAAAGATAATACAAATCATAAAAGATAGTACTAAAACCCAGTCAGAAAAAGACAAACGGGCCACCGCTGTCATGTCACTTTAACAGGTGGTGTGAGTGCTGGCAAAAAGTACTTTCCCAATGCCAAAATGATAACATCATAAGACAAAAGATTAAAAAAATACGTGTCTAATATTTTGTTATCCTTAATAACATATCTAAGTTTATTTAATTCACCACTGTTTAGTTTAGATAAACTTATCGGATCACCAAACGAATATGAGGTGTGAATATCAAACCTTATGCAATTTTGTTCAGGGGCGCACGCGATATTAGATTACAAAAATACACACCAACAATTTTATTTGTATATAACTGTTAAAAAGAAATAATATAAAGTATACGCCTGGGTGTACTGAATATAATAATTAAAAGCCATGTTTTCGCCAGCTAAGCTACTATATCGAAAAGTTTACAACGTGGGTTCATTTAAAATTAATAGGGATACAAAATGTGTCTGGCAAAAGTGAATTAAATTCAAAAGCAAATATAGCCTCTATCCATTTCCTCTTCCATATTTTTCTAGAGATACATTAAGTGGTTTATCCAAAAACTTGGGACTACAGTAAATTGAAAAAATTGCGTTTTATATATTGGGTCCGCCAAATAACTTTTTTTTTTTGAACTCCTGAACCAATTGGACTTTGTATGGCGTCATACCAAGGTCTTTGTGCAAAATTCGTCTCAATGATGTCTCCGAAATGTTCAATTGTTGAGAACGACGTTGAATTGATGTTGATGGCGCTTCACGCACACTTTCTGCCACAGCAGCAATATTCTCGGGTGTACGCACTGTTTTTGGCTTTTCACGCTTTGGTTTATCGATGAGGATGCCAGTTTCTTTTACTTTTTTCACAAGATAACGAACATACGGACCATATTCGTTCAGCGGAAGGATAAAACTAATTATCTGTCAAATCAGACATGAGCTAAGTGTTACCATTCACGAAATAAGCACTAGTTGAAAAAAAAAAAACGTTAGATGGCGGACCCTTGATTTGACTTTCCAAGCCAACTACAGCCTCTACATGAAACACAATAAAACATGAAACAACATTTTCCCGTTTTTCAAAAAGTGGGCGTGCTTTAATATTGACCTATTTGACATTAAGTTTTTTATATTATTTATTATAATTCAATGCAATAAGAAATATGCAAAAAAGTCTACTAATTTTAGCAGTTTCTTCTACAGTTTTTTCTGCAACGTTATTGCAACTATGTATCCGTGGTTAAGTTAACCTCTGGTTACTTTTAGAAAGGTTACTTGCGCTTAAATAAATGTTTTAATTTGAAATAGAATTTAATGCGTTTTAAGCAATTTATTTAAATTGTAATGCGAATAACTTAACTATAGTTCTTAGTAACTTGTTAGATATTAACTACTCAAAACTTATTTTTATTTTAGATATAAATAGGGCAAGAAATTTAGTGCAACTACATGTTTTTTTTTTTTTGACTATAATCTAAAACCGATATATATTTATCAGAATCAATAAATTTAGAGCAAAATGACATCGATTTCTTGTTGAATATTTTGTATATTATGGCAAAAGTGAATATTTTTGCATATTTTGACTTTTAATGAAAATTTTTGCGTTTTAATGCATATTTTGTACTTTTTAGTGTATATTTGGGCATATTCTTAATTTATTTTAAGCATTTTTTTTAATTTGTTAATGTTTTAATTTTTATATTAAAAATACATAAATTGTTTTTTCGGACTTTACATCAAGTCCAAAATCCAATATGATGTTGTCATAGTAGATTTTATTTGTTGCTTTTCAAAAAATTTGATAATTTTCATAATTTTCAATTTTTTCATTGGCATCACTCAAATTTTTAGTTGTCTACAAAAGGCAACGATAATTCTATTAACTCACACCGAGACATTACATACAATAGACAATTTCATATTTATGGGAATTTGTCTGCCTTAGTCTACAACTATCTGATTTGGTAAACCTACACACAGAAAAATAAAATGCCAACCGAATTGACAAGTGTATTTTGGTGGCCACAACCACAAAATTCGATTAGTAAAACCATATTCAAATGTGATTTATGAATATTTTGGGCGTTGCAACTAAATTGCAATTATATTAACCGAATTTCGTTGTGACAACCCATATTCAGTTGTACCAACCAACATTTAGTTGTATCAACTAATTTCAGTAGTAGTAACTAAATTTCAGTTGGCAAATGGCCAAATTGTTCTCTGTGTGTAGTTGTAAAATCAAAACTGTTTGAAAAGCAAAAACCAAGGGTTGGCCACTGTTATCAATCGGGTAACAGAACAATACTGTCAATATTGTTAATCCCATGTTGTGCCAACGCATAACCGGCTGTCGCCGACACTTTGTCAACACTATGCCGATTGTATTTTACTGCCTGTGCTGTCATGTTTTATATGCGTATTTAAAATACATTTGATTTGATTATAGTTTAATAGCTAATGTTAGAAATATATTTCAAAAAACGTCAAATTGGGATATTTTTGACCTCAAATTTTAACACCCAAACTTGTGATTGTGCACCTAAAAAATGCGTGTCTAATATCGACCAACGATGGATGTAGTTTTCACATCATACCAACTACTTGCACCAATATTTCATAAGAGCCGAACAGGGTGTAAATATTTTCTCTGACGCTATTGGGCATAGGGGATCGAAATTTTGGTCGGACATGTTCCAATCCATCAAGTTTCAAGAAACATAGAGATATTTAGATTTGATTTATTCCATCTCCAACAGTACACTGATAAATTATGGAACATATATATGCCATTGGTGGTCAAAGGCAAATAAAAAGAGGAGGGTTTTGTTCAGTTTATTTCTTTTTTGTTCATATGGAAATTAAGCAATTTTTGTTTGATTTTATTTAGGAGCTAAACAACGCTCCTGATTCCAGAGCTGGTCTAAACATTTGTCTATACCTTCACAATTTTGAAATATCGTATATAAATTATATTTAAGGACTACAGCCAAAACTCAATATATGGCACAAGCTATTTAAAATTTGTTGACATATTTGTGCTACGCATAGCAAATTAATTAAAAACCATGTGTTATATGATGTAAACAAGATAATGATATTAAAATTGACACATATTTTGCTGTTTCTTGGCTGAGGTTTTTGTGCACTAATTTTGGCCGTTGACGACCAATGGGATATATATGTCATATGGATTTTTTCATCGAAGGAGTTGAAAAAACATATTTTTGATGACACGTTTCTTTAGAAATGTTGGAATAACACGAATCCGCAAAAAAATTAAATTTTCAAGCAGTTTAAGATTGATCGTGAAAGGTTTTTATCATGGGTCAAAATAACTATTACGGATATTAATTGCAAAATAATAATTAATCATAGATCAACTTTCAAAACAACTCTCAAATATGATATTAATAATTTGAGTTCTTCATAAAAATACTAAAAAATCTTATTGAAACTTTACGAAAAACCCCCTATTAAGTACTGACTCGATTTATAACAGATTTATGTTATACTGTCATTGACATTTCCTACCCCAAAATAAAAATTTTTAACACAAAAAAATTAAAAAGAGTAGAAAATTTATCAAGACTACTCGAACTTTTCTCCTCAAAATCTTTAGCTGGATCCGCGCCTCTATATTGTATAACTTAATTTTATATATCTAAAATTGTTTCGTTTTTATATATTTATAGATCTTCTTGTGTGCCGTTATGGCTGTTCTCTCCGCTTCAGCATCTGCTGGTTTATTAGATTCAATTTTCCCCACCATCATTCAAGAAAAATATCAATTTGCACCCACCAAAGAAGGATATCGTTTGAAGTAAGTTTAAGACTCTAGCGAAGTTTAACAAAACATTAACTTAATAATTTCAACTTACTTTAATTTAACAGCTTGGAAGAACCTGATGGCAGCAAACGTGAAGAAGTTGGTATGATCGTTAATCCCGGTACACCTCAAGAAGAATTGGTTGTTATGGGTTCTTATACTGTGTATGATGAAAAGACTGATACTGAAACCATCACCATGTACACTGCCGATAAAGATGGTTATAAGGCTAAATATATGCTTAAAAACCGTAAATTGAGTCCTGGTTCCCTGAAATCTTTGTCTGGTTAAGTTTGTTTAGCTTAATTTTAAACAAAGTTATAAAAACGTTTAAATGTTAATATATTGTTAAATAAATAATAAAAAAATTAAGAATATACCTGTTTAAAAATTCACTGACTTATTAACTCATCAACGCCTGGGTCAAACCCCAGGTTCTGTAGGATAAAAAAATTAAAACGTTTTAGGAAGAGGACAGGCTTGCAGGTTGCACCCCTTAGCCTTTTCAAAAGTACTTAAAAACGACCCCTTAAAAAAAGTGTTGCAGGATGACCGCCCTGAAAAATTGATGGAAAATGTAGAAAAATGCAAATAAAACACCTAGTTAGGAAAATTTAAGAAAAATTATTAAACTTTATTTGCATTAGGTGGTTTCGAAGATAACAAAATTTATGAAAATCAGCATGAAAATTATAATTTTTATTTTAATCTTGTTCTTTAATAAAAAATTTTTTGCAGAAAGGGGTTACTTTGGCGCTCTGTGGTGTATCATGTGTTTGTCCATCATGATCTTGATGACATTTTTATGGAAGTCGTGACTCGGCTGAATAGTCTCCCAATTTTATTAAGATCCACTGTTATACTTATTCCGCCTAATCCAGTGCTGGTGATCGGTGGCACTCTTCATTTTCTTGACTATTTGACCATCTTAATTTTATAAGAAAAATTCAGTTAAAAAAGTTATCAGAGGTTTAAATATTTATTTTCTCTATTAAAATATCAAAAATTGTAAAATTTTGTTATAAAGTTTTTAAATTGCCTTTTAAAAAGACATAGAAAAAGTTTAAACAATCTTAAATCTTTTTTTTTTATAATTTTGTTAAAATTTGTTGATATGGAGCTTTATATAATACTATCTAATTAAATATGACCCCATAATTAACTAAATATAATTTCATCCAAAAAATGGCCCGATTAAATTGTATCAAATTACATCTAATTGTATGATATCAGATTAATTTAGATGCTATTAGAAGTGATTTGACACAGTTTTGTCCGAATTTTGTCTTTATCCAATATTATCAAATTAACCGTTATACGATATGATTATATCTAATTTAATATAATAAGATATAAAATGTTCTATATATAATTTTAAATATTAATATCGTGTCTTCCAATTTTCAAAATATTAGGTCTCTCATATTAAAACTCATAAATCTTGTAAGCACGGTTAAACGACGTTAAACATGATATTTTTTTTAAATTTTCAAGCCCTTATTTACCATTTCAAGAGATTTCAAGAAAATTTCAAATTAATTGTAAAGTGTTGTATTTGAAATGAAAAAAAAAGCAAATGATATTGAAAAATTTCGTTTGTATTTAAAGAAGTTATATGTACATTAGTTAAAGATTTCTTTTATATTTTTAAATTATAGCGCAAATATTCAAGTTGTAATTAAGAATATTTCGTTATTAAACATTTTACTTAAAATATTTTCAATTTCAAATAATAAGTCACAATTTAATCTATAAATTTTGCAAGTTCTAATGCAAAATTAAAATTATGTCTCAATATACATTTTACACTTTCTGCTTAAAATAGTAACATTACAAATGGAAAAACAATTTTAAAATTTTTTTTTACTAAATTTCATAAGAAATTTTCTAAATTTTTAATTGCAAACCACAATTTAATTTGTATTATTTAACATTCCCAAAAAGAAATTTAATTTTCAATTTTAAAATGTCATTAAACACTTTAGATTAGATGTAAAATGAAATTTGTATATGGTACCATATACTATTACACGTAACATTGTATTAAACCATATAAAATTATAAATGAAATCATGCTAATTAATATATACCATATATAGTAATAAATGCCACATCGACGGTAATATCAATCAGTATATACTTGGATATGAATATTTTTTATTTTTTTTTATTTTATTAATTAATAATCATATAGTTACAAACTATATACTATTACCCTAACCGAGCACTAGCTACTATGGCCTTCGGCGCGTTGTAGCGAAAACAGACCAGTGCCTCTGGTGGGAATCGAACCCACGACCCCCGCACTGATAAGCCAGCACGCTACCAACTAGCCTACCGGTGCGCATAAGGATATGAATATATATTTGACCATATCAAACATTTTCGAAAAAAAAAATTCCGCGAGCATAATAACAATTTTGAATTTTTTCTAATTTTTCTCAATTTTTTTTTTATTTTTTGACAATAAATGTTTAAGTATTAAAACTGCGTTGAAAAGTTTAAACAATTATATTTTTAGAATAATTTTTTTGTGGGTTTAATCGGAAGGGGCATATATGTACATTAGGGCGACAATGAAATATATGGGAAATTTTTTTTTCCAGAATTTTAAACAAAAATGTGAAGATTCTTTTGCCACTTGGTCTAAAACTTACTTGCTGAAAATTTGAGCCAAATCAGATAACTCTATCCCGTGCACCTTTGAGGTCAAAGTTCAAATTTTGGGAAATATAGTGTATTCGCCTATATTGGAGCTAAAAAAATAGCTTTTCGATATGAATTATACCGAAATCCAATGGGATTAATGTGCCACATAGTGTTGAACTTGCATGCTGAAAATATTAGCCGAATCTGGTAACTCTATGCCGTGCACCTTTAAGGTCAAAGTTCAAATTTTGGGAAATTCTGTATATTTAACTATAATTGATCTAAAAATATCGTTTTTTTAAGTATATTCATTTAAATTGTACAGAAACTGGATGTTTTAGATATTTTTAAAAGTATTCTGAAATATAATGAGTAAATTTAACCCTTTTTTGCTACGGGGGTCAAAACTACACATTTGCTTAAATTAGCTATAAATCCAATATTTAAAAAAGTGTAAAATATTATTTCTAAAAACGAAAAACTGAAATTTTAAAACCAATAGTTAAAAATACATATTTATGTGAATGTTTTTCGTATAGAAGCAAAAGCAGTACACTTTAATTGGAATAAAAATATGTTTTTAATATAAAAAGTAAGGCAACTTGAAAGGTCTTTTTCGGTAAGTTTGATTAAATGTAATCATTTCTTAAATTATTTAAATTCGCATGCTTCGTATATTGTTGTCGATAGTTTTGAACAACCTAAAAAGAAACACAATAATTATTTAAATGTAAATTAGTTAAATTTATATATAATTTACTTTGAATAAATATTGTCGCTGCTGTTCATCTTTTGTGATTTTCTCATGATAATCTTCAACAAGCTTAATACCTCGTTCGGCGCAGTCATTAACAACCTTTAGTTTTTGAATAATAAATTTTCCTTTTCTATAATCTTCACAATCTTTCCAGCTACTTGGGTCTTTTTGTAAAAAATCCATTGAAATTTGGAATCTCTTCAAAACACTTTTCGTGTTTTTGGATACAAGTTCAATCAAAACTGATGAATTATCTTTAGCGAAGAAAGTATTAAGATTTTCTTTTTTAATTAAAAACTTTTTCAAAATTTCTTCTTCCTCAAGGTTTTCTTCTTCCATAAAAGTCAAAATTTTTTTAGCCGTTTTGTTTTTTGTTTCAAAGTCTATTCTATCATCGAATATACTGAATGCTACGCATTCTTCATTAAGGTAATATAGATGATTAATAAACTTTGTTATGGCTCTATCAGCAATTTGTGCATTTTTAATGAAACAAAAATTTGTTCTTCGACTGGCCCAGAAGTCAGCTTATTTAAAAAATTCAAAAAACAATGGTCGAAAGTAAAAAAGGATGAGTATATGACGGGATTAGCAATACCTCGAATAAAATAAAATAAATAGTAGGTGATGATTGTGCTAAAATTTTTGATTTTGCAAATATAAAAGTTAAAGAGGACTTTCCACGAAATGACTACAAAGAGTTCCTGGAATTGATTATCATATTTCTGGGTGGAAGTCCTCCTAGTGGCATAAAATTCTTTAAACCCGGTGCTCTTCATTTAGCTAAATGGATGGCTAAGGGAATATATTGCCTTAAGATATTGATGTTTCGCAATCAATTCCCAGAAATCACAGAATTGGAAATAAATGGTCTAGTTGAAGTTGCAGGTTTTGTTATAAAGTGCTATGCATTTTTCTGGTTCAATTCAGATAAAGCGGAGCAAGCTCCCTTAAACGACATATTATTTTTGAGAAATTTAGAAGATTATAAAAAAATAAATGCACAAATTGCTGATAGAGCCATAACAAAGTTTGTTAATCATCTATATTACCCTAATGAAGAATGCGTAGCATTCAGTTCATTCGATGATAGAATAGACTTTGAAACAAAATGGCTAAAAAAATTTTGACTTTTATGGAAGAAGAAAACCTTGAGGAAGAAGAAATTTTGAAAAAATTTTTAATTAAAAAAGAAAATCTTAATACATTCTTCGCTAAAGATAATTCATCAATTTTGATTGAACTTGTATCCAAAAACACGAAAAGTGTTTTGAAGAGATTCCAAATTTCAATGGATTTTTTACAAAAAGACCCAAGTAGCTGGAAAGATTGTGAAGATTATAGAAAAGGAAAATTTATTATTCAAAAACTAAAGGTTGTTAATTACTGCGCCGAACGAGGTATTAAGCTTGTTGAAGATTATCATGAGAAGATCACAAAAGATGAACAGCAGCGACAATATTTATTCAAAGTAAATTATATATAAATTTAACTAATTTACATTTAAATAATTATTGTGTTTCTTTTTAGGTTGTTCAAAACTATCGACAACAATATACGAAGCATGCGAATTTAAATAATTTAAGAAATGATTACATTTAATCAAACTTACCGAAAAAGACCTTTCAAGTTGGCTTACTTTTTATATTAAAAACATATTTTTATTCCAATTAAAATGTACTGCTTTTGCTTCTATACGAAAAACATTCACATAAATATATATTTTTAAATATTGGTTTTAAAATTTCAGTTTTTCGTTTTTAGAAATAATATTTTACACTTTTTTAAATATTGGATTTATAGCTAATTTAAGCAAATTTACTCATAAATTTACTCATAATATTTCAGAATACTTTTAAAAATATCTAAAACATCCAGTTTCTGTACAATTTAAATGAATATACTTAAAAAAACGATATTTTTAGATCAATTATAGTTAAATATACAGAATTTCCCAAAATTTGAACTTTGACCTTAAAGGTGCACGGCATACAGTTACCAGATTCGGCTATTATTTTCAGCATGCAAGTTCAACACTATGTGGCACATTAATCCCATTGGATTTCGGTATAATTCATATCGAAAAGTTATTTTTTTAGCTCCAATATAGGCGAATACACTATATTTCCCAAAATTTGAACTTTGACCTCAAAGGTGCACGGGACAGAGTTATCCGATTTGGCTCAAATTTTCAGCAAGTAAGTTTTAGACCAAGTGGCAAAAGAATCTTCACATTTAGCATCAAAAATCCAAAGTTGATTTTTCATTGTCACCCTAACAATTAATAAATTGAAATCAAAAAACTCTATAGATTATTTGTAAGGACAATATCCTAATAACAAAATATAGAGTATGACCTTGAATAAAGTTTCATTTTCATAACAGAATTAAAGGCCGAAAAAACATATTTTTTTATTTTTTTTTAAAATAATAATTATAACAAACTTTTAAAAAAGTCGATAGTTTAAAACATTTAAATTTGTGGATTTTGTATGGTGCTCAGCCACCATATCTTACCCTTTCAATGGTAATTAGTAGGAAAAGGAATATAATTCAACTAAAAAATAAAAATAGGCGCTTATAAAATGCAGCTAAAAGCAGGAAAAATATGCACTTAAAATTACACTTTTTGCAAAAATTAAAGCTTAAAGACATAAAAAATATAGAAATAAAATTAATTTAGCATCAATTATTTTAATAGACAGGGAATCTTTTATTTTTGTTCGGTTTAACAAGTTAAAATGATGTTGCTTAAATCAAAATATAAAAATCTATTAAATATTAGTTCCTTAACAAATAAATAAAAAATACTTAAAATAAATAAAAATTATGCACATATTTTTTCTTCTTCTAAAATTGATGATTCGGGCTAATTTTAAGTCCATGTCAGTTTTAGATTTTCGTTTTCATTATGATGTGAGCAAGATTATTCGAGTTCAAGATCATTTGTTTTTTGTTAAACAAAAAACCGTGCAATATTTATTTATTACTCAAAAAAGTTTTTGCCCGCTTTCTTATAGCAGACTTTATCTACTGACAGGTCCTTACATGTTTCATTTCGCGTCACCGAAAATCATCAGAGAACCAATGTAGAAGGGCTAGAATATTCTACCCAAATTTTGAAGGAAAAAGATCAACGCTTTACCCGTATTGTTATATTTACTCGATGAGAAGTAAAAAACAAAATTGGAAAAATTGAACTAATTCAAATCAAAAATAAAACATTTTTAAGTAATAAACATTGTTCGTGCATAGACTAGAATCTCTAGTCTACACTGTGTTTTTATTGTTTATTAAATAAACAACAACACTTTCTGACTATAGTATTAGGACCATAAATCATTTCGTTTCGATTTTCGTTTTCTCTAGTAATTCTATTTGAGTTTGTATCAAGCTAATTGCAGTTTTATCATACAAACAAATAATTCTTTTATACACGAATACAAAAAAGTTAGTACAAGTGTTTGTCTTTTGCTTATGTTTAAATCAATTATTTAGCTAAAGTTACCCAATAAAATAGTAAAATCCAAATAACTGGTTGCAGAACAGCTTATACTGTTATAACAGGTTCTAATTTCTGTTCTGCAACTGGTTCTTTTTATATGGAGTTTGTCCTATTTGTAATATGTTCTTTACCTCCAAACAAGAACAGCTTGCTTTAGAACCGGTTCTAGAACCAGTTCTGGGACAATGACACCTTACATTTCGACTCCCAGGAACCTGTTTTAGAACCGGTTCCATGTAACCGGTGGTAAAATAAGTTGTTCTAGAACAGGTTCAGAGGTAATCTGTTCCAAAAAATTTGCTGGTTATTAGTTATCTTATTTCACCACAAGAACAAATTTTCTCTGTATTTGAACTAATTCGACGACCTATGCTTTTAACATTTTTTATAACTCATACGCCACGTATACCCAACAAAATATAACCAAAAAAATAAAGGTATAGGTATCCGTATTAGTATCGATTTTTTGTTTGTTTCGGTATTGGTATTGGTATCGGCCACTCCTCGAGCATTTTCTTATAGATTGGGTGTACAAAATAAGAAAACTGGGGACATCTATTGAGCAAACCGGCCATGCCGTTTCGACTTTTGACCTCAAAAACGGACTAAACATGGTTTATAGTTTTGTTGTTCTACAATAATTAAAAAATGGGTTTTCGTTAAAAAGCGTTATTAGTGTTATTATGCAAAACAAAAGAACAATTATTTTTCTCATAAATACGTTTGACATTCATATGAAAAATAGTGATGTAGGTCAAAAGTATGTATGAAAAAAATAATTATTGCTTTATTTTGCATAATAACGCTAAAAACACTTTTTAACCTATTAATAATTTTTAGTCAATTTTTGAGGCGAAAAGTCAACGGTTTGTGCGATAGAAATCCAGTTTTTTTGCAGATATTATTTTTTACACTCAATTTATCACCAAATGCGCGGGTAGCGATAAAAAAATAACTCTGATATTTTTGGATGCCCTTATTAGTATAAAATTATAAAAAAAATTTTAATATTTAAGTTGTTAATTTTTATTCACAAATTTTTTAAACGTTATTTGGAAAACAGTTGGTTTATTACAAATAATATTTGCATAAAGATTAAATAAAAAAAAATTATAAAATCATATAAAAGTGTTGTCAACGCAAATTAAAAGCCTGTAACTGTACGTCAATTTTGTAAAATAATTGCATATTAAAACAACTTTAAATTCAAATTGATTAAAATTTTTTGATGTCTTGCAAAAAACTGATTTTTTATAGATCTCTGGGAATTTAATGACAAACCTTGTGGCAAAATTTGATCTACGCTTTTATTTAGAACTGTTCGTAATTTTTTCCTAAATAATAAATAAATAAACGGGTTTAGATATTATTAATTTCAACTTATATATTTATTTTTACTTTATCAATTCAAATTTCAAAACATTTTGTGATTTACAATTTTTGTTTTAACTTAATATTTTAAAAAATTATTCATTTAGTACTTAGCAATCGTACTAGCATAGTACGTGTAAATTGGTAAAACATAGTTGTGAGATTGAACTAAATTTCCAGAATTTTTTTCATTATTTGAAAGATATATTTTTACCACCTCAATTTATTAATTCTTTATACAATTGTAGGTCGTTTACGAATTTTGAGAATTTTTTCAGATGTTTGGAATAAGGGGTACGCGTTTGGTAAAAGGGATTTTGTTGAAAAAAAAAATGTGAAACAAATCAGATTGCTTTTCACAATTTGTTAAATAAGTTTTGGGACTTTAGCACATTTAATTACTATAAATGCAATTAATGTTTATCCCGATGAAAATAAATTTAAATAACAAATATGCAGGTGCTTGTGCAAATTTAAATGTAACTGACACTAATAGAAAACATATGATTTTCTATTGTTGATTTACTTGAATAAACGTCACTACATTGCTAGGTCTGTCAAAAAAAAACAGAGTAGTATTTGGAAGATGACAAAGCCAATTGTGAAAATTTTTTGTTGTTGTTTTTGTTTTTTCTTTGATATTTTAAATTTTGAATCTCGCTCCTAGACGAGGACAAGAAATTCTCATTGAGTTTGTGATTTAACATAGCAAATATCTCCAGAAATTCTAATAACAAAGTCCCCTGAAGATTTCCTTAGGCAGGAATGAAATCCGGATAGGGACACGCCTACATCAGATTGATTTTCATAATCTGTTAAATAAGTTTTGGGACTTTAGCACATTTAATTACTATAAATACTTTTTTTTAATTTTTTTCTCTTGTGCTTCGTTTTCACTACTCCAGAGTTCCAACCTACTAAAAAATGAGCCTTATACAAACTATTAGTTACTTTGATGTTCTTAAAAGAAAACAATCAAAGTCGTATTGGTATGAAATAAAATTTGTTGGAAAAGGCTTTTAAATACCGAAATTAATTTTGTGAAAATTCCATACTTGTTTTCCTAATCTAATGCAAACTATGATAAAGTAAAGGATTTTGTTTTGACTTTTTAATTTTTTTTAAATATTTCTCTAGAATTGTAAGGAGCAAGATTGGAATCAAATTAAATGGATTGGAGAGACCTTTCCAAAACTTTTGAAAAAAAATTGTTTCATAACCTCTTTTTTGTGACACATTACAACACACATATTACCTAAAGCATAAATGTAATAAGTTTTTTTTTTTTTTAAATTTATCTTTTATATTAAATTAAAATTTAAAAAATAAAATTTTTTATTATTTTAGGGTGGAAAAATCAACTTTTTGTAATTAGAAGGTAAGATGTTACTTACTGTTCATTCGTTTAAAATCTAATAATTATACCGTTATTTTTTAGTACATTAATAAAAAAATTTTTAATAACTCACCTCGACAAGCTTTCTTGGTTTGAATGCCGATATGTCATTTACATAATCTTTGAAGGCCTGATTCGAAATCTGGCAACCAAATTTTTCCATCCCGTCACAATTTTGAGAAAACGGCAGTTAAAGTTTTTTTTTACTATAGACCGAAACTCTGGGGATGCCCCCTACTAATGTAGTGCATTGTGTTGATATCAGCAAAATAGGTTATGGGGAGGAGGAACTAGGAAATTGTGTCTATGGATATTTGACTTTAATTTTTCTAAATGTGTCAGGAAAAATGTTTGCGGGGAGTTTATTCCACATACGGGTGTTCGGCTAATGAACGAATTTTCTCTGTAATGCATTTTGGGATCCACTGGACTATCGACCACAAACGAATAAAATTGTGTTGCGAACAAAAACACGGGCTCTTGGAATAAGTTCGCTTATCTCAGTATAACATTTCCCATGGTATTATCGATAGAACAGAGACACACAACCAACATTCCGACGACGAATTAATAGAGCTAGGTAAAAGAATTAATAGAGCTAGGGTATCCATAATTGTCATTAATGAGCGCTAACGAACTACTTTGCACACGGTCCAGAAGCTCCAAAACATACTCTGAAAGTTGCCAAAAATGGCAATGTTGGCTCTATTTGAAGCATTTTATCATACGATTGACACTTTCTAAGGATTCAAACTACCCTGCGGGAAATGAACCAGTCACTGGTATGGTCACGTGACTAGAGCTTTGTGTGTATGAACCTGTCCTAGTTTCGGTTCTGTTACATGAAAGTGACCGGTACCTTTAACATTGGCTTGTCATAGGAGGTGGCAATTGCTACCTTTGGAGCACCTTGTGACGTGGCGAATAACTTGATGAAGATTACCTATTACCGTACCGACTGAAATTAATGAGCTACTGGACAAGTAAGAAGTAGGCAGTGTTATAGCAGGATAATTTTAGGATTTATGTGACATGCAACAGGAAAAGTGGGAAAATAACTTTCGAGTGGGTAGATGTACGTATCGTAGAACTGGAGAACAGCTTTTGATGGAAAACTAGTCACATATTAAGCGCAATGTGTGCTGTTACTGAGGTAGTTCAAATGGATTAGATTTGTGAAGTACCACTACACTGGTCTAGGGAGTACATGTCGCCGGGTATGCGAAAAGTAATTAGCAAATAACCTTTTACTTTTTATTCACCGTGTGTCATATTATATACGAGTTGCTAAATTGTTCGTCCCGAACCAGTCACTAAACTACCCCAAAACAGTGTTCACAAAACCTTAAAAAAGGCACAACAAAAATCCATTTTAAAATAAGTTTACTTCAGTGTTATATCCGATTTGTAGCAGTCAAGGGACTGAATCCTTTGGCACTAATTGCCATGTTTTCATCAACTGCTAACGGGATTGAACCAGTTCAATGACCAGTAAGAACTTCAACTGCATCGGCCCTAGTTGGTTCAGTACACTATAATGTTATCTTACTTTTTCTCCAGTTACATGATATACCTGATACCAACTTGTCAATGTTTTGTCACCATTACTATAGTCACGTAAGTGGTCATTTCACACAAATTAACACTTTTTGGTACAGCACAATTTTGGTTTCACCAGTTTCGTGACGTGCCACCCAATCATATATCACAAAATCGACACTTTGAATCAATCGACGGTTCATTTTCCGCAAGGTAAAGACAAGTAATTAGAACACACTTTAGTCTTGAAGATATCGCAATGTCTCGTTTTTCTCTAAATGTTGACATTTGAAATTAACTATACAAAATCTGTTAAAAATAATCATTACAAAACAAAAAACCGTAGTTTTTCATGTTTTTTGCAGTAAATTTTAAGACTTATTTATATTCTAATTATTACCGGTGCTAAAAAAATTTATATAAGTGATAGAATTTTTTCCATAAAAATATTTCTATATATATTTATATATAATGGAATGTTTATTTTTGATAGAATTATTTTTGATTAATTGTAGCATATACATTTACATATGATCATATATGGTAGAATATATGATCATTTATAGATCTATATATATCATATGATCAGATATACAAGATATACAATCATAAACATGATTCTGTCTGATCATTTTATGATCACTGGGGACGATTTTATTACGAATATCATATTATGATTGTTACGTGTATCAACCATAAAAGCTGTTTGTTTTTAAAAAGATTTCTTTAATAAATTGGCCCAGGACCCCTATTTTAAATTTCAAATTTAAGCCGAAAGAATTTGGGCAGAAACACCTTCGTTTTGCCTCTACCCGTTTAAAGTTTTAAGAATCCCGTCTTACCTTAACGTCTTACCATTTTTCTTTGCTTCTTGCAAAAGAGTAAAGTTAATTGAATTAACTCCAAATATTTTAAACTCCACAAATTTTAATTTGACATACATATTGACACTAGGGTGATAACTTTTTGCATTTTTTGCAAATATCAAATCTCCCCAAACAAAATCGTGTAGGGCATGGACAAATATTAAGAACTGCGTTTTTAGTTTTTCGCTATCGTTAAAAAAGGTTCCGCACCAAACCCGTTAAAGTTTTGAATCAAACAAAGTTAAAAAAAAACTTTTTTTGATGCCTCAACGTCTGACCATCACATCTATATAATTAAGGCATGCTGATATCAATAGTAAAGTCCGTTTTCGAGTCAATGGAACAGTTTTCTTCCAAATTTGCTTACTTACATATGTATAAACCATATTTTAAAAAAATTGTTATTAAAAAAATTAAAAAAAAATATATATTAAAGGCATTTTAGAAATCGCTGTCGGTGCGCAAGGTTTTTTTTACCAAATTGAACTGAAATAGTTTTTTTTATCATTAATACAATATTTGCCATTAGAAAACCCCAGGGGAGAATGTTGTCCAAAAAAAGTTATCACCCTAATGTACACATTTTTGATTGTTAAGCATAGAAAATTAAAATTTAACTGAACGTTAAATTTATATTGGGCTTATAATAATCGGACCATACTATCTATCCCCATGTATTAAATTTAACAAATTTATTTTACCTCGATTGAATTGTATCATGTTATATTAAACTCAATGTAATATGATCCATTTATATTTAACACGATCCACCATTTTTTGGATCAAATTGTATTTCAATTAAGGCTAGATTATATTTGTTTGATACACATCTCCGTTGCATCATATTAATTTTTTTTAATCGGGAGTATAATTATCAACATCGTTGAAAATTCTGCTGGCTCAAATTCAGTTACTTTTTTTCTGTTGGCGTAGCTAAATTTGTAACTATTTGTACAGGCTTTTTTATGAGTGTACCCCACCATTATACGCATTTAATTTTAAATTAGTTCTATAAAAAAATAAGGGTTTGTTACTTTTGTCTTCGTTACAACATATCCAGTTTTTACCTAATATAGAGTTCTCACTTGGCAGATTAACCTTGATCTCCAACAATTCTTATGATGACAACTTTTTTGACATTGAACATAATCAACGATGAAGTAGCAGACGAATAGATCATATATAATATATTTCTTTCAAAATACTTCTTATTTTGTTGTTGTTTTATCTAAAAAAAACTAGATTAAGTTTTAGATTTCTTGAAATGAATTGAAGACAATAAATAAATAATAACTCATTATTAGTTTCCAGTTAAAACAAGTTTAGATTATTTTTTTCCAGTTATTGACTGTTGTGGCGATGCCAAAATTTGTAAAGCGTTAAAACTTAAAAACATGATTATGATCTTTGACAAGGTCAATGTTGAGTTCATTTATATTAATTAGCAGATGGATACAATATAGAATTTGTATTTGCTTTACGTTTTGGTTTTTATTCTTCATACATAAGACCACAATTGATTAGTTAGTGTCTGTTGTGTTTTTGCATCAAAAAGTTTAATATTCGATTTTTATTTTCAGTTTTTTCATGATCATATGTTTTGGTGTGGTTGATATGTTTTACCAATTATCTAATTTGACATAATCCTCAATTTTTGGTTTAAGGCCGTTAAGTTTTCATGTGTTAATTGCTAATCATGCGTATTGTTACAACCCACTGGCTACTCTGCACACGGGGACAGAAAACTTTTTATGTTTTCTTGGCCAAAAGTGTTGTGGTTTCTAACTTTAGTTATTTACGGTGGCAACAAAATTGATGAATATTAATATTTTTTATAAAAATAGTTTAGTTAGTTTGATCATATTACTCTGACTGGTGAGTTGCACAAACACTCGGGGACAATTGTAATTTTTGTTTAATAAATAAAATTTAAAATAATGCAAATTAACATTTTTAAAAACACACACTTTGCAAAGTATTTTGCTCTAAACCACAAATATTTCCAAGTGAGGTCTTCATTATTGGTGTACCTACATATTTTTGCCTAAAATAATAATGATATGACCCTGTGTGCGGTGTTGTCTGAGAATTGTTTTCTATGTACGCAATGTTGAATTAATTCTGCCAATAATTAACCTTCAATTCAATTAATAATTGAAGTAGAATCTTGTAGCTATCTTTAGAAATCAATATTTATTTAGAAATCAATGTAATATTTAAACAATTTTGAAAAAATAAACAAATGGTTTAATAAAAAATTATTATTTTTGAGATAGAAGGACACTAATATTAAATAGTATTCTAAAATTTGTTTTAAAATTATGTATACCTAAGGTAACCCTGGTGGACATTTATAGACCATTTTTTAAAGGCCTACTCGGTTGTAGGGTTATATAGTTGCAACAAAAAGTGGACTTTTGGTCTTTAGTAAAAATTTTATAACGTTAAAATACTCTTTAAATAAACTGTAAAATTTTCGCAATTTTTAAGACAATGTTAAAAAAGAACTAAGAAAGACTGATGCTCATTGTGTAATGAAATAGGTGAGTCCATAATTTATTTTTAAAAAGCCTTACACCTCCTTTACAATTGAGTACATTATATCCAAATCGGACCTTTTTGTAGGATTTGACTTCATTTTGCGCTTTTTCGCTAACTTTTGGATTTTATGTCATATTTAACGATTTTGTTGGCAACAATGGCTTTATATTTGTATTTTGTGTTATCGACTAAAACTTCATTTACTTTAAAGCCAAAAAAATATATGACAACTAAAAACTCGAAATGTCGAAAGCCAAAGTCGTCTTTTCTACTTTTTCATTAGAATAAAGTCGACTTCCAAAAAGTCGAAAAAAGTCGACAAAGTCGATTAGTCGAAAGTTGATTTATAGAACCCTAATCGGGTGCCATCTGGTTCAGGCCGTTTTGCAGATGAAAGTCTGTGCCATCCGTAACGCTCACCAGCAGCTGCAGTCTTTTAAGTTTGATGTCGAAAAATTAAAAACACCTCGTTATATACAAGCGGTAGAACATGACATAAGTAGGTTCACACATCAGGAAAGCCACATAAATAATGGAGTAGAACAACGTTGGAATCATATTAAGGAAGCACTTTTACAAACATGTGAACAAGTACTGGGACAAAAACCCAAGGGAAGAAAGGAGTGGATAAGCTACCAAACGTGGTCCTTGATCGAAGAAAGACGAACTTCAAAAACATCAAAGAACAGCGAAAAATCCCTCAGTAAGCTAGCTGAGTTGGAAAATAAATATTCCTTTAAGAATAAGGAAGTGAAGAAAGCTTGTAGAAATGAAAAAAGAACATTTACCGATGAACTTGCAGCCCAGGCAAACGAGGCCGCTGCTAAAAATGATACTAAAACAGTTTATGAGATAACGAGAAGACTTGCTGGTAAACATAAGCCACCTGACCGCCCGATCATATCAAAAGATGGAACTCTTTTATTTAACGTAGACGATCAAATAATTCGATGGCGGATGCACTTCGAAGAAACCCTTAATAACAGTCTGTATACTCCAATAATATGTCCAGCTCAACATTAGTTCAACTTAATACCAGTCCGCCAACTCTGGAAGAAATTGAAATGGCTATTAGAAAACTCAAAAACAACAAATCACCTGGATTCGACCGTATTCCACCTGAAATTATCAAGTGCTTCCCACGTAAAATAGCCCAGCTATTTCATCCACTTTTTGAAGAAATATGGAGCGAAGAGAAATTACCGGATGACTGGCTTCAAGGTATTCTTATAAAAATACCAAAAAAAGGGGACCTTTCTCAATGTAAGAATTATAGGGGAATCTAGCTTATTTCAATACCATCCAAAATACTTACGAAAATTCTTCTTAATAGAATAAGTGACACGATAGGAAATAAATTACGTAAGGAACAAGCAGGTTTCCGGGCTAACAGGTCATGTGTTGACCATATAAACACATTGAGAATTATCGCTGAACCAGCAGAAGAATGGCAGAGTAATATATATATCACCTTTGTTGACTACTCTACCGCATTTGAGAGTATTTTCCGTTGCAAAATATGGGATCTCTTACAGAATACTGGTATTCCAACCAAGCTAATCAACCTAATAAGAGCTCAGCATGATGGCTTTTAATGTAGAGTTTTGCATAATAATCGGCTCTCAGAACCATTCCACCCGAAATCAGGTGTGAGGCAGGGATGTCTATTGTCCCCACTACTTTTTCTGCTTGTTATAGACAAGGTTTTGGATGACACACTTGCTAATCATCGACGTGGCATCCAATGGACTTTGACCGGTCATCTCGAGGACTTAGACTATGCTGACGATATATGTTTTTTGTCCACCAAGCATTCGGATATGCAATCAAAACTTAATGATCTTGTTTTCCACTCTGCAAACGTTGGTCTGAAAATTAATACTGGGAAAACGAAGGCAATGAAAATTAGAGCCACAAACAACAACCCTTTTTTCATCGGCAACGAACCGGTTGAATTTATTGATAAATTCGGCATGGTTTCATCAGAAGAAAGTGCTAAATCAGACATCGAACACAGAATTGGAAAGACAAATAGTGCGTTCTTTCAGCTGCGGAACATTTGGAAATCCAATATTATATCGGTCAAAACTAAGATAAATATTTCCAAGTCAAACGTTCTATCAGTATTGCTTTACAGCTGCGAAACCTGGCTGACAACAGTAGCACTGAACTGCAAACTGCAACTGAAAATTTGGTCGCCAAACGTCATAGGCAATGAAGAATTGTATAGAAAATGCAAAATTGATCCCATTCCCATTATTATAAAGAGAAGAAATGGAAATGGATCGGTCACACGCTTAGGAAGAACCCTGATGAAATAAGCCGTCAAGCACTAGATTGGAACCCACAAGGCAACAGAAGAAGAGGTCGGCCAAAGACTACCTGGAAAAGAAGCTTGCTCAAAGATATTGAACACAGCGGAAGAAGCTGGAACGAGTTAAAACTACTAGCGAATGACAGAATATCTTGGAGAAATTTTGCAGAGGCCCTATGCTCCACAGGGAGTTAAGTGGAAATGAAGAAGAGAAGAAGAAGAATCGGGTGCCATAGTTTAGCAATACACACAGCGAAATAAAGTGACAACCGAATTGAAAAGTGTATTTTAATGGTAATAACTTATACATTCAGTTAGCACAGATATATTTACATTATATTTCGGTATATTTTATGTGTTTCAACTAAAATTCAGTTAAATTAACAGAACTTTGTTGTGAAACCTAATGATCCATTGTACCAACCGACTGGAATTCATAATAACCAAATTTGGGACGTATTAACAGAATTTTAGTTGGCACATAGCTAAATTTTTATCTGTGTGTAAAGTACTCATCAGAGAATAACATTCTTGTTTCTTTTCACACACGAATAAATTCTTCTTTTTTAAATTTTTGAGTTGCAATAAATGGTACGAGGGAGAATTAAAAAAGCCCCAACAAATAGCTGCGTTTTATTAAAAAACAAAAAAAAAACTGGGAAAACAATTTGTAGACATCTAGAAAATAAAACACAAAAGCATTAAAAATCGGTCCATCCGGTAAGGCTGCTCAGTTTTAACCGATTTTCAATATAGTGTTTTAAGAAAATGCATTTAAAGTAAACATCGCTCAAGTAAAATATAGGCAAGAAGTTTGGTTTTTTGTTTTTTCTTTTGCTGTAATTTTTTATACCTACAAATTTTTCTCCAACATTTTTGCAGTAGGTATATTGAGAAAAGTTCAAACTATCGATATGTGAAAAAAAAATTAAAGATGGTTAACCCCTTAAATGGGCTTAGCTAAAGTAGTAAGTATATTACTTGAAATATTTTGCTAAAAGCCTTTAAAAGTCCTCTTAAAATGATATATTATATGAGAGAATTATGCGTTTTATGATTAAGTAGAATATCACATATAGTAAAAATTCAGAAATTTATACACTCTCTAAACTGATTTGTGCAAACATCTTAGTTGTTTCATGACTCGATTGCATACAAAATTTTGGTTAAATAAATTGAGCATTTTCTATGAATGTATTTAGTGATATTTTTATGCGATCACAGAATAAATAAAAACACAAACCTTTTAAAACTATCAGTATCTTAATGATCCACTGTCAATGGCTTGCAATAAATACAATATATAAACAAGCATTTAAAGTTCAAGTTCAGTTTCGTGTTTGTAAATTTTTATTAACTAAAATTGCAATTGGAATTTTGTTTTGGTTTTTGCATACAACATCAATAATATTGATATGTTGAAATTCGTATTAAAAAAAAAAATTAATACTCATATTAAGGTGCCTCAAAAATTTGTCGCTCTACCCTCCCAAATATATAATTCATTTTGATTTACCATTTTTGAAAACTTAATATTTTATTCTTGTGAGTGCTGTTTTAGTGTAGTAGCTGAGATGTGGTGTCTGCAACCAGATGGTTCCCGGTTCAATTTTAGGGTCTAGTGACTAAAAACCTCTTAATGACTTAAGTTTTAAAATATTTAAAAATAAATTATTTTTAAAGCATAAAAATTTGTATTTTTTGACAATTTGTGTTTACTTAGTATGTCTGTTATAATAGCTAGCAGCTTTGTGTTAACTATTATTAAAATCCCTATACACTGAGAGAATTATCTGCATGCAATTAATGAATTTTTGTATAAAATCAATGAAATCGCACTGGAATTCGTCCACTGAAACATTTCATTTCGTTAATGCAATTTTTCATAAAATTTCATGAAGAATATATTTTTTTTTTATTTAGTAAAAACTTCATATTTCAAAAGAAGTTTCATTAAAAAGCTATATTTAAATAGGTTGTTAAATTTTCTAAAAATAAAAAAAACAATTTTTGACCATTTTTTAAGACTCCTCAGAAAAACATGACTTATCCATATGGTGCATTTTTGTATTTTCTTTTGTATTGTGGTTATTTTCCTTTTTTTTTGCCGAGTTAGAATAATTTTGAATTCGGTTCGATAACAACTATTATGAGTTCAGCTTTTTGGTTCGATTTATAAGATTGCTTTTGTAATTAAACTAAGTGTAATTTACTAAATATTTTTCAAATTATAAACATGAATTAAGGATATTATTAGTTTAAAGCTTTGCACAATAGTAATAAACTGATAAAAATATATTTATTCATTGCGATTTCTTGAAATGTGTCTTGCGAAATTATTTAAGAAAAATAGTTTTAAATAAATGTTTTCCAAACGATTATGTTTATCTAAAATCATTATCACGCACAGCTTGTACAATATTTACAAAAAAAAGAACACTACAATGTTGTGGAGCAAAATGTTAAATTATTGTTATTATACTCATAGAAATAAATCTTAAAAAAATATAAAAAAAATATTGGTTAAAAATTGTGTTGCAGGATATACTGCTAAAGCAAAATCTGTTTTCAAATTTATTAGTAAAATAAAAACTACCCATTGGTCAAAACTCTTCGCAGCTGGTAACTGCAATGCCAAACATACATTTTGGGGTTCCAGACTTTTAAACCCAAGGGGTCAACACCTTTTGATAATGTCAAATAAGCTAGATGTCATATTTAGCGTTCAGCCCACTGTTTTCAATTAGAAGCCGGATCTAATTGACTTTGCGGTCATAAAAAACATTAAACGTGTCAGTGAGCCCTTCACTGGATCTGCCATCGGACCATTCGATAACATTCCTTAAATTGTGCAGTGACCCTACTAATGCGAATGTTAGGTTAAATTTCTACTCAAATAGAAACACAAACTAGCTAAAATACAAAATGTATGTGATCTCTCACTTACTACAGAATGGCAAATTGAGAAACTCTGATGATATCCAATCAGCTGTGAATCACTTCACAGATGTTGTGACTGCTGCGGCTAAGGCCGGAACTCCTTCATGCAAATCTGAAAAAGTCGAGGCTTTAAAACCCCCCTGCGACATACAGGCTCTTGTTAGGAAAATGCAATGTGCTATTGCATACGAGTCTCCAATACGACTCGGAAATTACACTTAGGCTTAAAACACGAGTGAGAAAGTAAATGCAGTTGCTAATCACTTCGAAAAGGTCTTCACCCTAAATGAAACAAACTATTGTATCAGTCCACCTTTAATCAATGACACGATCTCTTGCCCTATGAAATTTCGATTCCCATCATTAAAATCGAAAGTCACGAGGAATTGGCCGTGTTAACGCCAATATGATATCTAACTTGTCTATTTCAGCTATGAAGATCATACTGTTACGCTTAAGCTTTTATCCATCATCATGGAAGGTATCTGAAGTAGTAATGTTTTCTAAACTGGGAAAATACGTTAGCCAAGTAACATCATATTGCACTATAAGTGTGAATAATTACCCTCATTTGAGAACAAGCAATATGTTTCTACTCGTTTTGTCGATATTTCGCAGGATTTCGACAAAGTCTGGCACGATGGTCTAATATTCAAAATATCAGAGCTATTACCTGAGAACACACATAAGATTTTTAGAAGTTATTTGACTGAGAGAACTTGCAAAGTCCGATCAAAAGAAAAATTTTCTACGAGGAATATTTCTGCTGGTGTCCCCCAAGGTAGTACATGAGGGCCTCTCCTATATATTTTCTATATAGCAGATATGCCAACTAATCCAAACACTCACATGTCTACTTTTGCAGATGATACTGTAATCAAAATAGTTTGTAGTTTAATTAACTGAAAATGTAATTTAACATAAATGATAAATGACTTGAAGTAAAATCTACTTACTTTTCATTTAAATCAAATATTTCTTGTTATTTATTTTTAAATATTGTTTAAATAACTAACAAATAAGTAAGAATAAGTGAATGGTAAGTTAAAAAAAAATTTCAAATTTTAACTACAGATCAGTAAAAATAAATGTTCGATCCAGTTAGTTGAAATTATATCACTTTTTTGTTTTTGGTTGTTTGTTTGTTTTTTTCTACAAAATGCAGTCAAACACACTACATACAAATCTTTTTTGTAAATCAGTAGTATTTGTGGAAACCTTTTTAATTTCTTTTAATTTGAAATTAAATAATTTTGTATATAAACAAACAATTTTAACAAAAAAAAAATAAATAATTTTTTGAGTATTTTTTTTTTGAAGCAATCAAGAAATAAAAATTTTAATTTTAAATGAAGGTGACTTTTAGTGTGAAACTTTATGAAACTTTAAATAAATGATAATAATAAATGAAACTAAAAAAATTTGGTAAGTGGTAGTAAATTATTTTAAGCAAATATATAAACAAGTTAAATTAAATATTTTTTTTAACGCAACTGAAAACTTTTTTTAGTAAACTACATAAAATTCTTAGTGGCTATTTGTGTGCGTCAACCAAGATCCGAGGGTTGCATCCTAACAACTACGGTCTCATATTCATGAACTGGAGGATTGGTCAATAAAGTTGAGAATAAAACTTAATCCTACAAAATGTGTCCACATAATATTTTCCCTTAGAAGACATATCTGTCCACAAGTTACAATTGAGAATGTCAGTATACCGAATTAATTATAATTATGTGTAATATCTGGGGATTCAACTAGATCGCAGTTTTACATGGTCCAACCATATATAACCGAAAACAACACAGATTAAAGCTACAGTGGATTATAGGCCCACCTCTTGAATTGGAATGCATAGTCCTTTTGTATAAGTATATAATAATCGAAGCAATATGGTCATATGGCATTCAGGTATGGGGAACGACATGTACCTCAAGTATTCAAATACTGCAGACAGTCAAGACTTTTACCACTAATCGTTGGCACCCCATGGCACATCAAACATTTTAGCATTCCTAAATATTTAAATATTCCCACTGTTTAAGATTAAATAGAAAGGTACACTAAGGTACACTAAGTGCACTAATAAAAAAGTCAGTAAAGTCTGCCCCCTTTTTCCTGGGAAAAACCTTGCAGAAAAACTGGTAATATCAGCCAAAAAAATTTGCTAAATTCAGCAACATTTTTTTGCTGAATTAACTAACTTTTATGCTGATATTAGCAAAAATGTTGCTGACTCTACTCATATTTTTTTTTGAGTAACTAAGAAGAACTGATATATTGGGCCAAGCCAGGCGGAATGGTCAATTAAAATAATTATACTCCTGGGATAAGATTTGAATACCAAAAATTGGTTATTACACTGGTAATTCAAAATAAATTTCTATATTGGGCTAAGATTTGAATATTTATTCTAAATTTTTAAAGAAAGAATTTTTTTATGAGTGTACACATGCAGGTTTTTATTCACAATTTACATTTTTGCAGCTAATTTTATTTTTTTTTCTTCGTAATTAGTAATTTTAATGTATTTATTTTATCTATTATTTTCATTCATTTCGGTTGGACTAAAGATATTTTTAAAGGTTAAAAGTTTTGTAAAGCTCACATTATTTATAGTAAAGAGCGAATGTTATACATGATTTGATGGCAAAATAACAATTTAAGACCACCACAATTATCATTAGTAATGAAATATTCGCATATGTGGCCAATCTGTTTTTGGTTTAAAAAACAAAAGTGGAATATTTCAAACAATTTAGCTTATTGTTGGTATATATACCAACTCTTTGGGAGTTTTTGGATATAGATAATTTTCTTGTGAAAACTATTATATAATTTTTTCGATATATGTTATATCGAAACTATTTAAAGGTATCAAACATTTTTGGCAAAGTGGACCTAAATTAAAAAAAAAAACTCTCTAAAAGCTTATAAAATTGTTAGAAAATTATGTAAAATCGACCAAAATTTGTATTTAAATTAAGTCTATTTACATTTTATTAATAAAATTTCTAAAGCTCTTATATGGATTATTATATGTGATACACTCAAGAAAATAAGTTAGCAGCAAAATTAGTAAATCTATAATAAATCAATGATATCTTTTTAAAATTTATTTGCTGAAATTGTGTTGTAGCTAAAATTTTAGCTATTTGCTTTTTCAGCCTTAAACCAGTTTTGAGCTATTACAAATTAATTTAAATTTACAAGATAGCGATAGTTTTAGACTTTTTCGACTAAACTTAATTTTGAAAAAATTTAAAGTAGTATGTAAACGTAGATTTGGCTAATATGGAGGGTCTCGTATCGGAACCCTTACCCATGCGAATTAAATGTAGATATGGGGAAAAAAAAATTGTACATAAAAATCATAAACTAGTCAATCGCCCTTACCGTGGGTGCCCTGGATAAAAACCTTCTGTATATTAATATCGAATTTACATTAGGGTGCAAATCCACTTAAAAGCCAATTTACATTAGGGTTCAAATCTACTTAAAATGGGATTTCGATAGCTTTTGAAAAAATTTAATAAAAATTTAGGATTTCAAACAGATTTCCCATACAAAATTAAATGCCAATTTAGTTGAGATTTCAGCGAAATCTAATCGAAATCTAACTATTTGTGCAGAAATACAAAATATAGCCTTGTGCTTTCCCCCTATATGCAGAAAATTAGGGGTTTTTCCAGAAAATAATGTAAATTTTAATCAGCTGTTTATGAGGTAAAATATAATGAAAATATACATTTTTAAAAATTTGAAAAACTAAAAAATATCAAACTAAAAAGCTTTTTTTCATTGAAAGATGTATTTATTACAAGCTGAAAACTGTAATTTTTGTTTGTTTTCGACCAAGAAAAACAGTGAAAAATAATTGAATGGCCCCGGCAAGGCCTCTTACAAAACATTGAATGTTTTGAAAACTGAATAAAATGTATTTTGGAAAATTATTTTGTTTAAGGTTTTTTTAAGGTTAGTTTAACAGCAAAACCACACATTACTAAATCATGGGTAAAGTAATGTATCGATATAGGGCTGCACGCATTACATTACACCTTACTTCACTGATGAATTTTACAGGCGATGAGCCTAAAAGTAATTACCTTGTAGGGGGTAAGGCAACTGGTTACTTATATGGTTACATGGTGGCAAAAAGTAATGTGTCTATAAATAGATTTTCATAAAAAAAAATTTATAACAATTTTTTTACAGATATTTTTTTTAATTAAATAAATAACTTCTTTTTTTTATTATTAAATAAATAACGTGGTCATGCTGGGATTCCAACCTGGGGTCTCTAGTGTTTAACAATTAGTTAGGCGAGAACTCTACCGAATGTAAATGGGTTGTTGTGCTTCGTGTTTTCGTTCGTGATATCAAAAATATACACCTTACCCTTATGCTTACAAAAAATCACAAAGCAATGTGTCTATAAATAGATTTTCAAAAATATATATTAATAATTACTTTACGTTTATAATTCATGCATTATGTAATTGATGATCGGTAAGTCATTATTTTATGTTTTGAAGTAATGTAAAATGTAATGAGGTATAATTACAAGGTAATCCATGAGTGCTCAATTATGGGTAACTCATTACTTCTTGCTGGAAAATAATGATACAGGTAAGGAGTACACATTACAAGGTAATGCATTACTTTATCGCACCCATTACCAAAGTTTTGCTGGGTTGTTTACAAAAAAAAAAATCGTTGTACTATCGACGATTCTGATTTCGAATTGAATTTCAAACAGAAATCTACTGAAAAATCTAAATCTTTTATAGCCTTCAAAGTTATTATCAGAGAAGAGAAAAAAAATTTGATGTATATTAGGGTTATAGCTTTTAACTTTATTTTGGCAAATATCAAATATTATCTATCCTAGCCGTAGGAAACATATTACTTTCTAACGATTATTTAAAAAATTACTTCATAAACCTTTTTGAAGTTGGGAACCTTTTTTTTTGTTAAACTGAACTAAAAATCAATATTTTTCCTAATTTTTAAAGTAATTAGGCTCTAACGATCGTATCGATCTTAAAGGACAAAAAAGCTAATAAATTTTACAGTTTTCGCCTATTTTGAGAAAAACAAATTATATCGTGTAATTTGATCTGGGACCGAATTACAGCATTCGTGATCGCAATTTTTCGATCGAAATTAATTTTCTATTTTCGAAAGTAAAACATTTTAACGAAAGATGGAAAATGATACTAATAAATGCAACACTTATGCCGCGTTTTTGAGATGTCAATTAAACTTGGTTTAGTTAAACCCGTAACGAATTTTGTCAGACATTTCGTGCCGATAAAGAAACCAAATAAGTCTGCAAATTGCCCAAATTCATATAGGCCCATTAGTCTCTTATCTTCTTTAAGCAAAGTACTTGAAAAGGTAATTAAGGAAAAACTTACAGATTTTATAGATGCAGAAAATATACTGCCAACACAACAATTTGGTTTCCGCAGGCAACACAATACATTTCAACCACTTGTCAGAATACGAAACATGGTTCACTCTAACTTAAACAACGGTAATTCTACTGGAATGGTACTACTAGACATTAAAGCAGCTTTTGATTCTGTCTGGCATAATGGTCTTATTTTTAAAATGATGAGATTAAATTTTCCTATTGTATTAATTAAACTGATACAAAGCTTCCTCTCTGACCGAGCCTTCAATGTTTTTATTGGATCAAATTTCTCGTCAAAGACTGCTATATTAGCCGGTTGTCCCCAGGGTTCCTGTCTTTCACCCTTACTTTACAATATCTACACAGCTGACTTCCCCTCGCTTGACGGTTGTGTTACTTCTATTTTTGCAGATGATACGGCGATACTTAGCTCTGGTATACTTTCAACTGATGTTTTGTCCAGCTTACAAACAGCTTTAACTGAAGTTCACAGCTATTTTGAAAAATGGAAAATTCTTGTTAACCCACAGAAGACCCAAGCCATATACTTCACCAGAAGACGTAAACCCTGTTTCTTACCCCAAAATCCAATTACCATCAACAACAGTTCAGTACCATGGATGAACAGAGTTAAGTACTTAGGTGTCATTCTGGATCCTAAGCTGAAATTCAAAGACCACATTCCATACATTATTGACAAAGTAAATAAGTTAACCAGACTTCTATATCCCCTTATAAACAGAAATTCCCATCTTAATATCCACAACAAACGTCTTATATTTAAATCCATATTCCACGCTATAATGTTTTATGCTGCCCCAGTTTGGTCAACTTCAGCGCAGTGTCATATAAAAAATTTACAGATTGCACAAAACAAACTATTAAAAATGATGTACAATTTACCTTGGCATTACTCAACGCTCAGACTTCACACGTTAGCCAACGTTGAACCTGTAAATAACACGTTAGAACGGCTTACCCTTAACTTCAATTCCAAATGTTTAAACTCGGAATACAATCACATCAATGTTCTTATTTCATCATAATTTTATCTTTATCCCTTAAGTTTTTATCTAAAACATACAAAATCAAAAAAATTGTTCAAAAAGGTTTTTTGTGAATTTTCACCTTACTTATAAATTTTATGTAAAGTCAAAGGTATAATATATTATTGTTATTTATATTTATATTTAAGCAGAAAGGAATATGTATCCTAAACTCTTTAAGAAAATTTGTTATATGAATGCACCTAAAAATGTTATGTAAATAAAGAATTGAATTGAATTGAATTAACAAAAATTTGTCGGAACCACTTCATCTTGTTCGAAATTTTGGTCTTTATTATAATAAAACAAAATAGGAGCAGTATTCCATTAAAACCATCTTAATCTAAGTTTAAAGATAATCTACTTTTTTAAAACTCGGCCCTTTAGGCATATACAAAATCAACAGTTGAAGATTTTTGTACCTGTCTTTCATACATACAACAAAAAAGGCCAACATACAAATATTGAACAAAAAAACATAAAATATTGTGTTGACTTCGCTTTGTTTAAGTAATTGAAGGGCTTATTGGAAAGACATGTTAAGCATGTTAATTTTAATTTTAGTTTATTTTTACCTTTTAAATGGTAAAAAATTACTGCTCCAGGTACTTGTAATAAGTACTTGTAATTACTGCTCCAGGTACTTGTAATAAGTATTTAAGCAAGACTTCTATCAAATATTAATCAATAAAAGTCTAGAAACCCGCAAAAATCATAAAACAATAAATGAGGCTTATCAAGTTTTTGCAGTAGGCCCTTTAATTGTCTAATATAGCTAAATAAATTATTTAAATTTAGTAAAGATACATTGTGTGAAAATCTAAATTGTTTCGAATTTGTTAGACATTTTTTTTTAAATTTCAAATGTGAGATTTGAAAAACACACACAAACATTTTGTCTGTTATTGACATCAGGACAGGTTAACCACATACAAAAACACAAAATTTTTCCACAATTTTAAGTCTTTTTTGAATAAACAAATTATGTTGAAGTAATCAATATACATAATTTTCATATACATAATTTTTATATAGAAAGGAAAAAAGCCCTACCCATCCATGCCCAAAAATCGCAATTTGTTTTTATGGAACACCCCTAGCCTCAGGCACGTAGCTAGGGGAGGGGGGCAAGGGGCCTATAGCCCCCCGAAATGATTTGACAAATTTAAAAATTTAATACAATTCGCTAAGAAGTATCAATGTGATTGATACATTTAATATAAAAATATTTATTTTTGAGTTGATTTTTGACAAAAAAAAACATTTCGATATCTTAAAATATAATCACAAACACGCTTGAGACAATGCAACTTTAAAATAAAATATGTCTACACAGAAAAAACTAAAATTGAGTTCCAATTAAAATATAAATTGATATAGCGAAAAGTTCAATTGAATTCTGTCCTATTGAGGACATTGTAGTAACAATTAAAATTATTTATAACTATTTAATTGATATTATTTTCAATCATAGGTTATATCCATATCGTAGGTAATATGTTAATTTTATATTACAAACCCCATTATTTTTACAAGGACATGTCTATCGAGATAAGCACTTACTTCTGTAAAAAGTTACTCCTCACTTACAGGTACAGAGTTGTCAAACTTTTTTATTTAAATCTTTAATTTTTGTATCGAATATTTTCTAAAAATTGCCGAATTTGTAGTAAACATTTAGTCATATTTTATTTTGTATAGAAGCGAACTAATTATACCGCAAAACGTTTAAACATGTGAATTTTAGTAATACCAAAGTTATGCAAGGTTAAGAAGTTTAACTTATTACCAGGTAACATGTTCATGTAATACCAACCTTTTACCGAGGTATTGCTGGGTGGTTATTTGAATACTCTTTTATATGCAATAAAATCATCATCATTCCACTTTTACTCAACATTTCGATTTGTTTTTTTTTTTTTTTAATAAATGGACAAATTTGCATATTTTATAAAAATTATATTTTTATCAAACACGACAAAAAAATTATACATACGAGTGCCGCATGAAATTAAAATCAATGTTTTGTTATCATTATGATTCAAGTGACAAATAAAAATAATGTATTGCCAACCGCGAGTTTAAAGAAACCTTAATACGCTTATTAGTTAAAATAATGATTATGAATACGAGTTTTAAAAAATGCGTTTTAAGGCTTAAAATCATGGTTGGCAAACACTAACTTATCATTATAAAGGTAGTTGTCTACCACGCCCACAACAATAGCGATATGAAAATTTTTAAACAGCGATTCCAATAGTAGCATATTTATTAGGCCACCCATATGCACACAAGTTTTATTTTTACCGCTGCCGCTCATTTCCCGGTACAATTACAAAATAATTTCTGTTAAAAAAAAAAATGCTAATCTCGGATGAAAACAGACCAGTCCGAATCCAATCGTTCCCCGTTTCATTCCATATCGTTCCATTTTGGACCAATGTTCCATTCTATTATCGGAGTGATTAAATTTTTATTTTCAAGTACGTTTTTGGGTAAACAAATAATTTAGACCCCCTGTGGTTTTTTCATAAAAATTTATTCTATCGGAATCTTTCCCAGACCTGGCATATTTTCAATTAGTCAATTGCAATTTGCTTCCTTTAATTAATTCATTACTAATGTTAATTTAAAATCACTACCTTTAATCAATGAAATCAAATCAATGAAATTCATTCATTAATCTCATGTATGGTTTAAAGGAAAAAGTTTAAAATATTCTATCGTGAGAAAAAATAATATATAAGCGCGACTTTAAAGTGCATGTGTTTTGCAACTTCACATTTTATTCACTTGCTTTACTTGTTTACTACCCGTAATTTAGAAACGTTAACATAAGTTGTCATACATATTTTACATTTTGAATTCCATGATATAACATTAACATGCTCTTATAGTACCTATGTTAATCAAAGCTGTAGCATAATTGACTGTTAGAAATGTTGCCAATAGATACAAGATGGCGCTGTTGTTTATTAAAGTGACCATTTTAATAATAAAAACCATAAAAAGCTCTATTTTTTTTAAAGTTTTAAAGTTTGTTTTTAATAAAACGTGGTCGAAATCCACATTTCGCGCATTTACTAAAAGACTGACACACACAGTTTTGTCATATGGGTTTTTTAAGAAAAACTGTTAACAAAACGGTTTTTTGAAAGAAAAACTGTTTTTGAAAAAAATTACAAAATCGGTATCTGCAGAAAAGTATGACAAAAATAATATACATCTACAAAAAAAAAAAAAAAAAAACAATTGCCTTTCGAGCATATTGTCCCAGCTTTTACATACTGCTTCAATTTCTTTTCAGTACCTTTAAACGCCTAAAAAGAATGGCCCACTTAAAATCTGGAGAAAAGTATCGCCCCATATGTAATTACGAAATTGATTTTATATATGTGTTTAGAAAAATTTCAGACATTACTTGCTCCGATTCTGAAGACATTTGGTTGAGAAGTGCTGAAAATATAAGGAATAAACCGAATATGAAAACGAAAAAAGTTGCACAAAAACAGTATTTTTGAATACAAGTTTTAATTTAACTTTTCAAAAAAGTAGTTACGCTAAATTTTAGTAGCAACAAAATGCTTTTTAGTATTTCGGATTTGTTTGCTTAAATTTGAAGTATGGCTACAAAAACATGTTCTTTTAAAATAATTGGTATGTTGGGCATATACATACTGCTCGAAGCACCTATATATGGTTTGGCATTAACATCACAATTTTTTGTTTTTGGGAAGATTCGGTCAACGCCATTTTGTGTTATTTCACAAAATGAACGATGAATGAAAAAGTTAACCGTGACCACAGACTTACTATCTCAAATGCAGACGTTTATGGCATCGCACTTTTATTGGTAAAACTATAACAACAAAAAAACACAAATCAATTTGTTACACGCAAAGAAAAAACATGATTGAGGGAACCATATTTGAAGAGCATCATACATTTCTAGATTTATGATTCCGATGAATGTGGGAACCATACTGTTATCTGCTTCTGTATAATAATATTGTAATTAGATTACAATATTGTGGTTCCAAATACATCCCAATATTGTCATATTATGGTTCTGGAAATTTTTATGATTTATCATAATATGAGCCTTACAGAATTCTCCCAGCATTCTTTAGAAGCTGGATTAAAAAGACATGTATGTTTTTAAAAAGTATATTTATTTAATAATTCACACATTTAAATAAACTTAGGTTTAAAATAATTTAAGAAATCAAAGTGTCTTTGCGCTGAAGAAAAATCCTTGTGAAATATTATGTCAGCAATGCAACCTATACACTCAAAAAAAAAAGTATGTAAAGTCAGCAAAAAATTTTGCTGAGCCAGCAAAATTTTAGTCAGGAGTGTGTTTGCAAAAAAAATTGCTAATGTCAGCACAATCTTTTGCTGAAAGTCAGCGAGCTGATAAAACATATTTTTGTGATTCTTTTAAAAATAATTTACAATAATTACGACATATAAAAATTTTCATTTTCCCACATTGACGACATGAATTAATTTAATATATGAAAATATATAGAAATAAATATATATAACATAACAAAAATGTTCTTTCAACTACTTACATCAATGGTTGTCTAAATGGTGCTATCTTTAAAAGGACGCAACTGCCGAAGATAATTATAGAAAAGAAACGAAAAAATAAACAAAAACAAACGAAGCGAAAAAATTAACCCTGTTTTTGCAATAAGAAAAAGGAATCATAAAAATCTACCTAAGATGTGTGTTGGTTTGTCTTTCGCTTTACTCTGTCTACATGTCTGTATATGTTTGTTTGCAATTTGACCTCACTAGATTATTAATATATAAACATTTAGTTTAGAAATACATATTAAATTTAAATATTTTATTGTGTCTTTTATTTAGAAAATTTAGATAATTATTTTCACAAGCCGGTGACAACGCAAAATTTAAGTCGTTTTAATCCTCAATTTTGTTTTATGTATAAAAAACAGATACAAAAATCTTCCATGGTTTATTTTTTTATATGTCTTATTGGAGTTGTACTTTTTAGTATCATTTTCGTCTTCTCTACTACATCTTGACATGCCGCGACATCTGCTTCATTCTGCGTGTATCTTTCAATCTGGTTGTCGTCCATACTATTAATGTGCTTATCAGCAGAATTTTTTTATCAAAATTAATTAGTAAAACATTAGTATAATATTAGTAAAGCATTAGTATAAAATAGTTAAGTGCTGAATAAGTATAACAAAAATATGAGCTGAAAACACGATTTTAGCAAAAACTTTGCTAAAAAATAGTATACCTGAATTACAAGACGTTTTACTAACTTTTCTTATTTTTTTGAGTGTATATCTAATTACAGTATAAATCACGCATAAAAATATTGTTAAGAATACAATTTCACAATACATTTATAATGATCAAACCATGTTCGCAGCAATCATAACAATTGCATTATAACCATAGTATAGTCCTAGTTATCATAGTATGACCATGGACAAGAATTTCGTCATCATTTATTACGATATTATGATTATTTCGTACTACAGACTTAAAAGCACGTGCATTTTGCTTAAATTTTTCTTTCATATATTTTCCTTTAACAATATTTTTGTACGTAATTGCAAACAATAGAAAATAACGCACTATTTTTTTTTATTAATTTTTACTTAATTTGTAACACTCTAATGTCCATATAATAAAAATAACTTTATTTAGGGGATGCGCGACAATTACATTTTGCCTATATTTCCAGGGTAGACCGCGTTGAGACTACAAACTTATTCCTTCTTCCGTAAAACAAATCAGCATTACAATTAATAGCACTACGTGTTTGTCTATTTTTAATGTCTTTTTGTTTAATATTATTTAATTTATTGTGGCTGACTGTTGCTCACAACTTCTTTTCACAAAATCCCAAACAAGAATGAAACTAAAAGAGTGAAGACGCTCATAAACCGCAAATATAATATGGCTGTAGTTACATAGAGGAATATGATAGTATATGCTATATTATGATTGTAGACAATACAATAATATTATAACTGAAAAGAAAGAGAAATTTTTACTAGACAATGGTGAAACCAACCATATTATTGGTGGACTATGATTAATACAACAATAACTTAATTGGAACAACCATTTATGGACGTAGGAAACATAGTTTTGTGGCCGCAATCATATTGCAGCCATATTTTTTCTTGCCGTGTAAAGTTTACGCAAATAGAAAGCTATTAAGTTGAAATACAAATTATATGAAATATAGATGGCTGTTTAACAAAATCCATACGTCAAAGATCAGTATAATATTATTCGCCAAGATATAGTGTGAACAAGTTTTGCGATGCGCTCTGGAATATATGCCAATAATTTTTATATTTATTAAGATATTAAAGTTTTTTATACTTTTTCTTAAACTTTGAATTTGAATTATTATGTGAAACCTTTTCTTTAAAAGTTATTAAAGCATTTGTGACTCCAGATTATAAGTGGACCATTCTTTACTTTTCTAATGGATTGACCATAACATAATTTAAGATTACAACCGAAAATTAAAAAAAAATATTAAAGTTGTTATTTATTTGAAATGTGAATTTTGTGATATTTCATCACTCTTTCTAAAATTATAAAAGACTAACCTTTGATATTTATATTTTTTTTTTATATGAAGCTTTAGATTCAGTCGCTTGACTGCTACATAGCAGACATAGAACTGAATTAATTTTATCTGTACCGACTTTGTGACAGTAGCAATAAAGACGTAACACTGCACTGGTTCAAAAGAACTGAATAGGCCAACTGGTTAGATGGTGACCAGGGTTGTAAAATATGGCGATTTCTGGATTGCGATTTTAAAATTCTTTTGGCGAGTTAATTTTTGAAATGGCGACGGGCGATTTTTTGGGAAATTTTTAGAGTAAATGGCGATTTTACACATAAAACAGCGCTACTAAAAAACTAGAAACATATCACCAGTATATGATTTTTTTGCACAAATTATTCCGAATCTTGAAATATTTTACAATAATATAAATTAAAATGCAAAATGTTCGCATATTGGTTTCGAAATATCTTGTTAAGATTTTTTACGTATAAGTAATTAGCAATTTGTGGGAGTTTCTTTGGGTATTTGAACAGCTGAACGTTTTGTGTAGTTTTTTGTATAGTTTATATACATTTCAAAATTTAAATTGTTATAATAAATTTAATGTTATACTTTTTTCTTGTGTATAGAAAAAATAAACTTATTTTTAAATTGATTTTTGTTGTGCCTTTTTGAAGGTTTTTTGAACGGGTACTATGACATACTGTTTTGGGTAAGTTCAGTGACTGGTTTCGGACGGGCAATTTTGCAACACGGTAAATAAAAAGTGACAGGTTACTTGTTAATTCCTTTTCGCATGCCCGGCAACATGTTCCCTCAAATACCAGTGCAGTGGTACTTTACAAAACTATTCTATTCAAACTACCCCTGTAACATATGTGACTAGTTTTCCATCAAACATTTGCTATAGGTAAACGATACGTTCGTGTGGGTTTACGTCATGTGATAATTATTTTAAACACTGGTCATTTTGCATATGACACAAATCCTAAAATGATCGTACTTTAACAATACATACTTCTAACTTGTCCCTTAGCTTATTCAATTCAGTCGGTGCGCTGATAGGTTACCTTTGTCAAGTTATTCGCCACGTCACAATTTGCTCCACAGGTAGCAATTGCCACCTTCTATGACAAGCCCATGTTTAAAGCACCAGTCACTTTCATATAGCAAAACTGAAACTACACTTAGAATACTATGTAGGTAAAGACCACTGCAAATTTAGTTAAATATAAATGAAATTCACTCAAAAAAAGGAACGACTTACATTTCAGTAAATTCAACTAACGCTTTAATTTGGTTTTTAATGATCAAAAAATGACTAACAATTGCAGTAAAAATTTACCACAATTGTTAGTAAAAAATAAACAAAACAAAGGTTAGTAAAAAATTTAATTTGTTCTACAAATGACTGACATTTACATTAAAAATAAAGAAATTGTATTGCAACCCAAACAACTACATATTTTTTAAAGCAAAAGTTCCCTGAGTGTTGTTTCATAAACACAAATTTCTAGTCACATGACCATACCAGTTACTGGTCCATTTCCCGCAGGGTTTGTTAGTTATTTGAACAATCTTTTAAATAAATTACAATTCACATTGATTTAAATCAAAAAGTTTTAAGTGATTTATCATTTTCAGTTAACGTAAACTAAAAACTGTTCTAAGTGTATAACAATTATCAGTTGGAATAATCCGATTCATTATTGAACCTTTTCATATAAACTGTATATCTTGCATTTTTTGTTGACCAAACATCCTCGTTATTTTCCATATATTTTCACGAATTAAAATAAATAATCTTTTATAAAAATAGCGCAATCGCTATACCGGGTTAAAGAAAAATATAAGCAAATGAACTCACTATTTGTCATCTGTTTAATGTTTTTAATTGAACTGTGCAACGTGAAATTGTGTCCCTAACGAGACCAGTAGGATAAAAAACTAGGTTACGCACAGAGAAAATTTAGCTATTTGTCAACTGAAATTCGGTTACTACGACTCAAATTCTCTTATTACGAATTTCAGATGGTTGGCGCAACTAAACACTAGTTTTTACAACGCAGTTCGGTTAATTGAAGTGAATTTTAGTTGCAACATAAATCTAATAAAAATATCGTTGTATTAACTGAATTTATAAGTTATAACCATTAATATATAGTTTTCAATTCGGTTGGTATTTTTTTTCTCTGTGTGTATTAGTAGACCGAAAACTCCAACGGGTTTTTGAAACTTAGCTCGTATTTAATTTTTAAAGCCTTATGGAATTTGGCTATTTTTAACTGTTTTTTCATTATGAGTAAAAATTAAAAGTTAAACAGATTATTTAATGCAAACAATGATATGTTTTCTTAAGTTTTCGTATTCTAAAATATGTATAATTTTTTTTACTAAAAAAGACGCAAACTAAGTATTTAGACTAGACATGTTTTCGTAAATTGTATTAGCTGTTGCATACTAAAGGGACGCTTATTATAAAAAAAATAAAACACACCTAGGCGTATGAGTGATATTTCGTATAATTTGTAATTTGGAGGCGACCAGACGTATGAGTGATATTTACGTTTAAATCAAAATAGATTGTAAGATTGTATGTGTTGTATTTCTTAAACTTGCCGTTGCATACTTTAGGGGGCCTTAAGACGACTGACAAGGTAGGTATCCCGACGCGAACTAGCAGCTTTTAATGAACTTTGGATATATATTTTTTTTTTTTCAAATTGTTTTTGCTGTTATAAATCAATATAAGGTCATTTTTTAATCGCACAGTTTTTTTTTAATGCTTATTTAAAAAAAAAAAAAAAAATTATACTAAAATAATTTACATAAAATTCAAACATTTACTGCAACTAGCTTAGAGCTAACAAGCAGTTTGTCTAAAATAAGAGCTAAGCGTTGATGATTTGCTAAATCAGAGGGTTTTGTACGTTTTAATCTTCTTTCTAAATTAGCAGTGTAAATCAGGTTATGTGCTTCTGGATTTACATGAGTTCGTACACTCATAAAAAAA